>CM065426.1:63380160-63891650 GCA_033060865.1 Dorcus hopei | reverse complement strand
AGATTTTGATGTGCTCTAACATATTCTGCAAGAAATTCTTTTATGCAACGCTCCAATAAAAAGTTACGCTCATTTATAGTTGCCTCAGAGGCCGTTTTCTATAGAGAACGGTCCGGATAAAACTCGGGACCACCTCAGGTCTAAAGATTTTGATGTCCTCTTTCATATTCTGCAAGAAATTCTTTTATGCAACGTTCCAATAAAAAGTTACGCTCATTTATAGTTGACTCAGCGGCCGTATTTTATAGAGAACGGTCCGGCCAAAACTCGGGACCACCTCAGATCGATAGATTTTGATGTCCACTTTCATATTCTGCAAGAAATTCTTTTATGCAACGCTCCAATAAAAAGTCGCGCTCATTTATAGTTGACTCAGCGGCCGTATTTTATAGAGAACGGTCCGGCCAAAACTCGGGACCACCTCAGATCTATAGATTTTGATGTCCTCTTTCATATTCTGCAAGAAATTCTTTTATGCAACGTTCCAATAAAAAGTTACGCTCATTTATAGTTGCCTCAGAGGCCGTTTTCTATAGAGAACGGTCCGGCCAAAACTCGGGACCACCTCAGATCTATAGATTTTGATGTCCTCTTTCATATTCTGCAAGAAATTCTTTTATGCAACGCTCCAATAAAAAGTTACGCTCATTTATAGTTGCCTCAGCGGCCGTTTTCTATAGAGAACGGTCCGGCCAAAACTCGGGACCACCTCAGATCGATAGATTTTGATGTCCTCTTTCATATTCTGCAAGAAATTCTTTTATGCAACGCTCCAATAAAAAGTTACGCTCATTTATAGTTGCCTCAGCGGCCGTTTTCTATAGAGAACGGTCCGGCCAAAACTCGGGACCACCTCAGATCGATAGATTTTGATGTCCTCTTTCATATTCTGCAAGAACTTCTTTTATGCAACGCTCCAATAAAAAGTCGCGCTCATTTATAGTTGCCTCAGCGGCCGTATTTTATAGAGAACGGTCCGGCCAAAACTCGGGACCACCTCAGATCTATAGATTTTGATGTGTTTCATATTCTGCAAGAAATAATTTTATGAAACGCTCCAATAAAAATTACGCTCATTTATAGTTGCCTCAGCGGCCGTTTTCTATAGAGAACGGTCCGGCCAAAACTCGGGACCACCTCAGATCGATAGATTTTGATGTCCTCTTTCATATTCTGCAAGAAATTCTGGTGTGGAACGCTCCAATAAAAAGTTATGCTCATTTATAGTTGACTCAGCGTCCGTTTTCTATAGAGAACGGTCCGGCCAAAACTCGGGACCACCTCAGATCTATAGATTTTCATGTCCTCTTTCATATTTTGCAAGAAATTCTTTTATGCAACGCTCCAATAAAAAGTTACGCTCATTTATAGCTGACTCAGCGGCCGTATTTTATAGAGAACGGTCCGGCCAAAACTCGGGACCACCGCAGATCGATAGATTTTGATGTCCTCTTTCATATTCTGCAAGAACTTCTTTTATGCAACGCTCCAATAAAAAGTCGCGCTCATTTATAGTTGACTCAGCGGCCGTATTTTATATAGAACGGTCCGGCCAAAACTCGGGACCACCTCAGATCGATAGATTTTGATGTCCTCTTTCATATTCTGCAAGAAATTCTTTTATGCAACGCTCCAATAAAAGTCGCGCTCATTTATAGTTGCCTCAGAGGCCGCTTTTTATAGAGAACGGTCCGGCCAAAACTCAGGACCACCTCAGATCTATAGATTTTGATGTCCTCTTTCATATTCTGCAAGAAATTCTTTTATGCAACGCTCCAATAAAAAGTTAAGCTCACTTATAGTTGCCTCAGAGGCCGTTTTCTATAGAGAACGGTCCGGCCAAAACTCGGGACCACCTCAGATCTATAGATTTTGATGTCCTCTTTCATATTCTGCAAGAAATTCTTTTATGCAACGCTCCAATAAAAAGTTACGCTCATTTATAGTTGCCTCAGAGGCCGTTTTCTATAGAGAACGGTCCGGCCAAAACTCGGGACCACCTCAGATCTTTAGATTTTGATGTCCTCTTTCATATTCTGCAAGAAATTATTTTATGCAACGCTCCAATAGAAAGTTACGCTCATTTATAGTTGCCTCAGAGGCCGCTTTCTATAGAGAACGGTCCGGCCAAAACTCGGGACCACCTCAGATCTAGAGATTTTGATGTCCTCTTTCATATTCTGCAAGAAATTCTTTTATGCAACGCTCCAATAAAAAGTTAAGCTCATTTATAGTTGCCTCAGAGGCCGTTTTCTATAGAGAACGGTCCGGCCAAAACTCGGGACCACCTCAGATCTATAGATTTTGATGTCCTCTTTCATATTCTGCAAGAAATTCTGGTGTCGAACGCTCTAGTAAAAAGTTACGCTCATTTATAGTTGCCTCAGCGGCCGTTTTCTATAGAGAACGGTCCGGCCAAAACTCGGGACCACCTCAGATCGATAGATTTTGATGTCCTCTTTCATATTCTGCAAGAAATTCTTTTATGCAACGCTCCAATAAAAAGTCGCGCTCATTTATAGTTGACTCAGCGGCCGTATTTTATAGAGAACGGTCCGGCCAAAACTCGGGACCACCTCAGATCGATAGATTTTGATGTCCTCTTTCATATTCTGCAAGAACTTCTTTTATGCAACGCTCCAATAAAAGTCGCGCTCATTTATAGTAGACTCAGAGGCCGTATTCTATAGTTAACGGTACGGCCAAAACTCGGGACCACCTCAGATCTGAGATTTTGATGTGCTCTTTCATATTCTGCAAGAAATTCTTTTATGCAACGCTCCAATAAAAAGTTAAGCTCATTTATAGTTGCCTCAGAGGCCGTTTTCTATAGATAACAGTCCGGACAAAACTCGACCACCCTCAGATCTATAGATTTTGATGTCCTCTTTCATAATCTGCAAGAAATTCTTTTTTGCAAGGCTCTAGTAAAAAGTTACGCTCATTTATAGTTGCCTCAGCGGCCGTTTTCTATAGAGAACGGTCCGGCCAAAACTCGGGACCACCTCAGATCGATAGATTTTGATGTCCTCTTTCATATTCTGCAAGAACTTCTTTTATGCAACGCTCCAATAAAAAGTCGCGCTCATTTATAGTTGACTCAGCGGCCGTATTTTATAGAGAACGGTCCGGCCAAAACTCGGGACCACCTCAGATCGATAGATTTTGATGTCCTCTTTCATATTCTGCAAGATATTCTAGTGAGGAACGCTCCAATAAATAGTTACGCTCATTTATAGTTGCCTCAGCGGCCGTTTTCTATAGAGAACGGTCCGGCCAAAACTCGGGACCACCTCAGATCTATAGATTTTGATGTCTTTCATATTCTGCAAGAAATTCTTTTATGCAGCGATCCAATAAATAGTTACGCTCATTTATAGTTGCCTCAGAGGCCGTTTTCTATAGAGAACGGTCCGGCCAAAACTCGGGACCACCTCATATCTAAAGATTTTGATGTCCTCTTTCATATTCTGCAAGAAATTCTTTTATGCAAGGCTCCAATAAAAAGTCGCGCTCATTTATAGTTGCCTCAGAGGCCGCTTTCTATAGAGAACGGTCCGGCCAAAACTCGGGACCACCTCAGATCTAGAGATTTTGATGTCCTCTTTCATATTCTGCAAGAAATTCTTTTCTGCAACGCTCCAATTACCAGTTAAGCTCATTTATAGTTGCCTCAGAGGCCGTTTTCTATAGAGAACGGTCCGGCCAAAACTCGTGACCACCTCATATCTATATATTTTGATGTCCACTTTCATATTCTTCAAGAAATTCTGGTGTGTAAAGCTCCAATAAAAAGTTACGCTCATTTATAGTTGCCTCAGCGGCCGTTTTCTATAGAGAACGGTCCGGCCAAAACTCGGGACCACCTCAGATCGATAGATTTTGATGTCCTCTTTCATATTCTGCAAGAACTTCTTTTATGCAACGCTCCAATAAAAAGTCGCGCTCATTTATAGTTGACTCAGCGGCCGTATTTTATAGAGAACGGTCCGGCCAAAACTCGGGACCACCTCGGATCTAGATTTTGATGTGCCCTAACATATTCTGCAAGAAATTCTGGTGCGGAACGCTCTAGTAAAAAGTTACGCTCATTTATAGTTGCCTCAGCGGCCGTTTTCTATAGAGAACGGTCCGGCCAAAACTCGGGACCACCTCAGATCTATAGATTTTGATGTCTTTCATATTCTGCAAGAAATTCTTTTATGCAGCGATCCAATAAATAGTTACGCTCATTTATAGTTGCCTCAGAGGCCGTTTTCTATAGAGAACGGTCCGGCCAAAACTCGGGACCACCTCATATCTAAAGATTTTGATGTCCTCTTTCATATTCTGCAAGAAATTCTTTTATGCAAGGCTCCAATAAAAAGTTAAGCTCATTTATAGTTGCCTCAGAGGCCGTTTTCTATAGAGAACGGTCCGGCCAAAACTCGAGACCACCTCAGATCTATAGATTTTGATGTCCTCTTTCATATTCTGCAAGAAATTCTTTTATGCAACGCACCAATAAAAAGTTACCTCATTTATAGTTGCCTCAGCGACCGTATTTTATAGAGAACGGTCCGGCCAAAACTCGGGACCACCTCAGATCTATAGATTTTGATGTCTTTCATATTCTGCAGGAAATTCTTTTATGCAGCGATCCAATAAATAGTTACGCTCATTTATAGTTGCCTCAGAGGCCGTTTTCTATAGAGAACGGTCCGGCCAAAACTCGGGACCACCTCAGATCTAAAGATTTTGATGTCCTCTTTCATATTCTGCAAGAAATTCTTTTATGCAAGGCTCCAATAAAAAGTTAAGCTCATTTATAGTTGCCTCAGAGGCCGTTTTCTATAGAGAACGGTCCGGCCAAAACTCGGGACCACCTCAGATCTATAGATTTTGATGTCCTCTTTCATATTCTGCAAGAAATTCTTTTATGCAACGCACCAATAAAAAGTTACCTCATTTATAGTTGCCTCAGCGGCCGTATTTTATAGAGAACGGTCCGGCCAAAACTCGGGACCACCTCAGATCTATAGATTTTGATGTCTTTCATATTCTGTAAGAAATTCTTTTATGCAACGCTCCAATAAAAAGTTAAGCTCATTTATAGTTGCCTCAGAGGCCGTTTTCTATAGAGAACGGTCCGGCCAAAACTCGGGACCACCTCAGATCTATAGATTTTGATGTCCTCCTTCATATTCTGCAGGAAATTCTTTTATGCAACGCACCAATAAAAAGTTACCTCATTTATAGTTGCCTCAGCGGCCGTATTTTATAGAGAACGGTCCGGTCAAAACTCGGGACCACCTCAGATCTATAGATTTTGATGTCTTTCATATTCTGCAAGAAATTCTTTTATGCAGCGATCCAATAAATAGTTACGCTCATTTATAGTTGCCTCAGAGGCCGTTTTCTATAGAGAACGGTCCGGCCAAAACTCGGGACCACCTCAGATCTATAGATTTTGATGTCTTTCATATTCTGCAAGAAATTCTTTTATGCAGCGATCCAATAAATAGTTACGCTCATTTATAGTTGCCTCAGAGGCCGTTTTCTATAGAGAACGGTCCGGCCAAAACTCGGGACCACCTCAGATCTAAAGATTTTGATGTCCTCTTTCATATTCTGCAAGAAATTCTTTTATGCAAGGCTCCAATAAAAAGTTAAGCTCATTTATAGTTGCCTCAGAGGCCGTTTTCTATAGAGAACGGTCCGGCCAAAACTCGAGACCACCTCAGATCTATAGATTTTGATGTCCTCTTTCATATTCTGCAAGAAATTCTTTTATGCAACGCACCAATAAAAAGTTACCTCATTTATAGTTGCCTCAGCGGCCGTATTTTATAGAGAACGGTCCGGCCAAAACTCGGGACCACCTCAGATCTATAGATTTTGATGTCTTTCATATTCTGCAAGAAATTCTTTTATGCAGCGATCCAATAAATAGTTACGCTCATTTATAGTTGCCTCAGAGGCCGTTTTCTATAGAGAACGGTCCGGCCAAAACTCGGGACCACCTCAGATCTATAGATTTTGATGTCCTCTTTCATATTCTGCAAGAAATTCTTTTATGCAACGCTCCAATAAAATGTTAAGCTCATTTATAGTTGCCTCAGAGGCCGTTTTCTATAGAGAACGGTCCGGCCAAAACTCGGGACCACCTCAGATCTATAGATTTTGATGTCCTCTTTCATATTCTGCAAGAAATTCTTTTATGCAACGCACCAATAAAAAGTTACCTCATTTATAGTTGCCTCAGCGGCCGTATTTTATAGAGAACGGTCCGGCCAAAACTCGGGACCACCTCAGATCTATAGATTTTGATGTCTTTCATATTCTGTAAGAAATTCTTTTATGCAACGCTCCAATAAAAAGTTAAGCTCATTTATAGTTGCCTCAGAGGCCGTTTTCTATAGAGAACGGTCCGGCCAAAACTCGGGACCACCTCAGATCTATAGATTTTGATGTCCTCTTTCATATTCTGCAGGAAATTCTTTTATGCAACGCACCAATAAAAAGTTACCTCATTTATAGTTGCCTCAGCGGCCGTATTTTATAGAGAACGGTCCGGCCAAAACTCGGGACCACCTCAGATCTATAGATTTTGATGTCTTTCATATTCTGCAAGAAATTCTTTTATGCAGCGATCCAATAAATGGTTACGCTCATTTATAGTTGCCTCAGAGGCCGTTTTCTATAGAGAACGGTCCGGCCAAAACTCGGGACCACCTCGGATCGATAGATTTTGATGTCCTCTTTCATATTCTGCAAGAAATTCTTTTATGCAACGCTCCAATAAAAAGTTAAGCTCATTTATAGTTGCCTCAGAGGCCGTTTTCTATAGAGAACGGTCCGGCCAAAACTCGGGACCACCTCAGATCTATAGATTTTGATGTCCTCTTTCATATTCTGCAAGAAATTCTTTTATGCACCGCCCCCATAAAATTTTAGCTCATTTATAGTTGCCTCAGCGGCCGTTTTTTATAGAGAACGGTCCGGCCAAAACTCGGGACCACCTCAGATCTATAGATTTTGATGTCTTTCATATTCTGCAAGAAATTTTTTTATGCAACGCTCCAATAAAAGTTACGCTCATTTATAGTTGCCTCAGCGGCCGTTTTCTATTGGGAGCGGTCCGGGCCAAACTCGGGACCACCTCAGATCGATAGATTTTGATGTCCTCTTTCATATTCAGCAAGAAATTCTTTTATGCAACGCTCCAATAAAAAGGTATGCTCATTTATAGTTGACTCAGCGTCCGTTTTCTATAGAGAACGGTCCGGCCAAAACTCGGGACCACCTCAGATCTATAGATTTTGATGTCCTCTTTCATATTCTGCAAGAAATTCTTTTATGCAACGCTCCAATAAAAAGTTACGCTCATTTATAGTTGACTCAGCGGCCGTATTTTATAGAGAACGGTCCGGCCAAAACTCGGGACCACCTCAGATCGATAGATTTTGATGTCCTCTTTCATATTCTGCAAGAAATTCTTTTATGCAACGCTCCAATAAAAAGTTACGCTCATTTATAGTTGCCTCAGCGGCCGTTTTTTATAGAGAACGGTCCGGCCAAAACTCGGGACCACCTCAGATCTATAGATTTTGATGTCCTCTTTCATATTCTGCAAGAAATTCTTTTATGCAACGCTCCAATAAAAAGTTACGCTCATTTATAGTTGCCTCAGAGGCCATTTTCTATAGAGAACGGTCCGGCCAAAACTCGGGACCACCTCAGATCTTTAGATTTTGATGTCCTCTTTCATATTCTGCAAGAAATTCTTTTGTGCGACGTTCCAATAAAAAGTTACGCTCATTTATAGTTGACTCAGCGGCCGTATTTTATAGAGAACGGTCCGGCCAAAACTCGGGACCACCTCAGATCGATAGATTTTGATGTCCTCTTTCATATTCTGCAAGAAATTCTTTTATGCAACGCTCCAATAAAAAGTTACGCTCATTTATAGTTGCCTCAGAGGCCGTTTTCTATAGAGAACGGTCCGGCCAAAACTCGGGACCACCTCAGATCTATAGATTTTGATGTCCTCTTTCATATTCTGCAAGAAATTCTTTTATGCAACGCTCCAATAAAAAGTTACGCTCATTTATAGTTGCCTCAGCGGCCGTTTTCTATAGAGAACGGTCCGGCCAAAACTCGGGACCACCTCAGATCGATAGATTTTGATGTCCTCTTTCATATTCTGCAAGAACTTCTTTTATGCAACGCTCCAATGTTACGCTCATTTATAGTTGCCTCAGAGGCCGTTTTCTATAGAGAACGGTCCGGCCAAAACTCGGGACCACCTCAGATCTAGAGATTTTGATGTCCTCTTTCATATTCTGCAAGAAATTCTTTTATGCAACGCTCCAATAAAAAGTTAAGCTCATTTATAGTTGCCTCAGAGGCCGTTTTCTATAGAGAACGGTCCGGCCAAAACTCGGGACCACCTCAGATCGATAGATTTTGATGTCCTCTTTCATATTCTGCAAGAAATTCTTTTATGCAACGCTCCAATAAAAAGTCGCGCTCATTTATAGTTGACTCAGCGGCCGTATTTTATAGAGAACGGTCCGGCCAAAACTCGGGACCACCTCAGATCTAGATTTTGATGTCCTCTTTCATAATCTGCAAGTAATTCTATTTTGCAACGTTCCAATAAAGTTACGCTCATTTATAGTTGCCTCAGAGGCCGCTTTCTATAGAGAACGGTCCGGCCAAAACTCGGGACCACCTCAGATCTAGAGATTTTGATGTCCTCTTTCATATCCTGCAAGAAATTCTTTTATGCAGCGATCCAATAAATAGTTACGCTCATTTATAGTTGCCTCAGAGGCCGTTTTCTATAGAGAACGGTCCGGCCAAAACTCGGGACCACCTCAGATCTATAGATTTTGATGTCCTCTTTCATATTCTGCAAGAAATTCTTTTATGCAAGGCTCCAATAAAAAGTTAAGCTCATTTATAGTTGCCTCAGAGGCCGTTTTCTATAGAGAACGGTCCGGCCAAAACTCGGGACCACCTCAGATCTATAGATTTTGATGTCCTCTTTCATATTCTGCAAGAAATTCTTTTATGCAACGCACCAATAAAAAGTTACCTCATTTATAGTTGCCTCAGCGGCCGTATTTTATAGAGAACGGTCCGGCCAAAACTCGGGACCACCTCAGATCTATAGATTTTGATGTCTTTCATATTCTGCAAGAAATTCTTTTATGCAGCGATCCAATAAATAGTTACGCTCATTTATAGTTGCCTCAGAGGCCGTTTTCTATAGAGAACGGTCCGGCCAAAACTCGGGACCACCTCAGATCTATAGATTTTGATGTCCTCTTTCATATTCTGCAAGAAATTCTTTTATGCAACGCTCCAATAAAAAGTTACGCTCATTTATAGTTGCCTCAGAGGCCGTTTTCTATAGAGAACGGTCCGGCCAAAACTCGGGACCACCTCAGATCTATAGATTTTGATGTCCTCTTTCATATTCTGCAAGAAATTCTTTTATGCAACGCACCAAAACTAAGATACCACATTTATAGTTGCCTCAGAGGCCGTTTTCTATAGAGAACGGTCCGGCCAAAACTCGGGACCACCTCAGATCTATAGATTTTGATGTCCTCTTTCATATTCTGCAAGAAATTCTTTTATGCAACGCTCCAATAAAAAGTTAAGCTCATTTATAGTTGCCTCAGAGGCCGTTTTCTATAGAGAACGGTCCGGCCAAAACTCGGGACCACCTCAGATCTATAGATTTTGATGTCCTCTTTCATATTCTGCAAGAAATTCTTTTATGAAACGCACAAATAAAATTTGACCTCATTTATAGTTGCCTCAGCGGCCGTATTTTATAGAGAACGGTCCGGCCAAAACTCGGGGCCACCTCAAATCTATAGATTTTGATGTCTTTCATATTCTTTAAGAAATTCTTTTTTGCAACGCTCCATTAATTATTTATGCTGATTTATAGTTGCCTCAGAGGCCGTTTTCTATAGAGAACGGTCCGGCCAAAACTCGGGACCACCTCAGATCTATAGATTTTGATGTCCTCTTTCATATTCTGCAAGAAATTCTTTTATGCAACGTTCCAATAAAAAGTTACGCTCATTTATAGTTGACTCAGCGGCCGTATTTTATAGAGAACGGTCCGGCCAAAACTCGGGACCACCTCAGATCTATAGATTTTGATGTCCTCTTTCATATTCTGCAAGAAATTCTTTTATGCAACGCTCCAATAAAAAGTTACGCTCATTTATAGTTGCCTCAGAGGCCGTTTTCTATAGAGAACGGTCCGGCCAAAACTCGGGACCACCTCAGATCTATAGATTTTGATGTCCTCTTTCATATTCTGCAAGAAATTCTTTTATGCAACGCACCAATAAAAAGTTACCTCATTTATAGTTGCCTCAGCGGCCGTATTTTATAGAGAACGGTCCGGCCAAAACTCGGGACCACCTCAGATCTATAGATTTTGATGTCTTTCATATTCTGCAAGAAATTCTTTTATGCAGCGATCCAATAAATAGTTACGCTCATTTATAGTTGCCTCAGAGGCCGTTTTCTATAGAGAACGGTCCGGCCAAAACTCGGGACCACCTCAGATCTAAAGATTTTGATGTCCTCTTTCATATTCTGCAAGAAATTCTTTTATGCAACGCTCCAATAAAAAGTTAAGCTCATTTATAGTTGCCTCAGAGGCCGTTTTCTATAGAGAACGGTCCGGCCAAAACTCGGGACCACCTCAGATCTATAGATTTTGATGTCCTCTTTCATATTCTGCAAGAAATTCTTTTATGCAACGCACCAATAAAATGTTACGCTCATATAGAGTTGCCTCAGCGGCCGTTTTTTATAGAGAACGGTCCGGCGAAAACTCGGGACCACCTCAGATCTATAGATTTTGATGTCTTTCATATTCTGCAAGAAATTCTTTTATGCAACGCTCCAATAAAAAGTTACGCTCATTTATAGTTGCCTCAGAGGCCGTTTTCTATAGAGAACGGTCCGGCCAAAACTCGGGACCACCTCAGATCTATAGATTTTGATGTCCTCTTTCATATTCTGCAAGAAATTCTTTTATGCAACGCTCCAATAAAAAGTTACGCTCATTTATAGTTGCCTCAGCGGCCGTATTTTATAGAGAACGGTCCGGCCAAAACTCGGGACCACCTCAGATCTATAGATTTTGATGTCCTCTTTCATATTCTGCAAGAAATTCTTTTATGCAACGCTCCAATAAAAAGTTACCTCATTTATAGTTGCCTCAGCGGCCGTATTTTATAGAGAACGGTCCGGCCAAAACTCGGGACCACCTCAGATCTATAGATTTTGATGTCCTCTTTCATATTCTGCAAGAAATTCTTTTATGCAACGCTCCAATAAAAAGTTACGCTCATTTATAGTTGCCTCAGCGGCCGTTTTCTATAGAGAACGGTCCGGCCAAAACTCGGGACCACCTCAGATCGATAGATTTTGATGTCCTCTTTCATATTCTGCAAGAAATTCTTTTATGCAACGCTCCAATAAAAAGTTACGCTCATTTATAGTTGCCTCAGAGGCCGTTTTCTATAGAGAACGGTCCGGCCAAAACTCGGGACCACCTCAGATCTATAGATTTTGATGTCCTCTTTCATATTCTGCAAGAAATTCTTTTATGCAACGCTCCAATAAAAGTTACGCTCATTTATAGTTGCCTCAGCGGCCGTTTTCTATAGAGAACGGTCCGGCCAAAACTCGGGACCACCTCAGATCGATAGATTTTGATGTCCACTTTCATAATATGAAAGAAATTCTTATATTCAACGCTCCAATAAAAGTTACGCTCATTTATAGTTGCCTCAGAGGCCGTTTTCTATAGAGAACGGTCCGGCCAAAACTCGGGACCACCTCAGATCTATAGATTTTGATGTCCTCTTTCATATTCTGCAAGAAATTCTTTTATGCAACGCTCCAATAAAAAGTTACGCTCATTTATAGTTGCCTCAGCGGCCGTTTTCTATAGAGAACGGTCCGGCCAAAACTCGGGACCACCTCAGATCGATAGATTTTGATGTCCTCTTTCATATTCTGCAAGAACTTCTTTTATGCAACGCTCCAATAAAAAGTCGCGCTCATTTATAGTTGACTCAGCGGCCGTATTTTATAGAGAACGGTCCGGCCAAAACTCGGGACCACCTCAGATCTATAGATTTTGATGTCCTCTTTCATATTCTGCAAGAAATTCTTTTATGCAACGCTCCAATAAAAAGTTACGCTCATTTATAGTTGCCTCAGAGGCCGTTTTCTATAGAGAACGGTCCGGCCAAAACTCGGGACCACCTCAGATCTATAGATTTTGATGTCCTCTTTCATATTCTGCAAGAAATTCTTTTATGCAACGCTCCAATAAAAAGTTACGCTCATTTATAGTTGACTCAGCGGCCGTATTTTATAGAGAACGGTCCGGCCAAAACTCGGGACCACCTCAGATCGATAGATTTTGATGTCCTCTTTCATATTCTGCAAGAAATTCTTTTATGCAACGCTCCAATAAAAAGTTACGCTCATTTATAGTTGCCTCAGAGGCCGTTTTCTATAGAGAACGGTCCGGCCAAAACTCGGGACCACCTCAGATCTATAGATTTTGATGTCCTCTTTCATATTCTGCAAGAAATTCTTTTATGCAACGCTCCAATAAAAAGTTACGCTCATTTATAGTTGCCTCAGCGGCCGTTTTCTATAGAGAACGGTCCGGCCAAAACTCGGGACCACCTCAGATCTATAGATTTTGATGTCCTCTTTCATATTCTGCAAGAACTTCTTTTATGCAACGCTCCAATAAAAAGTCGCGCTCATTTATAGTTGCCTCAGCGGCCGTTTTCTATAGAGAACGGTCCGGCCAAAACTCGGGACCACCTCAGATCTATAGATTTTGATGTCCTCTTTCATATTCTGCAAGAAATTCTTTTATGCAACGCTCCAATAAAAAGTTAAGCTCATTTATAGTTGCCTCAGAGGCCGTTTTCTATAGAGAACGGTCCGGCCAAAACTCGGGACCACCTCAGATCTATAGATTTTGATGTCCTCTTTCATATTCTGCAAGAAATTCTTTTATGCAACGCTCCAATAAAAAGTTACGCTCATTTATAGTTGCCTCAGCGGCCGTATTTTATAGAGAACGGTCCGGCCAAAACTCGGGACCACCTCAGATCTATAGATTTTGATGTCCTCTTTCATATTCTGCAAGAAATTCTTTTATGCAACGTTCCAATAAAAAGTTACGCTCATTTATAGTTGCCTCAGAGGCCGTTTTCTATAGAGAACGGTCCGGCCAAAACTCGGGACCACCTCAGATCTATAGATTTTGATGTCCTCTTTCATATTCTGCAAGAAATTCTTTTATGCAACGTTCCAATAAAAAAGTTACGCTCATTTATAGTTGCCTCAGAGGCCGTTTTCTATAGAGAACGGTCCGGCCAAAACTCGGGACCACCTCAGATCGATAGATTTTGATGTCCTCTTTCATATTCTGCAAGAAATTCTTTTATGCAACGCTCCAATAAAAAGTTACGCTCATTTATAGTTGCCTCAGCGGCCGTTTTCTATAGAGAACGGTCCGGCCAAAACTCGGGACCACCTCAGATCGATAGATTTTGATGTCCTCTTTCATATTCTGCAAGAAATTCTTTTATGCAACGCTCCAATAAAAAGTTACGCTCATTTATAGTTGCCTCAGAGGCCGTTTTCTATAGAGAACGGTCCGGCCAAAACTCGGGACCACCTCAGATCTATAGATTTTGATGTCCTCTTTCATATTCTGCAAGAAATTCTTTTATGCAACGCTCCAATAAAAGTTACGCTCATTTATAGTTGCCTCAGCGGCCGTTTTCTATAGAGAACGGTCCGGCCAAAACTCGGGACCACCTCAGATCGATAGATTTTGATGTCCTCTTTCATATTCTGCAAGAAATTCTTTTATGCAACGCTCCAATAAAAAGTTACGCTCATTTATAGTTGACTCAGCGGCCGTTTTCTATAGAGAACGGTCCGGCCAAAACTCGGGACCACCTCAGATCTATAGATTTTGATGTCCTCTTTCATATTCTGCAAGAACTTCTTTTATGCAACGCTCCAATAAAAAGTCGCGCTCATTTATAGTTGACTCAGCGGCCGTATTTTATAGAGAACGGTCCGGCCAAAACTCGGGACCACCTCAGATCTATAGATTTTGATGTCCTCTTTCATATTCTGCAAGAAATTCTTTTATGCAACGCTCCAATAAAAAGTTACGCTCATTTATAGTTGCCTCAGCGGCCGTGTTCTACAGAGAACGGTCCGGCCAAAACTCGGGACCACCTCAGATCTATAGATTTTGATGTCCTCTTTCATACTCTACAAGAAATTCTGGTGTGGAACGCTCCAATAAAAAGTTACGCTCATTTATAGTTGCCTCAGCGGTCGTTTTCTATAGGGAACGGTCCGGCCAAAACTCGAGACAACCTCAGATCTATAGATTTTGATGTCCTCTTTCATAGTCTGCAAGAAATTCTTTTATGCAACGCTCCAATAAAAAGTTACCTCATTTATAGTTGCCTCAGCGGCCGTATTTTATAGAGAACGGTCCGGCCAAAACTCGGGACCACCTCAGATCTATAGATTTTGATGTCCTCTTTCATATTCTGCAAGAAATTCTTTTATGCAACGATCCAATAAATAGTTACGCTCATTTATAGTTGCCTCAGAGGCCGTTTTCTATAGAGAACGGTCCGGCCAAAACTCGGGACCACCTCAGATCTATAGATTTTGATGTCCTCTTTCATATTCTGCAAGAAATTCTTTTATGCAACGCTCCAATAAAAAGTTAAGCTCATTTATAGTTGCCTCAGAGGCCGTTTTCTATAGAGAACGGTCCGGCCAAAACTCGGGACCACCTCAGATCTATAGATTTTGATGTCCTCTTTCATATTCTGCAAGAAATTCTTTTATGCAACGCACCAATAAAAAGTTACCTCATTTATAGTTGACTCAGCGGCCGTATTTTATAGAGAACGGTCCGGCCAAAACTCGGGACCACCTCAGATCTATAGATTTTGATGTCCTCTTTCATATTCTGCAAGAAATTCTTTTATGCAACGCTCCAATAAAAAGTTACGCTCATTTATAGTTGCCTCAGCGGCCGTTTTCTATAGAGAACGGTCCGGCCAAAACTCGGGACCACCTCAGATCGATAGATTTTGATGTCCTCTTTCATATTCTGCAAGAAATTCTTTTATGCAACGCTCCAATAAAAAGTTACGCTCATTTATAGTTGACTCAGCGGCCGTTTTTTATAGAGAACGGTCCGGCCAAAACTCGGGACCACCTCAGATCGATAGATTTTGATGTCCTCTTTCATATTCTGCAAGAAATTCTTTTATGCAACGCTCCAATAAAAAGTTACGCTCATTTATAGTTGCCTCAGAGGCCGCTTTCTATAGAGAACGGTCCGGCCAAAACTCGGGACCACCTCAGATCTATAGATTTTGATGTCCTCTTTCATATTCTGCAAGAAATTCTTTTATGCAACGCTCCAATAAAAAGTTAAGCTCATTTATAGTTGCCTCAGAGGCCGTTTTCTATAGAGAACGGTCCGGCCAAAACTCGGGACCACCTCAGATCTATAGATTTTGATGTCCTCTTTCATATTCTGCAAGAACTTCTTTTATGCAACGCTCCAATAAAAAGTCGCGCTCATTTATAGTTGACTCAGCGGCCGTATTTCATAGAGAACGGTCCGGCCAAAACTCGGGACCACTTCAGATCGATAGATTTTGATGTCCTCTTTCATATTCTGCAAGAAATTCTTTTATGCAACGCTCCAATAAAAAGTTACGCTCATTTATAGTTGCCTCAGAGGCCGTTTTCTATAGAGAACGGTCCGGCCAAAACTCGGGACCACCTCAGATCTTTAGATTTTGATGTCCTCTTTCATATTCTGCAAGAAATTCTTTTATGCAACGCTCCAATAAAAAGTTAAGCTCATTTATAGTTGCCTCAGAGGCCGTTTTCTATAGAGAACGGTCCGGCCAAAACTCGGGGCCACCTCAGATCTAGAGATTTTGATGTCCTCTTTCATATTCTGCAAGAAATTCTTTTATGCAACGCTCCAATAAAAAGTTAAGCTCATTTATAGTTGCCTCAGAGGCCGTTTTCTATAGAGAACGGTCCGGCCAAAACTCGGGACCACCTCGGATCGATAGATTTTGATGTCCTCTTTCATATTCTGCAAGAAATTCTTTTATGCAACGTTCCAATAAAAAGTTACGCTCATTTATAGTTGCCTCAGAGGCCGTTTTCTATAGAGAACGGTCCGGCCAAAACTCGGGACCACCTCAGATCTATAGATTTTGATGTCCTCTTTCATATTCTGCAAGAACTTCTTTTATGCAACGCTCCAATAAAAAGTCGCGCTCATTTATAGTTGACTCAGCGGCCGTATTTTATAGAGAACGGTCCGGCCAGAACTCGGGACCACCTCGGATCGATAGATTTTGATGTCCTCTTTCATATTTTGCAAGAAATTCTTTTATGCAACGTTCCAATAAAAAGTTACGCTCATTTATAGTTGCCTCAGAGGCCGTTTTCTATAGAGAACGGTCCGGCCAAAACTCGGGACCACCTCAGATCGATAGATTTTGATGTCCTCTTTCATATTCTGCAAGAACTTCTTTTATGCAACGCTCCAATAAAAAGTCGCGCTCATTTATAGTTGACTCAGCGGCCGTATTTTATAGAGAACGGTCCGGCCAAAACTCGGGACCACCTCAGATCTTTAGATTTTGATGTCCTCTTTCATATTCTGCAAGAAATTCTTTTATGCAACGCTCCAATAAAAAGTCGCGCTCATTTATAGCTGCCTCAGAGGCCGCTTTCTATAGAGAACGGTCCGGCCAAAACTCGGGACCACCTCAGATCTAGAGATTTTGATGTCCTCTTTCATATTCTGCAAGAACTTCTTTTATGCAACGCTCCAATAAAAAGTCGCGCTCATTTATAGTTGACTCAGCGGCCGTATTTTATAGAGAACGGTCCGGCCAGAACTCGGGACTACCTCGGATCGATAGATTTTGATGTCCTCTTTCATATTCTGCAAGAACTTCTTTTATGCAACGCTCCAATAAAAAGTCGCGCTCATTTATAGTTGACTCAGCGGCCGTTTTCTATAGAGAACGGTCCGGCCAAAACTCGGGACCACCTCAGATCTATAGATTTTGATGTCCTCTTTCATATTCTGCAAGAACTTCTTTTATGCAACGCTCCAATAAAAAGTCGCGCTCATTTATAGTTGACTCAGCGGCCGTATTTTATAGAGAACGGTCCGGCCAAAACTCGGGACCACCTCAGATCTAAAGATTTTGATGTCCTCTTTCATATTCTGCAAGAAATTCTGGTGTGGAACGCTCCAATAAAAAGTTGCGCTCATTTATAGTTGACTCAGCGGCCGTATTTTATAGAGAACGGTCCGGCAAAAACTCGGGACCACCTCAGATCTAAAGATTTTGATGTCCTCTTTCATATTCTGCAAGAAATTCTTTTATGCAACGCACCAATAAAAAGTTACCTCATTTATAGTTGCCTCAGCGGCCGTATTTTATAGAGAACGGTCCGGCCAAAACTCGGGACCACCTCAGATCTATAGATTTTGATGTCTTTCATATTCTGCAAGAAATTCTTTTATGCAGCGATCCAATAAATAGTTACGCTCATTTATAGTTGCCTCAGAGGCCGTTTTCTATAGAGAACGGTCCGGCCAAAACTCGGGACCACCTCAGATCTAAAGATTTTGATGTCCTCTTTCATATTCTGCAAGAAATTCTTTTATGCAAGGCTCCAATAAAAAGTTAAGCTCATTTATAGTTGCCTCAGAGGCCGTTTTCTATAGAGAACGGTCCGGCCAAAACTCGGGACCACCTCAGATCTATAGATTTTGATGTCCTCTTTCATATTCTGCAAGAAATTCTTTTATGCAACGCACCAATAAAAAGTTACCTCATTTATAGTTGCCTCAGCGGCCGTATTTTATAGAGAACGGTCCGGCCAAAACTCGGGACCACCTCAGATCTATAGATTTTGATGTGCTCTAACATATTCTGCAAGAAATTCTGGTACGGAACGCTCTAGTAAAAAGTTACGCTCATTTATAGTTGCCTCAGCGGCCGTTTTCTATAGAGAACGGTCCGGCCAAAACTCGGGACCACCTCAGATCTTTAGATTTTGATGTCCTCTTTCATATTCTGCAAGAAATTCTTTTATGCAACGCTCCAATAAAAAGTCGCGCTCATTTATAGTTGACTCAGCGGCCGTATTTTATAGAGAACGGTCCGGCCAAAACTCGGGACCACCTCGGATCTAGATTTTGATGTGCCCTAACATATTCTGCAAGAAATTCTGGTGCGGAACGCTCTAGTAAAAAGTTACGCTCATTTATAGTTGCCTCAGCGGCCGTTTTCTATAGAGAACGGTCCGGCCAAAACTCGGGACCACCTCAGATCTATAGATTTTGATGTCCTCTTTCATATTCTGCAAGAAATTCTTTTATGCAACGCTCCAATAAAAAGTTGCGCTCATTTATAGTTGACTCAGCGGCCGTATTTTATAGAGAACGGTCCGGCAAAAACTCGGGACCACCTCAGATCTAAAGATTTTGATGTCCTCTTTCATATTCTGCAAGAAATTCTTTTATGCAACGCACCAATAAAAAGTTACCTCATTTATAGTTGCCTCAGCGGCCGTATTTTATAGAGAACGGTCCGGCCAAAACTCGGGACCACCTCAGATCTATAGATTTTGATGTCTTTCATATTCTGCAAGAAATTCTTTTATGCAGCGATCCAATAAATAGTTACGCTCATTTATAGTTGCCTCAGAGGCCGTTTTCTATAGAGAACGGTCCGGCCAAAACTCGGGACCACCTCAGATCTAAAGATTTTGATGTCCTCTTTCATATTCTGCAAGAAATTCTTTTATGCAAGGCTCCAATTAAAAGTTAAGCTCATTTATAGTTGCCTCAGAGGCCGTTTTCTATAGAGAACGGTCCGGCCAAAACTCGGGACCACCTCAGATCTATAGATTTTGATGTCCTCTTTCATATTCTGCAAGAAATTCTTTTATGCAACGCACCAATAAAAAGTTACCTCATTTATAGTTGCCTCAGCGGCCGTATTTTATAGAGAACGGTCCGGCCAAAACTCGGGACCACCTCAGATCTATAGATTTTGATGTCTTTCATATTCTGCAAGAAATTCTTTTATGCAGCGATCCAATAAATAGTTACGCTCATTTATAGTTGCCTCAGAGGCCGTTTTCTATAGAGAACGGTCCGGCCAAAACTCGGGACCACCTCAGATCTATAGATTTTGATGTCCTCTTTCATATTCTGCAAGAAATTCTTTTATGCAACGCTCCAATAAAAAGTTAAGCTCATTTATAGTTGCCTCAGAGGCCGTTTTCTATAGAGAACGGTCCGGCCAAAACTCGGGACCACCTCAGATCTATAGATTTTGATGTCCTCTTTCATATTCTGCAAGAAATTCTGGTGTCGAACGCTCTAGTAAAAAGTTACGCTCATTTATAGTTGCCTCAGCGGCCGTATTTTATAGAGAACGGTCCGGCCAAAACTCGGGACCACCTCGGATCGATAGATTTTGTGTCCTCTTTCATATTCTGCAAGAACTTCTTTTATGCAACGCTCCAATAAAAAGTCGCGCTCATTTATAGTTGCCTCAGAGGCCGCTTTCTATAGAGAACGGTCCGGCCAAAACTCGGGACCACCTCAGATCTAGAGATTTTGATGTCCTCTTTCATATTCTGCAAGAAATTCTTTTATGCAACGCTCCAATAAAAAGTTACGCTCATTTATAGTTGCCTCAGAGGCCGTTTTCTATAGAGAACGGTCCGGCCAAAACTCGGGACCACCTCAGATCTATAGATTTTGATGTCCTCTTTCATATTCTGCAAGAACTTCTTTTATGCAACGCTCCAATAAAAAGTCGCGCTCATTTATAGTTGCCTCAGAGGCCGCTTTCTATAGAGAACGGTCCGGCCAAAACTCGGGACCACCTCAGATCTAGAGATTTTGATGTCCTCTTTCATATTCTGCAAGAAATTCTTTTATGCAACGCTCCAATAAAAAGTTAAGCTCATTTATAGTTGCCTCAGAGGCCGTTTTCTATAGAGAACGGTCCGGCCAAAACTCGGGACCACCTCAGATCGATAGATTTTGATGTCCTCTTTCATATTCTGCAAGAACTTCTTTTATGCAACGCTCCAATAAAAAGTCGCGCTCATTTATAGTTGACTCAGCGGCCGTATTTTATAGAGAACGGTCCGGCCAAAACTCGGGACCACCTCAGATCGATAGATTTTGATGTCCTCTTTCATATTCTGCAAGAAATTCTTTTATGCAACGCTCCAATAAAAAGTTACGCTCATTTATAGTTGCCTCAGAGGCCGTTTTCTATAGAGAACGGTCCGGCCAAAACTCGGGACCACCTCAGATCTTTAGATTTTGATGTCCTCTTTCATATTCTGCAAGAAATTCTTTTATGCAACGCTCCAATAAAAAGTTAAGCTCATTTATAGTTGCCTCAGAGGCCGTTTTCTATAGAGAACGGTCCGGCCAAAACTCGGGACCACCTCGGATCGATAGATTTTGATGTCCTCTTTCATATTCTGCAAGAAATTCTTTTATGCAACGTTCCAATAAAAAGTTACGCTCATTTATAGTTGCCTCAGAGGCCGTTTTCTATAGAGAACGGTCCGGCCAAAACTCGGGACCACCTCAGATCTATAGATTTTGATGTCCTCTTTCATATACTGCAAGAACTTCTTTTATGCAACGCTCCAATAAAAAGTCGCGCTCATTTATAGTTGACTCAGCGGCCGTATTTTATAGAGAACGGTCCGGCCAGAACTCGGGACCACCTCGGATCGATAGATTTTGATGTCCTCTTTCATATTTTGCAAGAAATTCTTTTATGCAACGCTCCAATAAAAAGTTACGCTCATTTATAGTTGCCTCAGAGGCCGTTTTCTATAGAGAACGGTCCGGCCAAAACTCGGGACCACCTCAGATCTATAGATTTTGATGTCCTCTTTCATATTCTGCAAGAAATTCTTTTATGCAACGCTCCAATAAAAAGTCGCGCTCATTTATAGTTGACTCAGCGGCCGTATTTTATAGAGAACGGTCCGGCCAGAACTCGGGACCACCTCGGATCGATAGATTTTGATGTCCTCTTTCATATTTTGCAAGAAATTCTTTTATGCAACGCTCCAATAAAAAGTTACGCTCATTTATAGTTGACTCAGCGGCCGTATTTTATAGAGAACGGTCCGGCCAAAACTCGGGACCACCTCAGATCGATAGATTTTGATGTCCTCTTTCATATTCTGCAAGAACTTCTTTTATGCAACGCTCCAATAAAAAGTCGCGCTCATTTATAGTTGACTCAGCGGCCGTTTTCTATAGAGAACGGTCCGGCCAAAACTCGGGACCACCTCAGATCGATAGATTTTGATGTCCTCTTTCATATTCTGCAAGAAATTCTTTTATGCAACGCTGCAATAAAAGTTGCGCTCATTTATAGTTGACTCAGCGGCCGTATTTTATAGAGAACGGTCCGGCCAAAACTCGGGACCACCTCAGATCTATAGATTTTGATGTGCTCTAACATATTCTGCAAGAAATTCTGGTACGGAACGCTCTAGTAAAAAGTTACGCTCATTTATAGTTGCCTCAGCGGCCGTTTTCTATAGAGAACGGTCCGGCCAAAACTCGGGACCACCTCAGATCTTTAGATTTTGATGTCCTCTTTCATATTCTGCAAGAAATTCTTTTATGCAAGGCTCCAATAAAAAGTTAAGCTCATTTATAGTTGCCTCAGAGGCCGTTTTCTATAGAGAACGGTCCGGCCAAAACTCGGGACCACCTCAGATCGATAGATTTTGATGTCCTCTTTCATATTCTGCAAGAACTTCTTTTATGCAACGCTCCAATAAAAAGTCGCGCTCATTTATAGTTGACTCAGCGTCCGTTTTCTATAGAGAACGGTCCGGCCAAAACTCGGGACCACCTCAGATCGATAGATTTTGATGTCCTCTTTCATATTCAGCAAGAAATTCTTTTATGCAACGCTGCAATAAAAAGTTGCGCTCATTTATAGTTGACTCAGCGGCCGTATTTTATATAGAACGGTCCGGCCAAAACTCGGGACCACCTCAGATCTATAGATTTTGATGTGCTCTAACATATTCTGCAAGAAATTCTGGTACGGAACGCTCTAGTAAAAAGTTACGCTCATTTATAGTTGCCTCAGCGGCCGTTTTCTATAGAGAACGGTCCGGCCAAAACTCGGGACCACCTCAGATCTTTAGATTTTGATGTCCTCTTTCATATTCTGCAAGAAATTCTTTTATGCAAGGCTCCAATAAAAAGTTAAGCTCATTTATAGTTGCCTCAGAGGCCGTTTTCTATAGAGAACGGTCCGGCCAAAACTCGGGACCACCTCAGATCTAAAGATTTTGATGTCCTCTTTCATATTCTGCAAGAAATTCTTTTATGCAACGTTCCAATAAAAAGTTACGCTCATTTATAGTTGACTCAGCGGCCGTATTTTATAGAGAACGGTCCGGCCAAAACTCGGGACCACCTCAGATCTATAGATTTTGATGTCCTCTTTCATATTCTGCAAGAACTTCTTTTATGCAACGCTCCAATAAAAAGTCGCGCTCATTTATAGTTGACTCAGCGGCCGTATTTTATAGAGAACGGTCCGGCCAAAACTCGGGACCACCTCGGATCTAGATTTTGATGTGCCCTAACATATTCTGCAAGAAATTCTGGTGCGGAACGCTCTAGTAAAAAGTTACGCTCATTTATAGTTGCCTCAGCGGCCGTTTTCTATAGAGAACGGTCCGGCCAAAACTCGGGACCACCTCAGATCTAGATTTTGATGTGCTCTAACATATTCTGCAAGAAATTCTTTTATGCAACGCTCCAATAAAAAGTTACGCTCATTTATAGTTGCCTCAGAGGCCGTTTTCTATAGAGAACGGTCCGGCCAAAACTCGGGACCACCTCAGATCTAAAGATTTTGATGTCCTCTTTCATATTCTGCAAGAAATTCTTTTATGCAACGTTCCAATAAAAAGTTACGCTCATTTATAGTTGACCCAGCGGCCGTAATTTATAGAGAACGGTCCGGCCAAAACTCGGGACCACCTCAGATCTATAGATTTTGATGTCCTCTTTCATATTCTGCAAGAACTTCTTTTATGCAACGCTCCAATAAAAAGTCGCGCTCATTTATAGTTGACTCAGCGGCCGTATTTTATAGAGAACGGTCCGGCCAAAACTCGGGACCACCTCGGATCTAGATTTTGATGTGCCCTAACATATTCTGCAAGAAATTCTGGTGCGGAACGCTCTAGTAAAAAGTTACGCTCATTTATAGTTGCCTCAGCGGCCGTTTTCTATAGAGAACGGTCCGGCCAAAACTCGGGACCACCTCAGATCTAAAGATTTTGATGTCCTCTTTCATATTCTGCAAGAAATTCTGGTGTGGAACGCTCCAATAAAAAGCTGCGCTCATTTATAGTTGCCTCAGAGGCCGTTTTCTATAGAGAACGGTCCGGCCAAAACTCGGGACCACCTCAGATCTATAGATTTTGATGTCCTCTTTCATATTCTGCAGGAAATTCTTTTATGCAACGCACCAATAAAAAGTTACCTCATTTATAGTTGCCTCAGCGGCCGTATTTTATAGAGAACGGTCCGGCCAAAACTCGGGACCACCTCAGATCTATAGATTTTGATGTCTTTCATATTCTGCAAGAAATTCTTTTATGCAGCGATCCAATAAATAGTTACGCTCATTTATAGTTGCCTCAGAGGCCGTTTTCTATAGAGAACGGTCCGGCCAAAACTCGGGACCACCTCAGATCTAAAGATTTTGATGTCCTCTTTCATATTCTGCAAGAAATTCTTTTATGCAAGGCTCCAATAAAAAGTTAAGCTCATTTATAGTTGCCTCAGAGGCCGTTTTCTATAGAGAACGGTCCGGCCAAAACTCGGGACCACCTCAGATCTATAGATTTTGATGTCCTCTTTCATATTCTGCAAGAAATTCTTTTATGCAACGCACCAATAAAAAGTTACCTCATTTATAGTTGCCTCAGCGGCCGTATTTTATAGAGAACGGTCCGGCCAAAACTCGGGACCACCTCAGATCTATAGATTTTGATGTCTTTCATATTCTGCAAGAAATTCTTTTATGCAACGCTCCAATAAAAAGTTACGCTCATTTATAGTATTTTATATAGAACGGTCCGGCCAAAACTCGGGACCACCTCAGATCGATAGATTTTGATGTCCTCTTTCATATTCTGCAAGAAATTCTGGTGTGGAACGCTCCAATAAAAAGTTATGCTCATTTATAGTTGACTCAGCGTCCGTTTTCTATAGAGAACGGTCCGGCCAAAACTCGGGACCACCTCAGATCTATAGATTTTCATGTCCTCTTTCATATTTTGCAAGAAATTCTGGTGTCGAACGCTCTAGTAAAAAGTTACGCTCATTTATAGTTGCCTCAGCGGCCGTTTTCTATAGAGAACGGTCCGGCCAAAACTCGGGACCACCTCAGATCGATAGATTTTGATGTCCTCTTTCATATTCTGCAAGAACTTCTTTTATGCAACGCTCCAATAAAAAGTCGCGCTCATTTATAGTTGACTCAGCGGCCGTATTTTATAGAGAACGGTCCGGCCAAAACTCGGGACCACCTCGGATCGATAGATTTTGATGTCCTCTTTCATATTCTGCAAGAACTTCTTTTATGCAACGCTCCAATAAAAAGTCGCGCTCATTTATAGTTGCCTCAGAGGCCGCTTTCTATAGAGAACGGTCCGGCCAAAACTCGGGACCACCTCAGATCTAGAGATTTTGATGTCCTCTTTCATATTCTGCAAGAAATTCTTTTATGCAACGCTCCAATAAAAAGTTAAGCTCATTTATAGTTGCCTCAGAGGCCGTTTTCTATAGAGAACGGTCCGGCCAAAACTCGGGACCACCTCAGATCTATAGATTTTGATGTCCTCTTTCATATTCTGCAAGAACTTCTTTTATGCAACGCTCCAATAAAAAGTTACGCTCATTTATAGTTGCCTCAGCGGCCGTTTTCTATAGAGAACGGTCCGGCCAAAACTCGGGACCACCTCAGATCTTTAGATTTTGATGTCCTCTTTCATATTCTGCAAGAAATTCTTTTATGCAACGCTCCAATAAAAAGTTACGCTCATTTATAGTTGCCTCAGAGGCCGCTTTCTATAGAGAACGGTCCGGCCAAAACTCGGGACCACCTCAGATCTAGAGATTTTGATGTCCTCTTTCATATTCTGCAAGAAATTCTTTTATGCAACGCTCCAATAAAAAGTTAAGCTCATTTATAGTTGCCTCAGAGGCCGTTTTCTATAGAGAACGGTCCGGCCAAAACTCGGGACCACCTCAGATCTATAGATTTTGATGTCCTCTTTCATATTCTGCAAGAAATTCTGGTGTCGAACGCTCTAGTAAAAAGTTACGCTCATTTATAGTTGCCTCAGCGGCCGTTTTCTATAGAGAACGGTCCGGCCAAAACTCGGGACCACCTCAGATCGATAGATTTTGATGTCCTCTTTCATATTCTGCAAGAACTTCTTTTATGCAACGCTCCAATAAAAAGTCGCGCTCATTTATAGTTGACTCAGCGGCCGTATTTTATAGAGAACGGTCCGGCCAAAACTCGGGACCACCTCGGATCGATAGATTTTGATGTCCTCTTTCATATTCTGCAAGAACTTCTTTATGCAACGCTCCAATAAAAAGTTACGCTCATTTATAGTTGCCTCAGAGGCCGCTTTCTATAGAGAACGGTCCGGCCAAAACTCGGGACCACCTCAGATCTAGAGATTTTGATGTCCTCTTTCATATTCTGCAAGAAATTCTTTTATGCAACGCTCCAATAAAAAGTTAAGCTCATTTATAGTTGCCTCAGAGGCCGTTTTCTATAGAGAACGGTCCGGCCAAAACTCGGGACCACCTCAGATCTATAGATTTTGATGTCCTCTTTCATATTCTGCAAGAAATTCTGGTGTCGAACGCTCTAGTAAAAAGTTACGCTCATTTATAGTTGCCTCAGCGGCCGTTTTCTATAGAGAACGGTCCGGCCAAAACTCGGGACCACCTCAGATCGATAGATTTTGATGTCCTCTTTCATATTCTGCAAGAACTTCTTTTATGCAACGCTCCAATAAAAAGTCGCGCTCATTTATAGTTGACTCAGCGGCCGTATTTTATAGAGAACGGTCCGGCCAAAACTCGGGACCACCTCGGATCGATAGATTTTGATGTCCTCTTTCATATTCTGCAAGAACTTCTTTTATGCAACGCTCCAATAAAAAGTCGCGCTCATTTATAGTTGCCTCAGAGGCCGCTTTCTATAGAGAACGGTCCGGCCAAAACTCGGGACCACCTCAGATCTAGAGATTTTGATGTCCTCTTTCATATTCTGCAAGAAATTCTTTTATGCAACGCTCCAATAAAAAGTTAAGCTCATTTATAGTTGCCTCAGAGGCCGTTTTCTATAGAGAACGGTCCGGCCAAAACTCGGGACCACCTCAGATCTATAGATTTTGATGTCCTCTTTCATATTCTGCAAGAACTTCTTTTATGCAACGCTCCAATAAAAAGTTACGCTCATTTATAGTTGCCTCAGAGGCCGTTTTCTATAGAGAACGGTCCGGCCAAAACTCGGGACCACCTCAGATCTTTAGATTTTGATGTCCTCTTTCATATTCTGCAAGAAATTCTTTTATGCAACGCTCCAATAAAAAGTTACGCTCATTTATAGTTGCCTCAGAGGCCGCTTTCTATAGAGAACGGTCCGGCCAAAACTCGGGACCACCTCAGATCTAGAGATTTTGATGTCCTCTTTCATATTCTGCAAGAAATTCTTTTATGCAACGCTCCAATAAAAAGTTAAGCTCATTTATAGTTGCCTCAGAGGCCGTTTTCTATAGAGAACGGTCCGGCCAAAACTCGGGACCACCTCAGATCTATAGATTTTGATGTCCTCTTTCATATTCTGCAAGAAATTCTGGTGTCGAACGCTCTAGTAAAAAGTTACGCTCATTTATAGTTGCCTCAGCGGCCGTTTTCTATAGAGAACGGTCCGGCCAAAACTCGGGACCACCTCAGATCGATAGATTTTGATGTCCTCTTTCATATTCTGCAAGAAC
Organism: Dorcus hopei; assembly: GCA_033060865.1. NCBI lineage: Eukaryota > Metazoa > Arthropoda > Insecta > Coleoptera > Lucanidae > Dorcus > Dorcus hopei. The sequence goes on along the minus strand of CM065426.1, from coordinate 63,864,380 downwards.
TTCTTTTATGCAACGCTCCAATAAAAAGTCGCGCTCATTTATAGTTGACTCAGCGGCCGTATTTTATAGAGAACGGTCCAGCCAAAACTCGGGACCACCTCGGATCGATAGATTTTGTGTCCTCTTTCATATTCTGCAAGAACTTCTTTTATGCAACGCTCCAATAAAAAGTCGCGCTCATTTATAGTTGCCTCAGAGGCCGCTTTCTATAGAGAACGGTCCGGCCAAAACTCGGGACCACCTCAGATCTAGAGATTTTGATGTCCTCTTTCATATTCTGCAAGAAATTCTTTTATGCAACTCTCCAATAAAAAGTTAAGCTCATTTATAGTTGCCTCAGAGGCCGTTTTCTATAGAGAACGGTCCGGCCAAAACTCGGGACCACCTCAGATCTATAGATTTTGATGTCCTCTTTCATATTCTGCAAGAAATTCTGGTGTCGAACGCTCTAGTAAAAAGTTACGCTCATTTATAGTTGCCTCAGCGGCCGTTTTCTATAGAGAACGGTCCGGCCAAAACTCGGGACCACCTCAGATCGATAGATTTTGATGTCCTCTTTCATATTCTGCAAGAACTTCTTTTATGCAACGCTCCAATAAAAAGTCGCGCTCATTTATAGTTGACTCAGCGGCCGTATTTTATAGAGAACGGTCCGGCCAAAACTCGGGACCGCCTCAGATCGATAGATTTTGATGTCCTCTTTCATATTCTGCAAGAACTTCTTTTATGCAACGCTCCAATAAAAAGTCGCGCTCATTTATAGTTGACTCAGCGGCCGTATTTTATAGAGAACGGTCCAGCCAAAACTCGGGACCACCTCGGATCGATAGATTTTGTGTCCTCTTTCATATTCTGCAAGAACTTCTTTTATGCAACGCTCCAATAAAAAGTCGCGCTCATTTATAGTTGCCTCAGAGGCCGCTTTCTATAGAGAACGGTCCGGCCAAAACTCGGGACCACCTCAGATCTAGAGATTTTGATGTCCTCTTTCATATTCTGCAAGAAATTCTTTTATGCAACTCTCCAATAAAAAGTTAAGCTCATTTATAGTTGCCTCAGAGGCCGTTTTCTATAGAGAACGGTCCGGCCAAAACTCGGGACCACCTCAGATCTATAGATTTTGATGTCCTCTTTCATATTCTGCAAGAAATTCTGGTGTCGAACGCTCTAGTAAAAAGTTACGCTCATTTATAGTTGCCTCAGCGGCCGTTTTCTATAGAGAACGGTCCGGCCAAAACTCGGGACCGCCTCAGATCGATAGATTTTGATGTCCTCTTTCATATTCTGCAAGAACTTCTTTTATGCAACGCTCCAATAAAAAGTCGCGCTCATTTATAGTTGACTCAGCGGCCGTATTTTATAGAGAACGGTCCGGCCAAAACTCGGGACCACCTCGGATCGATAGATTTTGATGTCCTCTTTCATATTCTGCAAGAAATTCTTTTATGCAACGCTCCAATAAAAAGTTAAGCTCATTTATAGTTGCCTCAGAGGCCGTTTTCTATAGAGAACGGTCCGGCCAAAACTCGGAACCACCTCAGATCTATAGATTTTGATGTCCTCTTTCATATTCTGCAAGAAATTCTGGTGTCGAACGCTCTAGTAAAAAGTTACGCTCATTTATAGTTGCCTCAGCGGCCGTTTTCTATAGAGAACGGTCCGGCCAAAACTCGGGACCACCTCAGATCGATAGATTTTGATGTCCTCTTTCATATTCTGCAAGAACTTCTTTTATGCAATGCTCCAATAAAAAGTCGCGCTCATTTATAGTTGACTCAGCGGCCGTATTTTATAGAGAACGGTCCAGCCAAAACTCGGGACCACCTCGGATCGATAGATTTTGTGTCCTCTTTCATATTCTGCAAGAACTTCTTTTATGCAACGCTCCAATAAAAAGTCGCGCTCATTTATAGTTGCCTCAGAGGCCGCTTTCTATAGAGAACGGTCCGGCCAAAACTCGGGACCACCTCAGATCTAGAGATTTTGATGTCCTCTTTCATATTCTGCAAGAAATTCTTTTATGCAACGCTCCAATAAAAAGTTAAGCTCATTTATAGTTGCCTCAGAGGCCGTTTTCTATAGAGAACGGTCCGGCCAAAACTCGGGACCACCTCAGATCTATAGATTTTGATGTCCTCTTTCATATTCTGCAAGAAATTCTGGTGTCGAACGCTCTAGTAAAAAGTTACGCTCATTTATAGTTGCCTCAGCGGCCGTTTTCTATAGAGAACGGTCCGGCCAAAACTCGGGACCGCCTCAGATCGATAGATTTTGATGTCCTCTTTCATATTCTGCAAGAACTTCTTTTATGCAACGCTCCAATAAAAAGTCGCGCTCATTTATAGTTGACTCAGCGGCCGTATTTTATAGAGAACGGTCCGGCCAAAACTCGGGACCACCTCGGATCGATAGATTTTGATGTCCTCTTTCATATTCTGCAAGAACTTCTTTTATGCAACGCTCCAATAAAAAGTCGCGCTCATTTATAGTTGCCTCAGAGGCCGCTTTCTATAGAGAACGGTCCGGCCAAAACTCGGGACCACCTCAGATCTAGAGATTTTGATGTCCTCTTTCATATTCTGCAAGAAATTCTTTTATGCAACGCTCCAATAAAAAGTTAAGCTCATTTATAGTTGCCTCAGAGGCAGTTTTCTATAGAGAACGGTCCGGCCAAAACTCGGGACCACCTCAGATCGATAGATTTTGATGTCCTCTTTCATATTCTGCAAGAACTTCTTTTATGCAACGCTCCAATAAAAAGTCGCGCTCATTTATAGTTGACTCAGCGGCCGTATTTTATAGAAAACGGTCCGGCCAAAACTCGGGACCACCTCAGATCGATAGATTTTGATGTCCTCTTTCATATTCTGCAAGAACTTCTTTTATGCAACGCTCCAATAAAAAGTCGCGCTCATTTATAGTTGACTCAGCGGCCGTATTTTATAGAGAACGGTCCGGCCAAAACTCGGGACCACCTCGGATCGATAGATTTTGATGTCCTCTTTCATATTCTGCAAGAACTTCTTTTATGCAACGCTCCAATAAAAAGTCGCGCCCATTTATAGTTGCCTCAGAGGCCGCTTTCTATAGAGAACGGTCCGGCCAAAACTCGGGACCACCTCAGATCTAGAGATTTTGATGTCCTCTTTCATATTCTGCAAGAAATTCTTTTATGCAACGCTCCAATAAAAAGTTAAGCTCATTTATAGTTGCCTCAGAGGCCGTTTTCTATAGAGAACGGTCCGGCCAAAACTCGGGACCACCTCAGATCGATAGATTTTGATGTCCTCTTTCATATTCTGCAAGAACTTCTTTTATGCAACGCTCCAATAAAAAGTCGCGCTCATTTATAATTGACTCAGCGGCCGTATTTTATAGAGAACGGTCCGACCAAAACTCGGGACCACCTCAGATCGATAGATTTTGATGTCCTCTTTCATATTCTGCAAGAAATTCTTTTATGCAACGCTCCAATAAAAAGTTACGCTCATTTATAGTTGCCTCAGAGGCCGTTTTCTATAGAGAACGGTCCGGCCAAAACTCGGGACCACCTCAGATCTATAGATTTTGATGTCCTCTTTCATATTCTGCAAGAAATTCTTTTTTGCAACGCTCCAATAAAAAGTTACGCTCATTTATAGTTGCCTCAGAGGCCGCTTTCTATAGAGAACGGTCCGGCCAAAACTCGGGACCACCTCAGATCTAGAGATTTTGATGTCCTCTTTCATATTCTGCAAGAAATTCTTTTATGCAACGCTCCAATAAAAAGTTAAGCTCATTTATAGTTGCCTCAGAGGCCGTTTTCTATAGAGAACGAGAGAACGGTCCGGCCAAAACTCGGGACCACCTCAGATCTAAAGATTTTGATGTCCTCTTTCATATTCTGCAAGAAATTCTTTTATGCAAGGCTCCAATAAAAAGTTAAGCTCATTTATAGTTGCCTCAGAGGCCGTTTTCTATAGAGAACGGTCCGGCCAAAACTCGGGACCACCTCAGATCTATACATTTTGATGTCAATAGTAGGGATAGGCCGATTCTGGAACCTCCTCCGACCTTGACGGAAAAATTCAAGGTCAAGGTCGGAGGAGGTTCCAGAATCGGCCTATCCCTGACGTGACCTTCGCCATAACCTTGACATGGAGGAGGTTCTATCGGGATGACCTTGAAGTGACCTTGAGGTGACCTTGAAATGACCTTGAGGTGACCTTGAAATGACCTTGAGGTGACCTTGAAATGACCTTGAGGTGACCTTGAAATGACCTTGAAATGACCTTGAGGTGACCTTGAAATGACCTTGAGGTGACCTTGAAGTGACCTTGAAACGACCTTAAGGTGACCTTGATGTGACCTCGAAATAACCTTGAGGTAACCTTCATATGACTTTGAATGTAACGTCGAAGTAACCTTAACATGATCTTCAAACGACTTTAACCTTAAAGTATGTAGCATATATAAGGAGGTGTATAAATTCGTACCTACAGATGAAGTGTGACACTCACGTTGAGTTAACCTATTGTATTGAACGTGATCGAAATAACAGTTCTAAAAACATGTTTGAGTGTAATCAGTGCGGAAAAGAATTTACGAGAGTTGATAATAAGAATCGACACATGCGTACAGCATGTCACGGTAAACGTTTAAAATTAAATGAAGCCGGTCCATCCAAAGTTCTTGACCCCGTGAATGTCGTGAAATGTGATGTGTGCGAAATATACGTTAACAGAAAGTGTTTGTCGGCACACCTACGTAGTAATTCACATAAAAGCAATGCTTTTGTAATTGTTGATAATGGTGTAGAAAAGATAGCAGGTGCATTCGGTGATAAAATTGTTTCGTATCGTATCACGGAACCTTACAACTATGTGGACGTTGACGACTTTACGTATAATATTCAAGAAAAAGTATTAACTTTGGTTCAGAGTATATTGGATATTCATAAAGCGTTAAAATGGAATGTCGAAATTTTCGGAGTGTATTTTTTGGATTCTAAACAAAGTACCGAGATAAAATCTTTCAATACCAAAAATAAAATAACTTGTTTTGGAACGTATATATATAATATATATCGAGACTTCGTGAACGAAATTCATGCTAAAATGTCAGAGTTTCAGGAGCGAGATTCAGGTAAAGAAATTAATTAATACATTCTTTTGGAATAATGTATAATGTTGTAAATATTGTTGCAGGGTGGACTTTGTGCAGAATTTTGTATATGGAAGTCAACATTAATAAATATAATCCTTTGAGAGCATCCAGCTTCATGTCATTACCGGCTTCAATAAGTGCGTAATATGCAGTCATAAACGTTAGAAATAATGACAACGCTTGTTTTGCCTGGGCGATAACATCAGCGATGTGTCAACCGACAGGTCTTCCTCAAAGGATATCTTCGTATCCCCATTATAGCACGGTAGCAGATTTCACAGATTTAGAATTTCCACTGAAAGTTTGTGATGTGAAGAAATTTGAAAGTCAGAACAATATTTCTATAAATGTTTATGGACTTGCTTCCCATTATAACGGTAACGTTATAGTCTATGAAGTTGTAGGACCGCTACATTTTACTAAAAATCGAAAAGATATTCATATAAATTTGTTATTGGTTGATGACGGTAACGAAAATACTCACTATTGTTGGATTAAAAATTTATCGCGTTTAGTGTCAAAACAGACGTCACACCACGGTCACGAGAAATATATTTGTGAAGGATGTTTAATATACTTTCCATGTGTAGAAAAATTGCAACGACACGAAAGAGAAGATTGTAAAATTATCAAGACAGTTTTACCATCAGCAGAGTTAAAATAAATAAGTATGGTGAATCTATCCCAGAAAATCTATTGCGATTTGAAAATTTTGAGAAAAAATTGAAACTTTTCTGTTGTGTGCGCTGATTTCGAAGCTTTACTAAAATCATTAACTTAGAGTTGAACCAACTCTAGATAAGTCTTTCACAGTTAAATGTTATGAACACGAACCTCACTCTTTTGCGTATTATATTAAGTGTAGCTTTAATAACAATTTGTCAAAATTAAAGTTTTATCGCGGACAAAATGCTGCTACTGAGTTTATGAAATCGTTAGAAAAACATATTAAAGAGATTTATGATAAATATTTAAGTAAAATTAAACCAATGCTTGATTTAACACGAGAAGAAAAAGAGGTCTACGACAGCGCAACGATGTGTCATATTTGTGAAAGACCAATATTGGATGTTAAGGAAAAAGTCCGAGACCATGAACATTTAACTGGAGCGTTTAGAGGAGCTGCTCATTCGGTGTGTAATGTTAATTTTAAAATACCAAAATTCATTCCAGTTTTCTTTCATAATCTTTCTAATTATGATAGTCATTTATTTGTGAAGACGATGGCATTAGAAGGAGAGGACGTTGATGTGATAGCACAAAATAAGGAAAAATATATATCTTTCTCGAAATTAATACACGTAGGGGATAAGATAGATTGTAAAGGAAAAATGCGCAAAGTCTATTTCAAAATAAGATTTGTAGATTCTTTTCGTTTCATGCAATCGTCTTTGGAAAAATTAGGCTCATACTTGGAAGATTGGCAATGTAGGGAAATTAGGAAATATTTCAATGATGATGAAATGTTTAAATTAGTACGGCAAAAAGGGGTTTTCCATATTGTTTTATTAACTCATTCGAGAAATTAGATTATCCCACCTTACCTTCTAGAGAAGAATTTTATGACGTGCTTTATGATGAACACATTAGTGATGAAGATTATGAAAGAGCACAGCGCGTTTGGAATTTATTTAATTGTAAAAGTATGGGTGATTACAGCGATATATATGTAACATCAGATATTTTATTATTAGCAGACGTATTTGAAAATTTCAGAGATCTTTGTATTGATAATTATAAACTTGACCCTTGCCATTTTTTCACAGCTCCGGGATTAAGTTGGGATGCAATGTTACGAATGACGAAAATTAAGTTAGAATTATTACAGGATGTTGATATGTTACACTTTTTCAGAATGGGTATTCGTGGTGGAGTGAGCATGTGCACTAAAAGAATTGAAAACGCTAATAATAAATTTTTACAGAGCTTTGATTCAAGCAAGGCAACTAATTATTTACTTTATCTTGATGCTACAAATCTCTACGGGCATGCGATGTGTTCGAGATTTCCATGGGGAGAATTTACTTGGTTAAGCAGAGAAGAAATTAACAATCTTAACATTTCAGAATTCGAAGAAAATTCAGATGTTGGGTACGTATTCGAAGTAGATTTGGAATATCCGACTTATTTACATGAAAAGCACAACGATTTGCCGTTTTGTCCAGAAAACATAATTCCACCAAAGTCTAAATATAGTAAACTTATTCCAAATCTCTATAACAAAACCAAATACGTAATTCATTATTTAAATCTAAAGCAATGTTTGGAACATGGTTTAACATTAATTCAAATTCACAGGGCAATTAAATTTAAACAGTCTCGTTGGTTAAAAATATATATAGACTTTAATTCGCAGAAACGAGCTGAAGTGAAAAACGAATTTGAAAAAAATTTCTACAAGTTAACTAATAATAGTATCTTCGGTAAGACCATGGAAAATGTTGAGAATCGCGTCGACATTAAATTAGCTACCAGGTGGGAAAGTCATAATCGGAGACCGGGAGCTGAATCATTGATTGCTAAACCGAACTACAAATCGAGTAAAATTTTTGGTGATCACCTGCTCGCAATAGAATTAACCAAAGTACAAGTAAATTATAACAAACCTTTATACGTAGGATTTTGTGTTTTGGAAATATCGAAAACAGTAATGTACGAGTTTTATTATAATTTCATAAAACGAAAATATAACAATCATGCAGCTCTATTATATACCGATACGGACAGTTTAATATTATCCGTTAATACTGGTAATGTGTACGAAGATATAAAGCAAAATTTAAATAAATTTGATACTTCAAATTACCCAACAAATAACATTCATGAAATGCCTCAAACTGAATCAATTATTGGAAGATTCAAAGATGAATACGCCGGACAAGTAATAGAATCGTTCGTTGGTACAGGCGCGAAAGTCTATTGTGTAAAGCTTACTTCAAAATGTACTAAGAAAGCGAAAGGTGTTAAAAATATGTTATAGATAAATATTTAACTGTGGATGACTACAAAGAAATTATTGAACGAGATGGTTTCATTTTTAAAAAAATGTACGTGTTTCATTCAGATTTTCATACGGTGTACATAGAGTTGAAAAATAAAGTTGCATTATCATCGAAAGATGATAAACGTTATATTCTGGATGACAAGATTCATACTCTCGCATGGGGTCATTATAAAATAGCTGATATAGAAAGAGATAGAAAACTGAAAGAATTAATTGAAGAATTAGAAAAGGAATTAGAAAAAAGTAATAAAAATAGTAAATAGATTAAATATATACCGGGTGGAAAGTTTCAAACCCGAACATAGGAAACTTGCATTGTTTATGGAGATTGCTGCTAGCCGTTTAAACGTACAAAAATGGTAATAGGCTTAAAAGAGGGAAAATTATGACCAATATTACCTTGCAAATATTATTGCTAAATGTTATGTTATGTTATGCTAAATAATTTCGTGAAAATTAAATTTTCAAATTTCATCTGAAAAATTTAGTTTCCTTGGTATGTCAGATTTGAAACCTTCAATTATTTTTTATTAATTGAAAATAATTTACACGTCACTCCGTCACTCAAAATGTATGATGAATAATTTACACATTGAAACTTTATTAAACGTTCTTAATACAATACATTTTACAGCAGGTATTCAAATAAGACACCGTTTTGCAATAAACAATATCCTAACCGATAGAGAAAACTTTTCATGTCTTGAATTTCACGGAAAATAAATTTCTCTATCCAAAGCTCAACACCACTGTAAAAGATTTCTAAAATAAAAGTCCTTCCTTCTGTGTAATTATTTATGATACATTTTGAGTGACGGAGAAATTATTTTCAATCAATAGAAAATAATTAAGGGTGGGTTTACAGAAAGCAAATCAAATATTTAATTTCGAATTAAACTAATCACGATTAAGTTGCCATAAGAATTACATTGCGAACTGTCATATTAACAACGTCATTAAAATTTGATTGCAATTAAATTTTCTGTAAACTGGCCCTAAATCTTTCAAATATGACATAGTGATAACTAGATTTTTCAGATGAAATTTAAAAATTTTATTTTCACGAAATTATTAACATTTAGCAATAATCTTAGCATGGTAATTAATGGTCATGACTTTCTCTTTCCTTTAAGACCATAACCATTTTTGTATCTTTAAATGGCGAGCAGCAATATCCATAAACGTACTTTTCAATGCAAGTTTCCTATGTTCGGGTTTGAAACTTTCCACCCGGTATATGTTAGTTCGTAAAATATATTTATTGTAAATAATATATGTTTCTAATTATAGTTAATAAAAAGTTATTATAAAACATTGCGTTTTGGTATCCAAGCATTATGTTTAGAACTTAATCCTAAATAACTAACTAGTGCTTTATTACCTTTTTTTTCTCAACACATTAATTAAATATACATCAGGATGTTTCACTTTTTGTAATTCGTACTCATAAAACCCACCAAGTATAGCTCCACCGTCAGCGTCTTTAATTAGATATGTTCGAGGATTAGTATTCTGCACTGATGAAATTGTAAATATTTCGTTAGACCAATTTGGAGTGTACATTTTCGCAAATGCTTGTCGATATTTGCTGATGCGCACATGATCTCCAACTTTAAATTTTGCACTTCTTGGATCCACAATTTTAATATTGCTGTAGACGGACTGTAAAATAGTTTTCGCATTTCTTTGATTTATCTTACTAGGTTTGTAACCCGTCGTACTGTGAACTGTGTTGTTGTATTCTTCGATTAGTTGTGGTAATAACTTGAACCAGCTGAAATTTCCTTGCATGCTAAATTCTTTCCACATTTTTTGTTTTAATGTTCTATTAAAGCGTTCAACTATCGAACTTTTTAAATTAGAATATGTGCTGTAGTGATTAATTTTATACTTCTTCATTAAATCTTGAAAGTCTGCATTGTAAAATTCCTTTCCGTTATCTGTTTGCAGATTTCTCGGTATAGAATTTCTACCTTCAGATAAGATTGTTTGAAAAGCTTTGGTTACTTCTTTACCTGTCTTGTTTTTTAATGCTATTCCCCAAGCAAATTTAGAAAATGCGTTGATCACAGCCAGAATGTATTTGTATCCTTTGTTTATCTTTGAATAAGGAAGCATTTCAATTAAATCTGCTTGGAAGAGATCTCTGAGACCTTTTATTATAACTCGACGACGGCGAAAGTTTTTCCTTGCTGGTTTGTGCAGTTCATCGACAACATCGCGTTTTACACTCGATGATAAATTAGACATTTTCAGTTAGAACTCGTTTCCTTATAATGAATTCAACAAATAATGTAGTTGCACAAACTACAGCTGTGCAAGAAAACGAGATTTTATCTCCCACATTCAACGTTCTTCCAATTAAAGTATCAGTACAATCTATACCGTTGATATATACTTTCCTGTTCCAAGGTTTATGAAAGATTACTTTTTTAACCACGCAAGTTTCTTGAATCGTATACGTCGTTTGATTACCTCTATTTGAAAAAATAAATTCGCCTTGGGCATTTAACTCGTCACTTCGAAAGTCTAATAATGTTTCGTAAAATAATTGTCTAGAAACAATATGCTTGAGAACTGTATGTTTAGTAATGTGCCTTCCAAACTTATCAATGGTCATCGTGAACTGACCAACAAAGTTGTGAAACTCAAGAATGACCTCGATATCATCCAGCTAAATACTTAAAATTTACGAAATAATTTTGGCTTCTTTCAATTCTTCGATAATAGCTATAATCTCATTGGTATGTCCTGTATGACCTGCAGATTCTGATGCTTTCAATAAACGTAATCGTTCTACTAATTCATTAGCATTATCCCAGTATTGATACTGTGTACAACTGTTAGGTATAAGTTCTTTTTCTAAAGCTCCACCTGTTTTCCAGCTTCGAGCCCACCAAACGTTTGGTGGTTTCCCTGCATTATTGGTTTTATAATATGTGTATACTTATATCCTTTACTTGCAGATATTCGGCCAGAAGGATTATAATTTACTTTAAATGCATGAGTTCTTCTCAATATATCTCTATAGTCACGTACATCATGAAATGTAAATTTCTCAGGAGCTTTCTTAAAAATCAGTTCATATAAACCTTTTGTACCTTTATATGTTAAGTCTCCTACTACAAGATCACGACCATCAAACGCAACTTCCGCGGCACCAATAAACAATTTCCCATCATGTTTTCTTATACCGTATTTGGTGTCAAATTCACTTTCCACATCAACATTAAATCGTGTAATATAATCACGTGGTAACGGATCAATTTGTTGTAAAGCAGCCTGTAACTCTGGTGATTGTAATTTAGATTGTAGTAGTGATTTCCGTTCTTGTAAAAGAGTACGAGCATGAGCTTCGGATTCGTCTAAAGGGACACTACTGCTATCTGTATGAAACTCTTCAGCTTCTTCATAAGCAGATTTTGATGGTGGAGATTCAGGTTCTCCATGAGAGATGTCGTGAATTTCTTCTTCTTCTTCTAAGATGGAAGGTTATTTCTTTCCCATTTCACGACCAACTGGTGTTGAAGTACTCACATCATGCTTTTCTGACCATGTAATTTGTGATGAAGGATCAGATTTTAATTTATAAAGAGGTCTTTTTCGTATGAAAGAACTTTTCGGGTCCCCTTTAAAGCCTTTCTCACTGGCTTCGTACGATTGTTGCTCTTCTTTTGTAGGTAAAATACTGCGAACAACATCTAGCTTATTGACAATATCTCTTAGTGGTTCCACAATAGGTGAATAAGTCGCCTGAAGGTATTTTCTTGATTGCTCAATATGATGTTTTGATCGTTCGATATCGGATTTAAGTGTTTTTAATTTAGTACGCAAACTTTCACGTGCAGTAGCTAATTCAGCTTTAAGTTTATTACTCATAGCGCATCCGTTTCCTTTAACGCCTTTTACAACACTGAAGAACAATGTTAAAATGTAGTGGTTTTAAAGGTTTATATAATTGTCGAATCCTTTACGATATCTACCTCCGTTGATAGTACAGTCAGTATCAATAACTAAAAAACCAAACGGTTCCTTCCAACAAGCGTAGCATATGTCACGAAACTGGTCAAAGGTCATGTCTCCATACACATGGTCATCAAATACATGCTTTAGATTTGTAGAATCTTGCCGAAATAACACTAAGAAATTACAATTATCACGAATCATTTGTTTTGGAATTGCACTATAAGTTTGACTTAAATAGAAACAATCGACATTTTTATGGCGTCCAAAAGAGAAGTATTCTTTAATTACATTTTGTGTAGTACATTGAACGTCATCAAAAACAACAACTGAATATTCTTTTACATTTGCAGGGGATACCATCTTATCAGTATCAGAAATTTCAAAGTAACCTATCTCCGGCACTGTAGGCAGTAAATGTCTAAGAAAGTTATACTTTTCTTGAGATAAGGTCTTACAACAAATGTATAAATTTTTGAAACGCAGCCTATTAGCGTTTACCAACAAAGACACTATCAAATTACTTTTACCACTCCCACTTTTACCACTGATTATGGCACGTTTAGTTGATCCTCCGAAAAGAACACTGTGACGTTTAAAGGTTTCGTTTATGATTGCATCATCAAAATTTTGTATAGGTAACTTTAGAGACTGTTGTTTAAACTTCATATTTCTAAAACAGTAGTTTTCTGATATGGTACTTTCACTCTTTACCAAATGCGACACTCTGTTATTATGTTATAGTTATTAATATCATCTGCTATTTATAGTAAAAATGCGTGTTGTAATTAAATTATTTATTTAACACTTAAAAACTTAAACTATAAATAACAAACTAAACTATAAATAACAAACTAAACTATAAATAACAAACTATAAACTATAAATAACTTAAACTAACTTAAACTAAAGAGCGCCTCCACCGTAGTCTCGCCCAACCGACAGGGCGATCTACCGCTCTATCTAATCTAATCTGGATCACTCTAGAACTTATTCTGGCCAATATGTTGCTGTAAGAGGGTGCTGCGGCCTTCGAAATCTCTTGTCGATCCAAGTTCTAAAGTGATCCTGTTTACTGTCAATCTTCACTGTAAAAGTAATGTTATTAAAAATGTTGAAAAATGTAATAATAAAAAAAACAAACCCATGACTCATCCATCTCGGTGGATGACGGTGCAGCCTCCGCTTCCACCTGCACAGTTTTAGGCGCTGGTGCAGGGAAGAGCGGCTGAGGCTGCGACCCCAACACAGGCGGCGCAAATATACCTCGTTTAACAACGCGCCTCAAGCGGATGCGACGTTGAGGCGCCGCCACTTGCTGCTCCGGCGGTGGCCGTTCCGGCGTCGCCGGCTGCGTTGGTGTTGGGGTATATGTAGGTGAGATGGGTGAGACCTGCGGAAACCGCAACGAACAATAATTTATTGTTGCGGTTTCCGCATTTAATAGTGTTCCATCTGTTAACTGGATGAGTACAAAAATTAATATACCTGTAAACTGTAAAACTAAAAATAATTGACTCACTTTCATTTCCACTTGCTGCAGCACAATGGACTTCACCGCTACTTCACTATTAGTGGACATCGGTGAAGACATCTGTAAATTGAATAACATTAATAATACAGATGTCTTATTAGGTATACTTTATACCTAATCTATCTCTTGGGAACAAATTCATTCGATGAACAATCCATTTAACAACAATTTAAACACAGACATATCGCTGCCTTGGAGTTACAAGGTTCTATGTTATGTATGATTGATAGATATAACATAGAACCTTATAACTCTAAGGTAGCGATATATCTACTTTATGATGTCTCCAGCAAGATTATGAAATAAATCTTTGATCAGACTCAGACGGTCGCGTACAAGCGAAATTTTATCGTATTGTTCGCTCAAAGCCCGGTCAGTCGGAGACCTTGGGCGAACTATACGCATAATCTCTTCGCATGTTTGTAACTCGTCCGTGACTTTTCTAAGATTTCTCTCACCCTGTAAACAATAATTCCTTACTTCAGGCATTATTCCATCATAATAATTTTGGACTGCTGTTGAGATAATTTTAGATAAATTGGAAAAGGGTTCTTGTAAAGGAATAGAGTGTAAGGGTTCTTGTAAAGGAATAGAGGGTGCTAAGCGTTCTTGTGAAGGAATAGAGGGTGCTGGTGCTTGTGAAGGAAGTGGTTGTGAAGAAACGATAGGTGTAGACATTCGGGGCTGCAGTGGTTGTGCTGGCATTTGAGGTTGAGGGGGTGGTTGAATCTGAATATTGGAAATAATGTTAGAATTAATATTATCCCCAATAGGTGATTGAGCTGGTGATAATTGAGATATCTCCATTGATCGGTCTGATATATTAATTATCTCAGAATCATCAGATTCATTAGGATTTATCGGGATATTATCTGCAACAACTCGAAGTTGCGACTGACCTAACAACTCCGCACTGGACTTTTGCTTAGACAAAAACATTGAGTCTGAGTCATTTTGCGGCGAACGTAAAGATGAAAGGATAGCTGCTCTTCGATTAACTATCCTAGTCATCCTTTGTTGACGCCTAAATAACGCATACTCACGCTTAGGCAACCACAAACTTTCAGCGGTCCTTAGATGAGAAGATTGACTACCTCGGGTACATCTGCGACTACCCCGCGTACATCTGGATTCACGAGATAGAACGTTATAAAGTTCAGAAATAGAAGCAGGTGCAAGTGTAGAAATAGGAGCAGGTTTAGAAATAGGAGCAGATTTAGAAATAGGAGGTTTAGAAATAGAAGCAGATTTAGAAATAGGAGCAGATTTAGAAATAGGAGCAGATTTAGAAATAGGAGCAGATTTTGCAGTAGAAGTATTTGCGGTGGAAGTAACGATAGGAGTAACTATTGATTGTTGGGAAACTAGTGAAAGGGATTGAGTGGGCTTTTGGATAGGTTTAAGAAAAGATGAAATAAGGGGTTGTGGGGCTTGAACGGAAACTGCTTGGGGTTGTGCGGGTTGAACGGAAACTGTTTGAAGTGGCTTTGAAGGAATAATTATAAATTGTGTTTGCGGATGTGTTTGCGGAATTTGAGTTTGAAGGGGTTGTATTAGGGGTTGTATTTGAGTTTGAAGGGATTGTGTTTGAAAAGAAGTAGACGGGGTTACTTGAGTTTGAAGGGGTTGTGTTTGAAGAGGAAAGGATTGAATTTGAAAAGAAGTAGAAGTAGGGGTTAGTAAATTTTGTTGAACAGGTTGAATTTGAAAAGAAATATTCGGCGTTAGTAAATTATTTTGACTTAAACGATCTATCTCGTCACCAAGTACGGTCAAGGCAGAATCAACTGCACCTTCCTGGAGGAATAAACCATTATCAAAGTCTTTCAACCAGGATGGTACAGCATTTGCCTGAGTGGTAACTGCACTCTGAGAAGTTTCTGGAAGTGCAGAAACCACGCTAGTAGTAATTGAAGTAGAAGGGTTTCTATCCTGCAAAAATTGTTGCAAAATTGAACGTTCATCATTTCCGCCAGGTTCATCATTTCCGCCAATATTCGACATTACTGTTATGTAAAAACACGGGTGCATTAAAACATATCATTTTAGTAATCGTATATAAAAAATACAAAAATACTCACTATTAGATTGTAGAAAAAAGAAAGATGAAGATATGAATTACTATGTTAGATCTACAACAAGAAAGAAAAACAGTATTAAATTAAGGAACAAAAACAGTATTAAATTGTATTATCTTCAATTGTATAAAGAATTAACAGCATTATATTAAGATAAGTAATAAAGAATTAAAAGAGGACTTGCCAGTACTGTTGTAGAAAGCACTTATGATGTTAACTGAACGGAAAACTTCTTATATACCCGAAAAGTGAACGTTAAACCTTCAGAAATGATGTAATGGAGATTGCTTCATATTTGTAGGAATTGTTTAACATTTGTAATATCGAAAGGTTACATAAATGATGTAATAGGAAATTTCTATCATGTATTTCAATAACATCTAAAGGTTACATACCAGACGGGTGTGGGAATTTTTATGATATCCTGTTTCCAAGGCAAAACACAAGGAGAAATGGGAGGAGACTAGCCAAGGGGAAATGGGTGGAGACTAGCCAAGGGAAAATGGGAGGAGACTAGCCAAGGTGAAATGGGAGGAGACTGATCAAGGTTTAGTGGGCGGATTCGCCCCCCCCCCCGCCCCCCCTATTATTTTAAATCCCGGTGGTACGTTTGGAAAGAAATGATACAACACATGACCTGGCTCTCCGTTGTTATAAGAACCACCGGTCAAATTACACTCTATTCTTATAGCATTGACTTTGTTTATATCGACTGGAAAATCACCGATGTTATTGTCGTTTTCCTTCAATATTCTGGGTTCAAATCCCAACAATCTTCCCAATGAATTTGGTTGACTAAAATCGAGCTTAACCGAACTGTTTATGGTTGCCTTTAAAGTATTATTATTTCCATGAATGTTTATATAATCAGGAATATTCTTATTTTGAAAATAATCTTTCAGAAATTTATTAATATCATCGAGTTCATATGTGCCTGTAGGTATATTGATAGTTTTCCAAGCAGACTTTTTTCCTCTTTCTTCATAATGTATTAAATTATTACTTTCATCTATCTATGTTAGGTATTGCGTTAAACGTTTCAAAATTTAACATACACATTTCATAGGTTGCGTCTTCGCTCAGGTATATTGGTGGATTAAACTCACAAACTAAAACCGATTCATTTCCCGTTAGAGTAAATGTACACGAAATCGGTGTTCCGATTCCATGTTGACCATCTTTCAAGAACTAAATCCTTACTTAACTTGTAAGGCTATTAAAAAGTGTAGACATAATTGTCCACAATTTTGTGAATTCGATTTTTGATATCTTTCATAATTATAATTACTAACGCCTACTCCGTTTGACAAAAGATATTTTTCCACTTCCACTGGAGGTCGTAGATCTCCATAACTATCAAAATACTTTACAGTTCTACCTCTTTTGTAATATGCTACCCAATGTGTTCCTTCACCAGAATTGTCATCTAAATTTATAATTCCACTTTCCTGTTCTCTTATTTTTTTAGGTAATGTATCTCTCATAAACACTCCTCGAAAAAATGGTAATTTTAATATTTTAGCATATTTTAATATGTCAAAGTTACTCAATGGTCGCCGAGGCAAATATTTCAGTTTTTTGAATTAGATGGTAAATATAATCCACATCCTGTTTTGTAAGGTTTAATGTAGAATCCACTTCCCACTGCTTTTGTTTCCATAGCCCTATTATGTCGTTCTGCCTCTTTCAATTGTTCTTTCGCAGCCTTTGCATCGCTTACCGCCTTAGCAATTGCAGCTGCACCGCCCCCGAGTGATCCTATTGCTCCCAAAGCTGCAAATAATGGAATTAAAGGTAAAAATCCTCCTCTCTTGGGAATTGGAATCACTCTTTGACGTGGACGTCTTATTTTTTTGTGGTTTTTCTTTAAAACTGACTGCGCCAATTTAACATTTTCTAAGAGGCTCTTGTTACCGCTGCGCGAAATGGCATGTCGAGCTTTCTTGACAGCTTCCCGAAATGATAATTCACCACCGCGCTTCCTCCGCTTAATCGCACGCTTTCTCTTCCTACTGTTCCCCATTCCGAGCTTCGTCTTAGCTCGCATTATGGCGGCTACAGATAATGCCGATGCCCTCTCTCCAAGTCCCGCTTCTGAACCTTTAACTCTTTGTACTGCCGCTTGATACAATTTTCTATCTGCTTCGTGGCGCTTATCTAAATCGTCACTTAACGAATATGCAATGTCGTGTTGCTTACACGCTTCGTCCAATACATTAACACCTCTGTCTCCTCTTTTAAGACGAGTATCTAATTTTGTACCTGAACCGCAGTAGTTGTAACCTGGTATATGTAACTCTATTGGCAGTTTATTAATTAACGTATTAAGTAAACCACGACCTTTTCGTTTTACACTACTTCTCAAAATGTGGTCTCTCTTGACGCGACGCCGCATTTATGGCTTTTGTTTCTAACAGTTGACGATGATAATGTGTACTACTCTGATACTCTTGTCGCTAAACATTATATATCAAAAGTTATTAGGTGAGTAAATGATAAAACTATTGTCAGAAAATTTTATTTTTAATTTCATATGTTTACAATTTTACAGTAATATGTACATAATGAATCAAAACATTTACATAGTAACGGCTTTATGCATACTTATGTCACACATTAATTTATTAATTCCGTACATTATTAATTCATTTGTAATCGCCCCTTTCTCAGATATTTCATTATTGAGAAATGCTTTGACAGTTAGCTTCACGTCACCATCCATAACACTCACGCATGGAATCATGTTGGAGTAGAATGTTTTATAATTCAATTGCTTCAAAACCTCCAAACGATATGATATAATATCACACAATTTCCATAATTCCAATAAACCCTTATAAGATATATACAGTGTCTCGTCACCTCTTTCTAATTTCAATATTTTTGTTCCTTCGATACGTTCGAACGATGCCTTTACCGAACTAATTTTCATTACCGGATAAACAGTTTTTTTCTCGGTAAAATATGATTTTAATGTGTAGTTATAAGAACAAAATTGTTTCCATTCCTCTTCTAAAAACGATATGCTCTGCCTTTTAGTACCCATAATGCGTATTACTGGATCAAAAAATGTTTCGGCACACAGTCCCACGCAAACCCATTTCGTGCGACTCTTATACACAAATATACACTTTGAGCTAACAATGGTAATTGGTCCACATCAGCCACTTCCCTTACTTCTGATATCTCTGAAGGTGCTTTCTCGCTAATGTCATACTGACGAAAATCTTCATCCGTGAAAAAAGGTTGAGACAATACTTCAAATTGAAACTCGTTTCGAACTGAGGACATATTCAAATCTTGCTCATCCTGTTCTTTTGGTTTATCAACGTTTTGAGTGAGAAATCTTTTCTTCTGTACATCATCACCTTGATCATCCACGTGTCTTTTCTTCTGCTTCAGGGAAAATTCCACTTGTTTAGACGTCACTATTAAATACATCAAAAATATAAGAATTGTACATGAATAGAATAATTTAATAAACTTACTTTTATATAGATCGACGATACACTATTAAATTTGTATAACACAACTCACAGTTCTGCAACAACTGAAACAATTCACAAAATAACGGCCTTATATAACAAGATTTTAGGTGGGGGTAATACTAATTTAAATAATCACCTCCTCCAACCACAAGGTCACTAAGCAGAAATCAACACTATAACCTCCTCTGACCTCAACACCATTTCAAGGTTATCTCACTCTGGAACCTCCTCAACGTCAAGGTTATGGTGAAGGTCAGGAGTAGGTCGATTCTGGAACCTCCTCCGACCTTGACCTTGAATCTAGAACCTCCTCCATGTCAAGGTTATGGCGAAGGTCACGTCAGGGATAGGCCGATTCTGGAACCTCCTCCGACCTTGACCTTGAATTTTTCCGTCAAGGTCGGAGGAGGTTCCAGAATCGGCCTATCCCTACTACTGACGAACTAAAGAGTTTTTCACTCGAACGAAAAGGTTAGGTTGATTTCTAATTTGAGTAGCAGCATTTTGTTTTCTCTGTAATTACTGTGGTCGTGTGTTAATTTCCTCTTGATAAACAATTTGCTTCATATGTCCCCAAAAATAGAAATCCAAAGGATTTAAGTCGGGGGATCGCGGTGGCCATGCAATTGGACCATTATTACCAATCCACCTGCTTCTAAAATGTTGGTTTAACCACTCAACGACTACCCTTCCGCGATGAGGTGGAGCACCATCGTGCTGGTACCACATATTTGCAATAACGTTAAGAGGTATATCTCCAAGAAAGTCAAAGATGTTATTTAAAAAAATTCTGTAACTATCTGCGTTCAAACGCTCTTCCAGTACATGCACGGGTAATAAGTTATCGTTGAAAATTCCACCCCAGACATTGATATTGAATCTTTGTTGAAAATTACGTTGTCTAACCGCATGTGGATTTTGTAATGCCCAAATATGATCATTATGGTAATTGTTAATACCATCTCGTGTAAAGCACGCTTCATCGGACCACAGAACATGTGAAATGAAGTCATTATTTTGGGCATGTTGCTGCAATAACCAATTACAAAATGCTAACCGTCGCTGAGCAACTCCAATCTGTAGAGCTTGAACATTTTGTCGATGGTAAGGATGAAGGACTTCGCGGTTCAAAGTGCGCCATGCAAAATTTTGACTTACATGTAGAATTTGTGCTATTCTCCGAGTACTAATTGAGGGATTGTCAATGACAGCATTAATTACAGCTTCTTCCTGCTCTACATTAACTGCATGTGGTCGAATAGCTTTTGCTGGGGCAGGATTACCTGTTTCTCGTAATCTTCGGAAAGATTCACCGAAAACTGAGTGATGCGGTAGATGACGAAGTGAAAATCTTTCCTGATATTCTCGTACCGACTGGCGTGCATTTCCATTGCAATAACCATACACGAATATGATATCGGTATACTCTTCAGTGCTATAAGCGTACATTTTAAGTTGCAATTGAAAACACAGAGAGCAGACTGACATGCGTATTTGTGCTTGTTTCTAAGCAAACTTTGTTTTGTTATTATAAATCATAAAAATAGATTGAACTAATTATTATGAAATTGGCTATTATTTTACAACGTTAAAATAATTAGAATCAAAACTTTGAAGTCTTCTATTTCCTTAAATAAATGAAATCGGACTATGTCCAAATGATTTTTTTTTCTTAAAATTACATGAGCTTTCATATGGCAAAGCTTGTCGGTGAGCTAATCACCCTGTATTATGCATGTAATAGGTAGTAACGTGCCAATTTAAGATCGGTCTTTTCATCGACCCGTTAAAGTTATTGGGCGAATAACTTGATTTTTTGGAATGGTTGATTGATTTTTATGAATTGTATTCATGGTAGTTATCCGTCACCAGTTTATTAAGAAATAGAAAGACCCTTAACGGAGTTGGTGTTTCATCGTTGATAAATTGAAATATTGCAGTTAATTTTCACACCACCCGAGAGGTTAATGATGGCGCTTTACTTCTTTTAAGGGGTACTTCACCTGTAGTCCAAAGGGTCAAAGCCCTACTTCCCAAAGAAATAAAGTATTATTCAAAAAATAAATAAATAAATATAAAACGTTTGCTACATAGATGCACCTGAATATCTTGATGGTATCCAATCTTTGCCACTTGCCAGGAATAGAAGTTATCAATTTTTGTAGTAGATTCTCATCTTTCAGAAATAGAAATACTCAAACATAGAAATAGGAACACTCGGGAACACTCAAAGTGCTACTGTGATTCGACTTGCAATTTGGTACATTACGAGGCATTTTAAAAATATAAAGTATGTATGTACTTATAAAACAAATCCCACTAACAATAAGTGAACTGAAGTATTTATATTTCATTAATTACACGAAATAATCTGCAATAATGAGCTGTTCTCCATGACATAACCTCCACACTTTCATTTACTATTTCAACAAAGAAATTAATCCAATCTGGCACTAATACCATTTGCTGTGTTCTCAGTAGTGATTACCACACCTCTGAACGCTAGAAGTAATCAAAAACTAAGTAAAAAGCAATCACAATAAACAAAATCCTTCATTAGAACGTCGTACAAATCTGGTCTGATAGACCTCCCGCAGTGTTGCCGCGTCGACGCTGCGCATGGCTAGAATATAAAGACAGCTGTGGCTATGCATGAACAACGGCCCGTCGCGTCGCACGTTGAGCGGTCATTCTTCCTTCGCTTCGGTGTGAGTTATCGCTGTTGTTTAATTATTCTCTTGGGTTCTTGATACATATTTTGCTTGGTTTCTGGTTACACTTTATAGGATTTTACGTTTTGAGATTCACTGGAAATTATCAAATTTATTTTCATACGTATTAAAATTATCTCGCGTTTTTGCAGCATTCCGTTTTGTTTTATTATTATTTTATTAGTTAGTATATATCCGTTTTACCATATTACAAATTATTTAAAATTTGTAAAATTATGAGTCGTAGTGCAAGAACATTTGTCACGATCGCTACAAATCCTGTCAAAAATTTCACAGCACTGAATAGCGTAGAGTGGGGCTCGATTACGCGCTATTGAATTTTTCATGCGAGTCTTTGCTCATGGTTAATCTGCTAATGAACAGTACTGATGCAGTTAAGGAACAATTACAGCAAAATAGCAACGTAAACGAATAAATTATACTCTAGTTGTCTTTAAGAGACGCGCTCCATTATTCACACATTAAAAGAACGTAATAAGATAAATAAATTTTTGGCATTTGACGGTCTGTAATGAGTGACGTGACATGTTTACATACCGGGTGGAGATATCTATTAAAATTTCAATGTTTTGTTGCACATTATGCAACAAAGTTCACAGGTTTTTTGATAACTTTATAAATGCTGTTTCTTCAGTAATTTTCTCAACTGCTGCTAAACGAGCTTTGAAACTCTTGCACTGCATCGGAAGAAAAGAAACGACACCTCTGAAGGTTCGCATTAACTTTGTGTATAATTAAATTTGATAGATTAAGAAGAGAGTTATACATTCGAGGACGAAAAAGGTGGAATATGATTTGAAAACTGAAAATGAGGAAAAATGAACGAATAATTAATTTATATTTAATATTTTTGTCTGTAATAGTATTAAATAATTTGTTATATTAAAATAAGTGAATTTTATTTGTAAATCGATGTTCATGATGGAATATGTAACTAAATAAAATACAGGGTGAGTCATAATGGGCGGAACAAATTTTACCAGTATGTAGGAAAGACTCTTTTAAGTAAAAAAGTTCCTATAAACCTATGTCCTAATCCGCACAGTTGAGGAATTACAAGAAGTTTTTCTTAATTAAAATTAAATTCAAAAGGTAATATCAAGTAGTATGCGGTCGTTTCTTGTTTTGTTAACAATTGATAAAATTCTTATATCAGTTTGAAGACAGTTCGTATTATTTAAGTGGTTTAAAGTGTTGTAATTTCTAAAATGGGAGATTTTAGTGCGGCTGGATATACAGACCTTGCTTATGTGTACGGTTACTGTGATGGTAATGGGCGACGTGCGTTTCGAGAATACCAGGTAGATTTCCAAACAGGCGTCATCAACCATCTGTTCAAGTATTCCAAAGATTAAGGGAGACTGGTACAACAGCTGTAAAGAGTAAATGAGGTGTCCATGCAAATCGCAATAACGTCGACAATGAAATCAATGTTATTGGTCTGTTCCATTCGTCAGGATTTCGAGTTCTGAATTGTTCAAAATCTTACTGAGCATGAACAGTGCACAAAATTGGATATAAATTTCATGCTGCCCATTATTTGAACGGTTCAGAAATTCTGTCAAATGGAACAGACCTATTGACACAGTATTGAATGATTCCACAATCAGCACCCGGCGTGTTGCGACACAGTTAAATCTTTTTCAAAGCTTTGTTTCCCGAGTACTTCGAAAAGAAGAACTTTATCCGTACCATTTTCAACGAGTACAATCACTGCTGCCACGAGATTATGGTCAACGCGTAGAATTCAGTCGTTGCGTTGGCTGCTACATCAAAATATTGAAAATCCCGATTTTATATCAAATATGTTATGGTCCAATGAAGCTCAGTTTACTCGAGATGGGATCAGTACAATTCATAATAGTCACGTATGGTCTATCGATAATCCACACGCCATCATTCAAACACGATTTCAACAACGTTTTAGTATTAACGTTTGGGCTGGAATTTTTAGAGGAGGTTTGCTGGAAATTGAGATTTTAAATCAAATCGGCTGTACGAAATCATCGAAGATGTTCCGTTGGAGAGTCGTCAAAGGATGTGGTTTCAACATGATGGCACGCCATGTCATTATGGAAGGCAAGTCACCCGGTGGTTGAATACTCACTACCCTGGCAGATGGATTTGACGTGGGGGCCCTGTTGCCTGGCCTGTGAGGAGTCCCGATTTAAATCATCTAGATTTTTACCTCTGGGGATAAATTAAACAGCTAGTATACAATACTGAAATTGACACACGTGAACAACTGCGTCAAAGAATTTTTAAAGCTATCAATGAAATTCGTAACAATGGTCAAGTGGCTACAGTGTACGATTCCCTTATTCGTAGAGCTCGTGCTTGTGTTAGAGCTCAAGGAGCACAGTGTGAACAGTTTTTGTAATACTGTGATTTAATTGAACATCTTTTGTACAGTTTATCCAACTTTTTAACAGTTTTCACAGTTGCCGTTATTGCTAAATATTTGTTTATTACAAAACTTTGACTACTTGTAGTTCCTCAACTGTGCGAATTATGACGTAGGTTTATAGGAACTTTTTTACTTAAAAAAGTCTCCTACATACTGGTAAAATTTGTTCCGCCCATTATGACTCACCCTGTATATAAAGTTTCATTCTAAGAATTTATTTTTACATGCATCGTTGTAAAATATCCCTATACAACACATTATAAAAATGGTTGAGAATACATATCGAAGGGTGGTCTTCTTCTTCAAAAGATCATCTGGTGGTAGATCTTCTTTCTTTAAGAGTTTTAGTTTGTAGGTACGATCCTCCAAACCGTGGTTAAGTAAATTGTAATTACTTCCGCCGGCGCCGAGTTTTGTCAGTTGTCTATTCGTAAACGTGTTATAACATTTAGGTAGATACCTATACTTTTGTTGTTCCCTCTAATTCTGCTACAAGTCGATCGTCAAATTTTGTTGCAGCGTTTCATAAATCGTTGATCTGGTACTGCTGCTTCTCTTCCATTCTTACGAGATTCAACCATCCCTAAGCATCGAGGGAATTAACTTTTTCTTGGATATTATTCTTACCCTTGTTTTTCTTGTTTAACGTAGAAAAATAACTAAGTTTTTGCTTCTTTATTTGCTTGTTCATTCTCTTGTTGTTCGATCTTCTTGAGGAAACTTCTTGACGGCGGTAGACATACAAAGGAACTATTGCATTCGAGGACCTAAGGAGCTGTGCTCACATATCAAGCTGTCCACACATGAAATGAAAGCATCCGTTTCTTTCGTATATCATTTTCTAACTTCACGTGTGAATTTACCTGCTCCTTTTGCTCCAGGTGTCGGTTAAGTATAAACATAACATTTTATGAGATTGTATCAGCACCGCTTACTTAGAAGTTGTTTCTGATCGCTGCGTGTTGGATCGTGTACGTATACCGGGTATCCCAAAAAATCACCATCAAACTTTTAGAATATGTTATATAGACCAAAACAAGAAACAAAGTTCCTATGACTATATGTTCGATAATACCTAGTTGCTGAAATGGAATAACTTAAAAATATGAAATAAGATAAGAAATGAATAACTTGAAGGCTTTCGTGGCCGTCGTCCATGATTGAATTGGCTTCCAGTTGGAACAGCGTCAGGTTGATTTCTTCTGTGGACATTTCATTCTCCATTACAGACGAACTTTCTCAGGGCTGCTGCTGCTGAGACGACAAACTTAACGACTAACGAGAAGCAGCAGTAAGTAGACAATAGGGGCTATTCTGTATCGAATACGTTAAAAATAACAGACCGTTAAAATCTTAAATGTCTGTAGAAACGAAAAAGTTATTCTGTATCAATGCGACCTGTTAAAATTTGAAGGCAAGTACGTTAAATTTAAAGGAACGTACGTTATTTTTATCGGTTGAAGAAAGGGACTGTACACGTAGTCTTCTCAAAAACGGTGTTGTTTGCTCGAGTTTTAAAGTATATATTGATATATTTTTGCGATAATGGCTTTTGATGGACTTACGCATTTTGTCATGATAGAAATGGAAGCTGAACATCGACAAAGGTAATAATTAAGGCTCGGATTATATGCACGGAAAATCCGTAAAATGTGCGCGTATACAGTACTGGCCAAAAGTATGGAAACTTTCATAGCACCCAAGTTAAGAAATGTTTAATAATAAATAATGTAATAAGTTTAATGAAATTAAATTAATCTTAGTTGTAATGTTTATTCTCAACAAAAATTAAATTAAAATATTTGACTTGCTATAGTTAAATGAAATATAATGATTATCCGGTGGACAAAAGTATGGAAACTTGAGTTTTACATGTTAAACATATCGCCCCTAGCCATGGAAAACAATGTAGACTTGCAAGTGTCTTTTAATATATTGAATGTCGCTGTCAGTGTAAACTTCATTGTAATCTTTTCAAATTTGTATTTAAAATGCCTAAAGTTAAGTATTATTCGTTAGATTTAAAAAATAAAATAATCCAGCTCTATAACGAAGGGAAGCGACAGTGTGATATATCGAAACAATTGTTTATCCTTAAAGGAACAGTTTCAAAGATAATTAAAAATTTCAAGGAGAGAAACAGTGTGAAATTGCTACCTACCTGCGTAGATAGGCAGAAGTTTTACATTGGAGCGAAACTTTACTCCAATGTTGCCAGCCAGCTGCAGTGGGACGGGGGGTTCTCTAACCAAACCGCGAAGACCATTTCAAAATAGGCGCCACTTAATTTTTTTTTGTAAAAGGAAACGCGTGAAAAATTAAGAAAACACGTTACGTCCAAAACATGAACACTTTTATTAATAGAAGCACAGAACAAATAAAATAAAATCAACGCAAGTCGAACAATTTAAATAAACAACTAGGCCATAAACATAATACGATATTACCTAACTTTTCGGATCCGAAATTGCTACAAAACTATTTTAAAATGACGCAAAATGGTAATCGTCTATTCTAGCGGCAAAGAACCCGCGGTGTGCGCTTGATGCGCGTTATTCGAAGAATCCTCCGCTAATCGAAACTTAATTTCGCGAGTGTACGCGAACACGTGCACAAATGCGGCTACATTCAATCCACCGAGAGCCGAAGAAAATTACATTAGTCAATAGAAACATATGACCTGCTAAATAGCGTCGTTACGTCCGTCTAGGGGCGTCTCCGTAGACGTCGGCTTCTCCCCGGGTGGATGCGTCGCTTTGCAGTCGCACAGGGCCACGAGATGCTGGAGTTCGGGCCAATCCAAGATCAACAATAGGAGGTTGGCCTTACTTGAAATCAGCCGAAAGCTGGTCGAAAACAGTAGTCAAACGAAAGGTCAATGCCGTAACCTAGAGGGTCGGCAAAGTCGTAACCAAAAGGAATGGTCAACGCCGTAACCTAAAGCCTATAAACGAAGGAAGAGAAAAACGAACGTCAGAGTCAGATCGAGAGAAAATAGCATCCTGCAGAACTTACCCAGTCGCAAAACTGGGCTGTCACAAACTGCGGGGTAACTGCAGCTTTCCTGTCCTCCAATGAACTTAGAAGTCCGGCATAAAGCCGTATCAATCACTTTCACCTCCTCGATGAAGCGAACACGACACTAAATTTTCCACGACAGGCACATGTAGTTCATGGGACAGACAGATTCGTACTGAGACAATGACGCTACCCCCGACCGGTGGAAAAGGAAAAAACTACTAAAGAGAGAGATATATTCGAATATGCCAATGACAGATTTTAAGTCGTCAACATAAGCCAATCAAGATAAAGGGCACAGGTTACTAGCAACGGCGACAATTTCCGGTCCTAACCACATTCTTTAAGTGTGAACTCGTTCGACCGCTAATATACGCGTCTCCAAATAGGACCATGTAAATTGGACAATTAAAAATTACGCAGACTCAAACTTGACACAAAGCAAGGATGGGGTTAATTATTATAATATGTAATTATTCGGCTGGTCTGAAATTTTTTGCAAAAATATGTTAAAAAGAGAATGTTGAGTGGAATGCGTAGGCATGGAATGGCACATTCCTACGCCTAGTGGAGAAACAGAAGAAAACGAGTTAAAATTAGCTCGAATCGTTGAAATATGCATTATACAGGGTGTGCTCGCGCACGATCGAAAGCAAATTGTAACAAAATGCGGAGTTAAAACTGGAAGACCACGTAAGACAACACTTAGAATCGATAGAAAAATCAGGAATTTGTCTGTACAAGATCCTCAGAAAACAGCGAGAGAAATCAAAAACGAAATAACAGATTTAGCTGATGTGTCATGCAGAACTGTACGACGTCGTTTGAATCAATTAAATTTATTTGGTAGATCTCCTGCTAAAAAACCGCTAATATCAAAACGTAACAAAAAAGTCAAAATCCAATTTGCACGCAATCGTATTAACTGGTCACCAGAAAAGTGGAATACAGTTTTATGGAGCGATGAAAGCAAAGTTTGTCTATTTAACTCTGACGGCAAACGTTATGTAAGACGACCAAAGTGCGAAAGATTCAATCCCAAATACCAAGTTCCTACTGTAAAATTTGGTGGAGGCAATGTAATGGTGTGGGGATGTTTTTCGCGTTCTGGTCCTGGTCCAATAGTAAGAATAGAAGATATTATGGATCGCTACGTATACAGAGACATATTAACAAATCATATGCTACCATATGCGGAAGAAGAAATGCCATTGCGCTGGATATTTCAACAAAACAACGATCCCAAACATTCTTCAAGATTGGTAAAGGATTGGTTTTCGGAGAATAATATCGAATTAATGGAATGGCCGCCTCAGTCACCAGATCTCAATCCAATTGAGCACCTTTGGCATTACATTGGATTGAAAATTAAAACAATCAATTTTTCAAATAAGAAGGATCTGTGGCAAGCTCTTGAGCGTGAATGGCAAAGAATTCCAGTGGATTTCTGTTCTAAGTTAGTCGATTCCATGACAAATCGATGCAGAGCTGTATTACAGTTAAAAGGATTTCCAACAAAATATTATCTATGCTGATGTTTCCCAATCATATAAATTAAGTTTCCATGGTTTCCATACTTTTGTCCGCAAATAATATTATTTTTTCTTATAGTTACTTCATGTGTTGATTTCTTAATGTATTTTTGTTTATGATAAATATTGTTAATGTGATTTAATTATTTATAATAATTCTTTTGTGAATGTTCATAGTTGAATAGAGTTAATAGACATTTTATTAAAGTTTCCATACTTTTGGCCACTACTGTATATGCACGTAATTTCACAAAAATATGAACAAGATATTAAAAAATATGCTCTAATAAATGTCAAATATGCACCGATATGCAAAACTTTTAACAATAAGAAATGAAAAATGTTTAAACGTTGAAAAATATCGTTCAACATCGACGGAAGTAATGGTCGCATATTCTAAATTTCTTACAATATATGGATCTAATTCAAGGTCATCGTCATCAACAAATTCCCCATTCAAAATTTTAGACATTTTTGACAGAATTTTGAATCCTTCATTTTTATTCAATACTGAGTTAAGCTTTTTAAAATTTAATTCTCCAGTTCCTGTAAAAGCTGATAATTCTCTATGGCATTTGTTTATTAAATTAACTGATTCAGTCAAAAGCAGCTCTTTTGATTCTAATTTTAAAGCAAATCCAAGCAAGCTATTTTAAAAACCTAGTGTTCGGACTTGACGCCTCACAATTAAATATGTTTTTAGTTTTATTTTTTCCAATCATAATCATAACCAATTTATTACAGCTATTAGTAGCATACAGTTTATTATTTTATTTTAAAAATCATATTAAATTTACATCGTTATTTTAGCGTTTTACAAACACATTTTTTAAGGGTTTCGAAGAAATCACTGTGTAAGCACTTTCGTTTCGTCCGTAGTTAATATTGTATGCCAGTTTACAATTGGACGTAATAAATCAACCACTTGTGTTTGGCGTCATAAAGCCCTTATTAAGTATGTTTGCCCGAGAATCAGAGGCCTTTGCCTAACAAAATCTAAAATTACAACACTTTTTCTTGTCGTCATTCATACCGCACACTTCGGTCCCATTTTACAACCGAGCTTTACCTAAATTAATCAGTGTGTGCTCCTGTAACTACCTTGTAAATATTTGTGTAAATAAAGTTAGTTTAATGACTTGTTGGTAATTATTAATTTCAAATGAAGACACATTCTATTAGTAACGGTTTGAGATCGACGTTAAGTGCGACGTCTTACCAGCGCGGTCCAAATTGCCGTTACGCATCGCGATATAGTTTCGCGATTGAACACCTACCAAATCGAACACCTAGTAATTAAGCCTTTCTCAGAAATCTGTACTTTCCAGATCACATCCTTTTAAACAATTTCTCGAAAATTCATTAGTAGGTAACTACAAATCCGAATGGAAGAATTATAGGCATTATAGCCATTCAAAACGAATTTAAGAAGGAAACACTCAGCAGAATACTAATTCTTTTTAACTTGAACTGAAATTTTTAAACGGAAATTTTTGATTTGAAGAAAATATGCACAAATATACAATATTTCCTAAAACATGCACGAAAGTGCCAAAATATGCAAAATATGCATTTTTTAATTGACTTTTAATCAAAAAACATTAGGTATGCATAGAAAACTTACAATTTTGTTGATATACCTCTTAATAACAAATATGCATTTTGCATATAATCCGAGCCTTAGTAATAATTATAAAAACATGTTAATTTTAATTTAATTTAAAATACTTTTTAGAAACGAAACTCGAATAATGCATCGACGATTGCGAGATACTAGCAATCCTTTTAACTTGCCAAATAAATTATTTTTAAGACTTTTTGTTTAAGTAAGCAATGCTGTGCTGATCTCACTCATATGTTAGAATCACACATGGTGCAACGTCAAAAAATGAATGGTATACCAGTGCATTTGAAAGTAATGACAGCACTACATTTTTTGGACATGGAAGTTATCAGTTGGGAGTTGGACATGTTTATTCATTTGGTCTTAGTCAACCTAGTGTAAGCAGAAGTATAACAGAAGTATCAGACTGCATTGCTACACATTTATTGCAAGAGTGGATACGATTTCCTAACAATAAGGAAAGCAGAACAATTAAAAAACAATAATTTAATAATATTGAACACAGATTCCCTGATCTTATTGGAATGATCGATTGTACTCATATCGGAATAGTTGTACTGGTTGTTGCCCTCGAAATGCGGGTCTTCTCAGTGGATGCAGCAAATGTGCATTCGGTCTCCTAGTCTGTTGCTTCATTTGTTGTTGTGATTTCCAAGTGTCAACACCTTACACCTTGGTTATACTGTCCTGATGACGCCTAATAAGACAGAAACGTACGTCGACAGATACTTTTCCTTGCCAGCCAAGCCGTTATTAACTCTTTTATTGTATTTTCCTGGCGCTACCCTTTCCGTTTAATTCCTGGCTTTTTCTTGAAGTAACGCAGGTTGATCTTGTTTGCCTCCGTTGCTATACTGGTTGTTGCCCTCGAAATGCGGGTCTTTTCAGTGGCTGCAGCAAATGTGCATTCGGTCTCCTGGTCTGTTGCTTCATTTGTTGTTGTGATCTCCAAGTGTCAACACCTTACACCTTGGTTATACTGTCCTGATGAGGTTCGGGTAACCGGATGATGCTTTTGGCGGAAGTGACGGCGGTTCAGTCGCTTAAGGTGTCGGGCCGATAGCACGGGGCACTAGTATCCGAGATGAGTTGTAGGTAGCCATCGTTTGAGGTGTCGGACCCCGATGTGTTGAAGCCTAGGATCCGAGACGAGAACCGATGCAGACCACGCGCCTGTTACCCTTAAAACTAGCCTGCCTAGCTGCCCTATCCCATACACGCGGGTATACGTGTATGGGTAATGGATGCTGGGGTTAGTATTAGATGTGTGGTAGAGATTCGCGTAAGCGTTCTCGACGGTTACTCATCAAACGTAGCTAGGGAAACCTTGCTGACATGAGTGCTAGGGGGAGGGGGAGCCCACCGGTCCCGGCCGGTCCCCCTCATAGGCGTTGGCCTCCTAGTGGCAGTGTCATAGCTGGTGGACAGCGGGTGTACCGTGCCGGACGGGGGTCCGCTGGCCAATTTCTCACACGGGAGATAGGCTGACGCCTGGGTGCCCTTGGTGTCGAAAGACACCAGAGAGTAATTGGTTGTCCTGATGAGGTCTAATAAGATCGAAACGTACGTCGACAGATGTTAATGAAGTAATGTAAATAAATTCAGATGTGCCATGTATAGGATTATTATGTTTCTTGTAACTATGTAAAAAAAAAATAATAAAAAATTTTCTTCAACTAAAAAGGAGCATATTTTGCTTGGTCCTTCGAGTAATTTAATCTTAAATCAAATTGAACAAAACCATTTTGGCCACTTCGAGCCGGATTATTTGGTAAAGTCCGTGACATTCCAAATAAGAGAAATCAAGAATCAGCAAGTCATCAAGAGACCGAGTTTCTGCCACTGCTGTGGATAAATCAGAAGCGGACTTCTGCTACTGCTGCGAATTTTCGTTTACTGTTGAGGCAACACCGGTGAGCGACAAGATCATCTTGAATCAAGATTGTTTCACAAATCATTTGGAAAAAGAAAACTTCTCATTGAAGAATTCTTCAGTTGTGTGGAATCGCCAGACTATTACACTGCAAGGTTTCAGTATTACTTGATTCTTTAAAGTCAGTCTGTAATATTAAAGGCTTTCCTAGCAGATAAAATGCCAAACAAATTGTCAAATGCTGACATCGTTCTATCAAAAGTTAAAGCTATTATTTCACAAATAGATTCTTTTTCAGATTATTTAGCTAATTTACATGACAAAGAGTTAGGTCAACTTGACAAGTACGAATTAGAAATCAGAATTGCTCAAATTGAACCATTATTGTCAGTTTTTAATGAGCATGTTTCAATGCTTATTTGCTATCAGCGTCCATTACCTGATGAACAAATTACTTATTTTACGGATTCTTATTTTCAAAACTTGGCTAAATCCAAAGCTTTACTTGAAACTTTACAGCCGAGAATAAAAACTCCGCCCAGTTCTTCAAATCAAATTGTTACTGTCAAAAAGGATATATTACCTGTATTAAAATTACAGACTTTTGATGGAGAATATAGTAATTGGCTGGAATTTAAAGACTCATTTACGGCAATGGTACATAACAATTTAGAACTATCTGAATTTGAAAAATACAATATCTCAAATGTTCACTCAAAGGTAAAGCGCTTTCAGTCATTGAAAATTTAAACATGATTTCAGAAAATTATATAGTAGCATGGGAACTACTTCAAACACGCTTTCAAAATACGGCTTCTCTTATTTACAGTCACATTCAAGGGATATTAGATATACCCGTAATAAGAAAAGAATCATTTATAGAATTAAGAAGCATGCAAGATAATTTAAACAAAAATTTAAGAGCATTAAAACGATTAAAAATATCTGTGGAGTTTTGGGATGCAATATTAATTCATATTATGTACGGCAAATTTGATAATTCGACTAAACGGGCCTTTAGTAAATATTTAAAATCAAACGAAATACCTACAATTGAGGAATTTAATAATTTTTTAACGGAACAGTGCACTCTATTAGAAAATCTTCAATTAAATAAAACATACACACACATTTCTTCAACATCAGAAAATACACTTGTGAACAAATACAATTGTGTCCGAAAAACTCAAACACATGTCAATATTTCTAATGCAAAATGTAGATATTGCAATTGTAATGAACATTATATGTACGCATGTCAAAAGTTTCTTGCAGTTGATTCAAATATTAGATTTAAGTTTGCCAAGAAATCTAAAATATGCAAAAACTGCTTGAAATACGGGCATAAGTGTCGAGTGTAAATCCATACATCGTTGTAAAATTTGTCACCAACGTCATAACACTTTACTTCACTTAGAAAAAGTATCTGTCAATAAAACAGAACCTGCAAGTAGCAATGTCAATCAAGACTCTCATGTCAATGTAACCGAAGTTCCCACAAATACTGTTGTTAATCAATGTACTTCACGTAAACATCATCAAATTTTATTATCTACAGCCTTAGTTCAAGTGAAAAACTCTTCAGATGAATGGGTAACAGCACGATGTCTATTGGATTCAGGCTCACAAACAAATTTTACAACAGAAGAATTTTGTAAATTATTAAAACTTAAGACACAATGTACGAATGTCAACATTTCAGGTATTAACGGGGCTTCATCGCTTTGTAAAACACGTACAAATATCACTATTAATTCACAAAATAGCAATTTTAGTACAACATTACCATGTTTAGTTGTTCCTAAATTAACTGAAAATATACCTTTAATGACATTTTCTTCAGAAATATTAACATTACCAGAAGAAATTAGATTAGCAGATCCAGAATTTAATGTAAGCAAACCAATAGATATTTTAATTGGTGCCGTGCATTTTATGACTTGTTAATGGTAGGACAGTTCCAATTAACACATTCAAATACAAAAATTTCACTTCAAAAAAGCAAATTAGGTTGGTTAATCTCTGGAATAATTTCATTTCCTAAAAGTGTTAAGCCTTCCAATCAGAATCAGTTATTAAATTTTCACATCTCACAGACAAATTTAAATGAAAATGTTACAAAATTTTGGCAACTTGACGAACCATTGATTTCCGAATTGAAATATAATTCAGAGGAACAAGAATGTGAAAATCATTTTGCCTTAAACACTAAACGGGATGCCAATGGCAGATTTGTAGTTTCACTACCATTTAAATTAGATTCTTCCGAACTAGGAAATACTAAAGCAATGGCTCTTAAAAGATTTATTAATTTAGAACATAAACTTAATAACAATGTAGAATTACGAACAGAATACCAAAAATTTATGTTTGATTATAAAAATTTAGGACATATGTCAAGGGTAATCGAAAGTAACATTGATAAAATAGGTAACTTTTATTTGCCTCATCATCCAGTTATCAAAACTACTAGTTTAACTACTAAAGTAAGAGTCGTTTTTGACGCATCCGCAAAAAGTCAAAGTGGTAAATCTTTGAATGATATTTTAATGATAGGACCCACTGTACAGAGAAATCTCTTTTCAATTCTTTTAAATTTTAGGCAATATTCTATTGTATTAACAGGGGATATAAAGCAAATGTATCGTCAAATAATAGTTAATCCCAAAGACAGGCCATTTCAACTAATTTTATGGCGAAATTCTCCTAATGAGGTTATTGAAACATATCAATTAAATACAGTTACTTATGGTACAAGTTCTGCACCATATTTAGCTACAAAATGCCTCATGCAGTTAGCTGAAGAATATAAAACACAATATCCTAAAACCAGTGACATTATTAAAAACTGTTTCTATGTAGATGACTTATTAACAGGAGGAGAATCTATTCAAGAAGTTATCAATATCCAAAAAGAATTAGAAATTATTTTAAATAGTGCGGGATTTGAATTGAGAAAATATTTATCAAATTCTCCCAAGGTTTTATCACAAATAGAAAACAAGAATATTGACTTTAACATTTTACAGTTGGGAGAATATGATAATACTAAAACACTTGGAGTTGTTTGGAATGCTTCCTCAGACATCTTTCAATTTCCAACATCACATACTACAAGTGTAAGTAGAGTAACAAAACGTACTATTTTATCTGAACTTGCTCAAATATTTGATCCGTTAGGTATCCTAGGCCCTATTGTAGTTATAGCCAAATTAATAATACAAGAATTGTGGCATTTAAAATTAAGTTGGGATGAAGATATACCTCAGCTTCTTCATCCTCGTTGGAATGAGCTTAAGAATCAATTTTTCTTTTTAAATCAATTAAAAATAAACAGACATATCATTTTACCTCAAGCCACTACAGTGGAAATTCATACATTTTGTGATGCCAGTGAGAAAGCTTATGGTACGGCTTTATATTTGAGATCAAAAATATTAAGGGAGACATTTCCTGTCATTTAGCTTGTGCTAAATCACGAGTTGCATCTCTTCATAAAATATCAATTCCGAGACTCGAACTATGCGCCGCTCATCTTGCTGCACAGCTTGCTAAAAAAGTTTGCAACAGCCTTTCCATAAAAATCCACGAACATTTCTTTTGGTGTGATTCCACTATTACGTTACAATGGATTAAATCTCCGTCTTATTTGCGAAACACCTTTGTTGCAAACAGGGTAACAGAAATTCAAAATATGTCTAAGCAGTCCGACTGGCATCATATTAAATCTGAAAATAATCCAGCGGATATTCTTTCACGCGGAACTTATCCAGATATATTAGTTAATTCTAATTTATGGTGGTATGGACCTTCATGGTTATCACAAGAAAGATCTCATTGGCCACAACAACCAATTTTATCTTTCAGAAATGAAAATTTAATCGAAACCAGAAAGGGTTATACTAACACAAACATATTAATTAATGTCAATATTACTAATGATGATTCTACATTTTCTGACATATTTGATCGGTTTTCATCGTTTAATAAACTTAAAAGAATTATTGCCTATTGTTTCAGGTTTAAACATAATGCTACAAGTACTCTTGATAATAGAAATTTTTCAACTTTAAGTGTTGTTGAATTACAGAATTCATTAAATCAATTAATTAAGATTGCTCAAAACCAATCTTTTCCTTTAGAAATAAAGGAATTGCAAAAAGATAATCCCATTCATTGTAAAAGTAAAATTCTTTCTCTTCATCCTTTTTTAGATACAGATGGAATTTTAAGGGTAGGAGGAAGACTACAACACTCCAATTATTCATTTAATAAAAAACATCCAATTATTTTAGATTCTAAACACCAATTAACACTTCTCATAATGAGACAAGAACACATAAAGGCATTTCATTGTGGGCCTCAAACTTTAATAGCTTTAATTAGAGATACATATTGGCCTATCGCAGGTAAAAACTTAGCTAAGAAAATAGTACGTAAGTGTATCATATGTTTAAAAAATAAATCTTTACATAATATTCCCATAATGGGTAACTTGCCAGCAGGGCGAGTAAATTTCATATCTCCATTTCATGAAACTGGAGTGGATTATGCTGGACCGTTTCTTTTAAAGGACCGCATAATGCGGAATCCTAAATTAATCAAATGCTACATAGCACTCTTTATTTGTTTTGCAACTAAAGCCATACATCTTGAGTTAGTTAGCGACTTAACTTCTGAATGTTTTATTGCTTGCTTAAAAAGATTTATTTCTAGACGTGGCAAACCACATTTAATAAATTCAGATAATGGTTCCAATTTTGTTGGAGCACAAGCAGAAATTCGTACCTTCTTCCAATCTAATAAAAACATGATAATTGATTCTGCTGCAAATGAAGGCATTAAATGGCTTTTTATTCCGCCATATTCTCCACATTTAGGAGAACTTTGGGAAGCTGGGGTGAAAGCTGCAAAATTTCATTTAAAGAGAATAATAGGTGATGCAAAATTAACATTTGAGCAATTCTATACCACGTTAAGTCAAATAGAAGCTATTCTAAATTCGAGACCTCTATCACCTTTGTCAGACGATCCTTCAGACTTAGAACCATTAACTCCATCACATTTTCTAATAGGAAAGCCTTTAACAGCTTTAGCAGATCATGATTTTACTGAAATCAAGGATGCTAGACTTAGCAAGTATCAGCACCTACAGAAAATGGTGCAGCATTTTTGGAAACGCTGGCGAACAGAGTACATATCTGAACTACGACGACGTACGAAATGGCAAAAAAATTGTACTAATTTAGTAAAGGAAGGTGCTCTAGTAATTGTAAAGGACAGCGACACTAATCCACAACAATGGCGAATGGGACGCATTCTACAGCTACATCCTGGCTGCGACGGCGTAGTGCGTGTAGTTACTATAAAGTTTCAAAATTTCACCTCAAAGCGTTCTGTAAACAAAATATGCGTACTTCCAACTGAAAAATAAAATGTTACTGGCCATCGATGAAAGTGCAAGCAGTTATGTTGAAGCCCAAGACTCTTCAAAGGGCGGTGTATGTTAATGAAGTAATGTAAATAAATTCAGATGTGCCATGTATAGGATTATTATGTTTCTTGTAACTATGTAAAAAAAAATAATAAAAAATTTTCTTCAACTAAAAAGGAGCATATTTTGCTTGGTCCTTCGAGTAATTTAATCTTAAATCAAATTGAACAAAAACAACAGATACTTTTCCTTGCCAGCCAAGCCGTTATTAACTCTTTTATAGAATGATTAGATATAAAATTAATAGTAGCATCGGTATTAGTAGGCTTCCTATAAATACTAAAAGATAAAGAGGAATCCATTCTTTTAATTGACACATCCAAAAAGCTAATACTATTATTCTTTTCTAATTGTAAAGTAAACTTAATATTATCGTGGAACGTATTAAAATGAATGAGTAGCTCATTAGCTACATTAGTGTCACTCTCAAGAATGACCAAAATATCATCAACGTACCGAGAAAAAAATTTTACTTTACAGAGTTGAAAAATTTAGATTCTAAATTATTCATGAAGATGTCAGCCAATAGTGGACTTAAATTACAACCCATGGACAGACCATCTAATTGTGAATAAAATTTATTATGAAACTGGAAAAAGTTTTATTTCGGAGTGATTCTTCAGTGACACAATGAACATCTTCGTCTGATAAATCAGAATTCATAAGCAACTCTTCCACCAAATTCAGACATTCTTTACCGGAATTGACATAAAGAGATTAGTCACATCTAAAGAGATAAGGATGTAATTTTTAGAAATCTCGCAAAGATTAAGTTTCGAAACTTAATTCGGCCGAATTTTGTACAGTATAGGAATGAGTTAAAGTTAAATCTGTGGTTGGCAGTTAAAAGGGCATAAGTCACATTTTCTGCAAAACGGAGTTATGAACTTGAATGTATTCAAAAATGAAATTTCTGAATATTTCGTCCAACATAAGGGTTTAACTATAGTTATTCATTATAGTATTTCACATTCGGGCGATCAAAACGGACGAAATATTCACAAATTTCATTTCTGAATACATTTACGTACATAACTCCGTTTTGCAGAAAATGTGACTTATTCCCTTTTAACTGCCAACCACAGAAGTGATCTC
This sequence comes from Dorcus hopei, assembly GCA_033060865.1. Taxonomy (NCBI): domain Eukaryota; kingdom Metazoa; phylum Arthropoda; class Insecta; order Coleoptera; family Lucanidae; genus Dorcus; species Dorcus hopei. Next base: position 63,825,393 of record CM065426.1, on the reverse strand, counting down.
TTAAGACGTTATCTAAAAATTAAGCTATCTTATGGGCAGGTGAATTGATGTAACTAACTACCGGGCTAATAGGAACATTATTTTTATGTATCTTGGGTAACCCACAAAGTCGAGGTGTAAGTGGGTTCATAGAAAGAAGTTGTCTGTTTTTGATTAAAGAGTTTTCTCTAAAATTGAAAACTAAAGATCTAAGAGATTTGTTAAATTTGGGACTTGGCTCGCCATTAAACAGAGTGAAATTACTACTGTTCAAAAATTCATCGACTTTTTGAACATAGTCAATCCTCTCCAAAATGACCATGCAGGAGCCCTTGCCTGCCTAAGAATAAGGTTATTTTGTTTCAGTTTTGATCTAAGAGATGTCAGGATAGATGAATCTTTAGACGATTTAAGACGTTGATCAGCTGAATTTAGAATTTCTGAACATTTGAACCTGATATGTTCCCAGTCGAAAAATTCGAATTTTTCAATGATAGCTTCAGTGCTGATCACAAGGTTTTTTTGAACAAATTTATTAAATTTTGGAGCGATTGAAAATTTCGCATCTTTTTCCAATAAGGCAATTTCTTCTGAATTAAAGTTAATATTAGATAAATTCAAAAAACGTTTATGAAAATGATGAGTTCTAGAAATACTTGAATTGAAAACAGAATGACGTTGTAACCTAAATTGTAAGATTTTTTAGCAAAAGTGGTACTATCCAGAGGTTGATAAACATGTTGGTGGTTATAGTTGTCGAAGTTAAAAACACCATTAAAATATTCTAATATTGTAGGGGTTGGAAAGTCAAAAACATTATGAGTGACATTATAAATTGGAATAACATCCAAATGATTTGGTGAAGAGAAATCTAAATTTGGTATATCTAAAGATGACGAATTAAAATTAACGTTAGTCTTAGAATCTAAAAATGACACATTAAAATCTTTTGAAACATTAGTAAAGTTAAAACCAATCTGCTTTGACGGACAATTAAAATCTAAAACAACGTTAGTTAAATTTGGACTAATTAAGTTTGGACTAGAAAGATTATCAAAAGTTTGACGAATGTCAACGTTAATTGTTGGAGCGTAAATCTCACTGCTCTCTACAGATTTGTCTAAATCGATAGTAGCTTCTGCTTCTAACTAACTAGATGTTTTCATTTCCGGAAAAGTTGATTTGCTGACTGAAGGAGAGTCGACATTAGGTCAAAATAACTCTGAGGACTTACTTCGCAAGAAGAAAGCTCCTGGTGGAGAACCTCTGGGTCCAACTCTGACCAACCTTGGGAAGTAGAGGTTTTCGTATGTAGACTTAGATTGAAGAGCTTCTTTTGCAGAATTTGGAATTTCTTATTTCCTTAGATGAGCGTCGCTTCTCTGATTTTCTCTCGCAAGACGTCCCATTCCAAAGAAAGTAGTTGACTTGTCAATTCCGATTGGATGAAGAAGAGAGATCTAGACAAAGTCTAAGCGAGCGTACGCTTCTCTAATCTCCAATTTTAACCAGTATCTAGCCTTAGTGACAGATTTGAGGGCAGGACCAATCGTTAAGTTGTTAGAGATGAAAGCCGGCCATACATTTACGTTCTTGCACTGTTTCAGAAACCAAATTCTAGTGAAAGTAAGCTTCTTTTTAAGCGACAATTTCATGAATTCTTTGAGGATGGAAGCCAGGCTCGCTTTTTTACAAAATATTAATGGGTTATATTAATCGAATATTTACCATACACTAAATAAATAATTATTAAATGATTAGATGTGTTTTACTTTTAAACAATATATTAACAATAAACTAGAACTTTAATTGCAAGACCGCACATTGATCGGGGCTACATCGGGGTAGATAAACTGTAACTAACGTTTACGAAGAACTGATCAGAGCGGATAAATAGCGATCGGAAACATGAGTGGAGTACAACTGTCAACTGATCACCAACTGGATCAGTGATCTTGTGATTCTGCTGTTGTAGTAGAATCACTGATTGAAAGTGATGTTATAAATGCTAAGAAAATGTTGTTTTGGCTCTTTAATAAGAACGCAATCCAATGTGTTAGAGGATTTACAGTATTAATTTAATTACAGATCTAAAGATTTTAATGCTTAAGTTGTTTATAACTGAATAATCAATTATTACTAAAAAATCGTCAATACATTTTTTCGTGAGACAAGAAAATAATTCTGTCATGTTAAGTGTAATTAAATATAAAATTAGATGTTTTTTTTAAATATCATATTTGATTATTGACACAGTGAATTTTTTTTTTTAATAATAAAAAATTACATCGTGGAAATCGCACAAAACCTCAATGTTTCACGATTGATAGCTTCGTCAGGAGGTATCAATTGAAAAAAAATAACCAATAATCAAGAATAATTTAAATTAAATTACACTGCTCTTGACGAAGATATCAAAACTGTTTTCTGAATTTTGAATTAATTTTCTGAACGTATCAATTGAATTACACTTGCTCACTGCACTTTTATTAACTCTTGAAAGAATAATTTAAACAGGATCCAGTCATTAAAGTAACACAATTAATAAATAGTTCTGTACTTGTAACATTTTTATTATAATATTATTATTACATACACTACAAAAAGTCAAATTTCAAATTAAAAAAAAATATATTATTGCATACACTACAAAAAGTTTCAAATTTCAAATAAAATTAAAAAAATATATATAAACACTACAAAAAGTTAAAATAAAATAAAAACTACAAATAACTACTACTACAACTATATGTAAAATAATAATACTATATGCATAATAATAAAATACTTAAAATTATGGGGTTATGACGATGTCAGTTTTGCTAAATTTTTATCTCTATTTGTCTTTAATAAATCCTGATTTGTGGCGTGTGCTCACTGCCTCATCCTCATGGTAACATAGTAACCATGATTAATGAGTAATCATATCATTACTGTGCTCTTGACACGGAAAAGTAAAACTACAGTTTTATAGTAGCTGCTTTCGTTCAAACCAATCATAAAATCAATGATTAGGTGAACAGAATCATATGATCACCCAATATTGATCAAAACACATGAAACCGGTAATGTTTCTAGGTTACGTTTTTGTGATCAAATCATACAAAATCACACATAACTTGTGATTATCCAAATTGTAATCATGATCGCTTAATCGGAGGTGGGGGAGAAAGTAATCACAGAGAACGAACACGCAGAATTGTGATCACGATTACATGATTAGTAATCACGGGTATAAACGAAAGCAGCTAGTATATCGGTTATTGTACAGTTCTTTTGCTGGATCTTTGCAGTTACGTCATAAACTTTTCGCAAATGAATCAAATCGATACTTCGTAGTCAACTTAGCGACAATATTCATGTATTCAAACATCAATTTGAGCTTGGTTTATGTGTCACATGTCAGATAATCTTAACCTACAAAATTCCAGTGTGCACGTTTTAACCCTTAATCGACGTCGTGGAGTCCCACGGATTTTGAATGCGCTGGTGTTTTTAAATTTTTTCACTGATTGAACTGTGTCTCTCTCTACCTTCCTAAAATCCGATGTTGATGAATATCCTAAGGAACTAAAGCACTCAGTCTTTGACTTCATTGCAAATGTAATATTCAGAGTTCGCTGGACTCCACGACGTTGTAAGTACCAGGCCTGCAAATTTCTTTTCAAATGGTATCTAAACGTTCTTCCATTTTTTTTTAATTTAGATACGTTGAAGAACACAAGGAAGCGGTATTTTACACCTGATTGAAGATTTCAAGAGACAGAGTCGGAAGAATCCTCATGTTCTCATTTCCATCGTTAATATAAATTACATTTTTTTGTTTCTTATGTATACTCCCAGCAAGAATAATATTTAAATAAATTTCTTCAAAATACATTTCTGAAGCTTTTGATACATATGAAATGATAATATAACATGTTTCTTTTTTTTAATGATCGTTTCATTTGAGGAGTCCCAGACTCCACAACGTAGTTTACGATCCAAAACTTCACCACGTCAGTTAAGGGTTAACTCAAAAAAATTAAAATTAAGATTGAATTAAAGTATTTTATCATGTATCAAGTTATAAGGAATTTATAAACAATATTAAGATAATCTAAATTTAAACTATGCTAGGAAACAGAACATAATATGTACCACAAACTTAAAAATAAATTATTCTGAGTCTAAATTACTTTCACTTTTAAATTATTCTGAGTCTAAATCACTTTCACTTTCTGATGTTTCATTAGTATTGATTATGACAGGATTTATATCTAAATTAACAAATTGGTTCTCGCGATCATACCATTGCTTTATTAATGTCTCTGTATGTTGTACACAATTATTCCATACGTCTTTGCCACATGTTTGAAGAGCTTCATTCCACATTTCTCTAACATTATCATCTCTGTAACCATCTCTACCAATATGTGCATCGTAATATCTTTTAGCATGTGCCCAAATTAGTTCAATAGCATTAAAATCACAATGATACGGTGGTAATCTCAAAACTTCATGACCATGCTGTCTTAATATTTCATCAATTTCATAAATCTTTTCACATTTATTTCTTTTTACAAGCTGAAGTAACTCATATTTGGTCATTTCAGGAGAATAAATTATTTTGTTTGCTTGCAGCCACTCCATAATTTCCAGCTTCTTTGAAGAGGTATTTGGGGATTTATTGAGTACGATGCTATGGTAAGGTGCATTATCCATAACTATAAGTGAGGGTTCCTTTAAATTAGGGATTAGTTTATCAGTTACCCATTGTTTAAATAAATCACTGTTCATTTCGCCATGATAATCACCTACTGCAGATCTAGAAGCAAATACCAAACTTGCCCCTTCAACAAAACCTTCACTAGTACCAGCATGGACTACAATGAACCTTTTTCCATCATAACCCTCTGGTTTGCGAACGCTCTTGATATCATCATTTTGCAATGATTTTGTTTTGTTGCCTTTAGAAAAAATCCAGGTTTCATCAAGAAAAACAATTTGTCGAAGGTGAGAAGTGATGTTTGCAATGTAATTTCTCAAAAATGTACTTCTCATGCAAACTATGTGAAATTTTTCAGTTAATGCTCGCCTATTGTCATCCTTTTTGTACTTGAAGCCTATGTCCTTCAACAGAGTTGCCAAGGAGGTTATACCTATTTGCACAACTTCTTTTAGTTGTAACATATTTTTCAATGTTTCAAGCGTGACATGCATTCCTAAAATGGAAGAAAATGTTATTTATAATGCACACACCTATCGTTATGTGTGAAATTACTTTGTTTGTACATATCGTAGATTGTATTCCGAACCTCCATTTTCATTGCATCGGGCATATCTGTGGTTTTTGCTTTATTTCGAGGTCTCTTCTTACCAGGTGAAGAAAGAACTGGATTTTGCTTCACTCGAGCTTTGATAGTGGACACTGTCCGCAAAGAGATTTGAAGGGCAGCCGCCACTCTCTAAAAAGTAAATTTATTACTCATTTTAATACCTATATTAATGTAACCGTAATTAACCTACCTCATTAACAGCATCGACAGATAACAGAGGACCTCCATTATCCTTTTCTGCTTGGAAATATGTCAGCAGACTCAACACAAATAACTGAGCCTGTGACCCCAAACGCTTACCCGGCATTTTCTGTAAATGCTAGATTGTCAATTACGAAATGTAATAATATGCATTAATTTACCTTAGAAATGCTTGTACAAATGCCTTAATTGTCCTAAAAAGAACAGTAGTCACCAGTAAAAAGAAAGAAACACAACACGAAGCAAAATAAACACAAGAAATCGCAACCTAACCACAACTGTCAGTTAAAAAACCGGATATTTTATGCGCGGCAGAATCTGAATATTTATACGCGACGCATAAATTATGTTTTATCTCTTTTCATTTTACACACAGCAGAGTAAACGTATGTAGTAACTCAAAATGACAAACTTATAGATTCTTTCATTGTTTTATCATATGTGCCAGACAATGATAAATAAAGATGTTGTTTCTTTACTTGACAGGACACTATGACGTAACTGCAAAGATCCAGCGAAAAAACTGTAGTACTGTACACGTTTTCTGGGTGAGCAGATATATTTTTTGTAAAATAATTTTCAATTATTTGAAATAAATGAACTAGATATTTATTAGGGTGAATTAATCTTCCTCGGTTTCGTGACTAATTCAGCCTCCTTTAAAATTGCTCCTTTGTTATTTGACTGGAATACGCTTAGACATGTTTGACATTTTGTAACTTTCTGCATCTTTTTACAAATGAAGCCAGTTACATAATAAATGATGCAATCAATGACTAAAGCAGGAACTTCTTTGGCATAAATGTGCTCCGCCTAACCAACACCAACGTTCTTTCGTACACTAAATGAAGGTCTAGTTTTATTTTCGTTTACCTACGCAGCACGTTCGCCATCTGGCGGATTTGCTATAAAACTAGGAAAAAATTAGCCACCAAAATCTTCGGAACGCATAAGAAGTTATATCACCTGATATCTTACACCGTGATGATGTGTGATGAATTAATGCCTCATGGCCATACACAACTTCTTTAGATAGGCAACTAGCTTGTTGCAATTACCTGACGCGGAGAGAGCCACATCCCGAGAAGTGCGAGAACTATTTCTGCATGGCGGCAGTTTCAAATGTAACTTTCAATGCATATTATTAATTTAAAACATTCATGTAATAATTTTGACAATATTTAGTTACAAGTATGAACATTTTTGTAATTAAGATTGAAAATTATATGACATGTATTATTACAAGTCAACATGGTTTTAGTGAAATAATATTTCAAATAAAATGACCTAGTTGAAAGTGTTGTTTAATATAAATTATATAATTTGTCATATGTGATTTGTTGTCTACATTAAAATTATATATAAATGAATAAATGCAAATAACAAACATAAAACCAGTTATAAAACACAAATTATAATATATAATACATAGATTTCTACAATCTTTACCACTCATAAATTTATTAATGCCTATAGATAAGTTAAACGAAAAAAGCAAATGTTTCCTACGTTTAATATAATATTGGTGGGCTTGCATAAACATGTGGTCCTTTAAATTGCTTCGATAGTCTTTACCCGTCAAAAATCTATTAATCGCAGTAGACTAATTAAATAAACACAAAAGTGTAAATTTTTCTATTACTTTAGCTTTAACTTCTGCTGCATGATTACATTCGTAATCAAAATCAACATTTAAATGTAAATATCTCATTAAAGCAAAATAAAAGTTGTCTTTGAAACAAATCTGAGATATTGTATTCAGAATAATATTATAGCAAGTACATATTGCTTTAATAAACTGTGATGTACAATACTTTAATTTATTTGGCATATTCGTAGCATATTCTTTCTCAATTAAAAGTGCATTCCGTTCACTATATTTCTTAATACAAATGATATTATTTTTGCAAATCTGGTAAGATTTCAGTGAAATAAAGCCGCTTACATAGCCAATGCTGACTATCAATAAATGAAAGTGAAACTGAGGGCACCACAAAATTGTCGAATGTATTAGCATCATTATGGACATCTTCTGGGACAGATTGAGACACAAAAAACCGTACAGATTTTAAAATATAATTTGGTGATATGGAGTGCCTCGTTACAAAATTATTAATCAAAAGGGTTTTAAAATAATTTTTAAATGTAGCAACAGTGGGGTTTACATTTCGAGCTCCATGTTGCCATGTTTGGCAAAAAAAATTCTCAACAGGATCTTGATTAAAATCCCTTGGCTTAAAATACGACACATCTAAATTCTTTAATTTATTATTAGGGTCCGGATTTATATGCACTAAAAACTTGAAATATGCAGGCAAGATATGCAACTAAAATTACAAATATGCACTTAAATATGCAAAATATGCATTAAAAAAAACGAGGTACAATTTTGGTTTAATTGCTATTAAAATGGCAAACAAGATACATTTTCAAGTCATCTGGAGTAAAATTTTGTCTTCGGTCATAGTGAAAACGATCGTTCTACATCACAAGATGTAACTGGTGCGTATTTGTACTGCGGTATTTTTCTATGTTCACGGTGCAGTTGATCAATCCAGGACCATTCAAAACTTGGGATATTTCCCATAAAGCGAAAAATCCAGGATTTTTTATTAAGGTGACTATACGCTTTTTTAGCGTTCATCTAGTGCAGTTGCTAGATATTTGCGAACGTTAGCTATTTTTTCTAAATTTTGTACTAAGGTTTCACCAGTTGATTCCAGAGATCTAACTGTCTAATATTGTGAAGTGAGTGGCAATATAGACTAACTCGCTTTATACTTTTTTGTTATTAAATGCATATTGTGCTTGTCTTATTCAACTGATTCCGAACTCTCAAAACTATCAATAACCTAAAACCAAAGAATAATATTGTTAAATATTACCACAATTTCCACGTAGAACATACATCTTTCATGGTGGTAAAATTTTTTTGGTGAAAGTTTGCTGCTTCAAGCCAAGTGTCCCAGCGCGTCAGAATTGGTTCTGGTGGTAATTGAACATTAGGACATTTTTCTAAATACACTTCTCTACGAAGTTGTGCTTTCAAAAACACCTTCTTAGTGTTAGATATTAATTTATTTACTGTCGGATATTCATTCCTCACCAATTCTGCTACTAAATTTAACCCATGTGCAAGGCAAGTAATGTGCAACCAATCTGGATAAAAAACTTGTAAATTTTTGCCAGCTTTTAACATGTACGCGACGCCATCCATAAAAAAAAAATTTGATTGACTTAACATAAGGTACTTAACACCGTTATGCAGTTTAGTGTCAGTTACAAATATAAACAGAAACAAAGATTGAAATGGGTACAATACCGCTCTACGTTAAGTTCAGGTCGTCTGATGTCACAACTCACGATGACGTTGGATCGAATCCAAATTCATGCGGGATTCTCAGATGTTTACATCAAAGTCACGAAAGAAGACCTGGAATCTGCATACACTCTCGAACGTCCGCGACGTTTGTTGATTTTAGGTACTAGATGATACTTGTACAGTTTTCTGTCTACTGCTTGTTACCTGATACTTGATCTCGCTACTTGAAACACGCTCCTTAAAATTTGAAACTCGTTACTCGAAACTTACCCCTTAAAACTTGAAACACGCTACTCGAAACTTGCTCCTTAAAACTTGAAACTCGCTACTCGAAACTTGCTAACGGAAGAAACGCGACGACAAGTGAAATAGTTCCACAAATTTAAAGTTGAATTAAAAGACGTACCCCCTTTTTTAAGATAAGGGCTTATTAAAAATCTGCGACATGTCTGTTGGTTTGTGTGATTGAAGTAGGAGCTCGTGGCACTGGTTTATCTCCTACCTTAGCACTGGGGCTATCCCAAACAACCTTTCATGAGCGTAATAAATCCCCAATATATATTGGATGGTCGAATTCAGCACGAATTACATAAATTAGCTTCTACAGCGAAAAATAATGACCAAACGCTCAGGAATGTCGCGAACACACAAGTTGGCGATGGGAATATTTTTTTCTTTTTCAATAAAACAAACGCCAACGAGCCCCTTTTTTTTCGAGATTCAGAATTAACCAATGTACACGCAAGAGGAAAGAAACAAAATAAAAGACCTTACAGTTTGTAATCAAAATAAAGAGATCAGCGATGCCAAATCAGAACTTCATTCAATGAAACAAAAATTTATAAACATCCTAAAATAAAATCGTTAAAGCAAAAACGAACCGTAACATACAACATGCTTTTAGCCATTTATTAAAACTATTCCTCCTTTTGTCTGGGTTAGGGAATCGATGGCGTGTAGATTTTGTATCTTCACATCCATTCCCAGAACACTTATAATAACCAGACATGATAGAAAAATGTCCTGTTGAATAAACAACAAAATAAGTATACAGTTATATTGGTAAATTATAGTTAATTGCATCGGGTGTTTTTTTTTTTAATCTGATATCAAAGTTGGCCATGAACATTTCAATGTGAACCATAGAAACATCAAAATGACGTAAAGAACATCTTATTCGAAAAGAAAACCAATTTTATTTTCAAAACAAAGCAACTGACAATGACAAAGGTTTCAAAGCTCGTGAGACATTCACAAAAAAAAACTTGTCATAGCCAACTTCGACGTCAGATTTAAAAAAAGACACTCGATACAATTTATTAATAAACGAATTCACGGACCGGAGTCTCTTGATAAAAACATTTTAGTTTAGACTTTTAGTGGAGTGTAAAGTAAACAAATTTATAACATGTGGGACTTGGAGGTTAGAAACATAAAAATGTGGTTCAGCTAGTGGCCTGCAGTTCATATATATAGGGTGTGCACTGCACACCCTTGTGCAATTCAAAATCTGCCCGTACTTAAATAGTTTTTGTATTTTGCCTTTAACTTAAAAACAAACACAAAGACGCCAGCCAACACGCAAACACTTGCTTTCTAATGTTAAAATGCAAATGGCAACCCGGCGCCAGTTGAGTGCTGTAACGTCGTACTGTATTTAGCACCATCTGTTGCAAAGTGCGAGTACTTTTCAATTATATTCTCTAATTTCCTATTGGACATTGCACCCCGTGCTCATGGCTTCCCGGAACAACGCCGGTCTCGAGCAAGAATTCCAGAATAACAATTAACCAACTTAGTGCCCATTCACAATGGACGTAAGCATAAGAAATACGTCGAAACGTAAACGTAATGAACGCAATGCTAAATTTTACGGAAGGCAACTGCGCCTGCGTCTTTCATGCGCGCTCAGCATGTTTTTTCAAAAATGGAAGACATGGTTGATATAGCATGTACTCTATTATTACTGTTATTGTGGCGGAGAAGGCAAGAAAAAGGAAAATTAAAAGCCAAGCGGTGTTGGTGGGTGCGACCTATCAACCGAAATCGCCAAAGAAGTGGCGAATATAAAAGAGTGGTGCTCGAAATGAAATTTCACGATTCAGAGTGGTTTTTTACATACACTCGAATGACTCCAAGCCTATTTGAACAACTTTTAAGCATGGTTGGGCCCCGTATCACCAAGAAAAGTATACGCAGGCCGTTGTCACCTGCACAACGACTTGCAATGACGCTGAGGTTTGTCTTTGTATTACTATGCCCGACAAAAAAATCTGGGACAACTCTACACATCCATTTTTGAGTTATTTTATTAGTTTGAATGCAGCTTTTAATAAATCATGCTTGTTCTAAGGTAACGTAAAAAAACACAGAAACAATACTTAATCCATCGTATTTACAATAGAACATATTACATGTGCCAGATTTTTTTGTTGGGTTTAGTACTATAATAATATAAACAAAACTTTCTAATCTAATTCTTCAGGTTTCTTGCAACAGGAGACTCATACTTTTCAATTGCAAGTGGTTATAATGTGGGCAAATCTACAGTGTGCACTGTAGTGCAAGAAGTGACCAATATACTCTGGGAAATTTTGTCGCCAGTATACCTACCACCTCCATCAAAACAGAAATTGAAAAAAGTTTCTGATGAATTTTGGAAATACTGCATAGACGGCAAACACATCCGAATATTTATCCCTCCAAATAATGGATCTCTTTTTTATAATTACAAACATCATTTTAGTATCATTTTGTTAGGGGTTAGTGATGCAGACTATAATTTTTTATATGTTGACATTGGAAATTACGGTTCTGTTAGTGATAGTGGTGTATTTAGCAACTCGATATTTGGACAAATGTTAGTTACAAATAAGATACCTCTGCCTGAAGAATCTTGTCTTCCTGGAAGCGATATAAAGATAATTTTTTTTTTGTTGGGGATGCTGCTTTTCCCTTGTCCAATTTAATGCGCCCATATCCTGGAAAGAACTTAAATATCGTCGAAAGTGTTTTTAATTATCGTTTATCCCGTGGCAGACGTATAATTGAGAATTCATTTGGCATTTTAGTTGCTCGCTGGCACATTTCCCACAGAGCAATTTGTGCATTACCAGACACAGCAGAAAATATAGTAAAAGCTACAGTATGTTTACATAACTTTATTAGAGCATTTAGAATAGCTCGCGAACGATACACACCAGCAAATTTTGTAGATGGAGATGACGTTTTAGGAGAGTGGCGTAATGAAGTTGACGGATGCATAGTAAACAATTGTGGAAGACTAGGAAGCAATAATGCTTCTCTTGAAGTTTATCGACAGAGAAACAATTTAGCAAAATATTTTTTGAGCGCTTCAGGCTTTAAAAAAGGTCAAATTGAATATGTTAAACGTAAATAGTATTTACTTTAAATATATGTATTGTGATAATGTATAATAGTATATATTTTAGTTTTCATACAACAATAATAAAATTTTTCGTTTTTTATTTTTTCTTTCTTCTACGTCCTGAATGTTCTTCAATTCTCATGCTACCAACTCACCAAACTTATCCTCTGTTGAAGATTTTCTATTTGTTATGGCATTTAGGGTTCCCATTATCTGATGATCAATATTGTTTAAGTCACTTGTTTTTTTTGGTACCTTACAGCTTTTATTAGTGCTACCAGTTGGTGTTGCTAAAAGAGGCTGTTTTATTTCACTCTGATCTGATTCTGCAAAAACTTAAGAGTATATTATTACATATTTCAACATTATTGATAGCAACATTTATTTATGGTTCACTAGTACTCATTGCGACTACATCAACAGAGTCCTCTGTTTCCAAAAATAATTCTTGCGATGTATCATCTGTCACTAAACTGCTGCAGCTTGTACTAGTGGATGCTATATTGCATGAAGTTTTTCTGTAATAGCAATTATTTATTTTATTTGTTAAATTGAACGTGACATATCATGTTTTCATTTAGTAATCCAATAGTAGGTCTCTATATGGGATCAACCAGATAGCATTTTTTGCACCAATGACTTGCAGTAAGGATATAGCTATATGCAACAATTTGTAGCCTGTTTGTACAGAAAGCTCAATTATTAAATGAACACAATACCTATACTTGCCGTCTCTCCTGTATATGTCTGTCTAAGAAACTCATTTGGTCATACCAGGTCCACTTATGTGTTTCAGTGAAACCACTCCCACTACAGGTAGTTTTTATTTTTTTTCTTTCCCTCGTAAACTTGTCTTTGAGGCTGTTCCATACTTTCTGGCAAAAATCAGCTTAAAAAATTTAAATGATTACTTATGTGTACGATTATATTTAACTTAACTGTATTCTGTACTTACGAGTTGATGAAAGAGCCTCAGATATAAATTTCCATGCATTTTCTTTCGCAACTAAGTCTTTATAACTTCTACATTGTTTGTCGCACAAAGATGGAAAATTCTTCACAAACTGTATCAATATTTCAATATCTATATTCTCCATCTTTGCTGTGTTTCCAAAGGTATAACGAAAACAGAAGACACAAAACTTTAGATTACAGTGTCACCCAAGTTTAAATTAAATCTACTTGTCTCTACTTACCATGGTTCCAGGTGACAAGTCTGCCGATACTTAGATCAGCTGTACCCCAGCTAGCAACGGTGGAAATGGGGGCAGGTTATCTTAACGATGATAAGTTATAACGGGCGCCAGAAGACAATTTAAAAACAACTAATCGAAATTCGACTGGTCGACGTCTCCAATCGACCAAGTCGTGCAGAAATAAGAAACACACTAAATAGAGACGAGACTATTACCCACTGTGTGTATGAAAGTAGAAAATTAAAATCGTACTTAAGTTAACACAATTTATTTCACAAATAAAATAAAAGAGAAACACTTACACAGTTACTAAATGTGCTTAATTTCTAGCGTAACGTTTATTTAAATTAAATCGGCATGAAGAGGCCTTAATCCGCTATTAAGAATGATGCGCAATAAAAAGGTTACCTCGCGACCGATGTCATATACCGTCTGAAGTTGGCTGTCACTACGCCATCTAGTGGTCCTGTCCGAGTCGATGACCGGTAGACTTCAAAATGGCGTACCCACAATTTGTCTACCCGACAAAAGTCGTTAAAAACAAAATCGAGAGAGAAATGATTGTAAGAAAGTTTAAGACACCAAAAATATTTGGCACAAAAAAGAGATTTTTTTAAATTCGAAATAGCCTCTGTATACGTTTTAATTGAGTTAGTAAGCTTTTCAGATGTGCGACCCAAATTACCCCGTTCTATGGGGCTATTTGGGTCGACCAGAAAAAATTCTTTTTTTCCTTTCTACTACCATCTTTGAGGTTAATCTTTTGAGGATTCATAGTCTTTAGCCGTGTGCATCAGATAAGTTGGCTTTTATGTATTTTCTGGCTTTTATGGAGACTACAAACTGTAATATTTTTAAAAAATGACTCGAATAGCCCCATTCTACGGTACATTATTTATGCCTGCCAATTCTAAAAAAATCCTCTTTTTACTTGTGTCAAATAATCACCTTGTGAGCACACGATTATGTTTTTAGATAAATTTGATAAAATCTTTACCACTCGTGCAAAACATATAGCAAGGGAAGATTTTGGCATATCAAACCTCTCTCCAACAGATTTGTTAAAATAGAATGACAGTAAACAAGTATTAGTTAATAGTTCACTCAATAGTGAACATACCTGTGCGAATCTGGAGTTGCCAATAGCCATATTATTGACAATAGCTGTTTGTCAATTGGCAACTGTTGCCTTCCAATATTTCCTGCCCGTTGTAATTCTGGGCCAACTACTCTCACTAAATGTTCAAAATTGAAATTCTTGACGCGTATAATTAAAAACGACTTTTTCAATATAATTCTCAATTCTACATATAAGGCTTTTTTTACATGCATCTGCGGCAGCTTGTAACGTTGTTATTTTGTCGAATGCGATATGTGTGATAATTTGGCAACGCCGCGTTCTTCATGCGCAGTGCGTGCCGGCATAAAAATTTATCATCGCTCCAGTGTTCCTTACACTGGTGATTTTTCCCCATTTTTGGAGATTTTCACCTCTTATTGGTAATTTGGTATTTTTTCATTTAAAGTAAGGAAATCCGTGTAATTAGAAAGTGAATTTGGTGATTTCTAAATAAAATCTGGTTATTTTCTGGTCTACTCTCTATGGGCCAGTTGTACAAAGTAGGTTTAAACTGACGCTCAACTGAACCAGGTTCAAAGTAAATAAATTCGCATAGGATCTTAATGACATATGTCAATTAATGCATTCATAAATAAAATTTGACGCGATTTTGTTCACTTTGAACCTAGTTCAGTTGAGCGTCAGTTTAAACCTCCTTTGTACAACTGGCCCTATATCAGTTAAAATAGTCATCGTTAATGGACCTAAAGCACTTAGACGGAATGCTTGCAGATATTGGCTCATTTTGAAAATAGCACCAATGCCACATTTATTTTGGAATGTTGACTGATGGTGATGGATGATGTGATGATTGGCACAGTTGTTCATGTTGCTTGGTGTCTTGTTGATATGTTAAAATCGTTAGCAGCAGCAGTGCGACATTATAAAGCAGCGATAATAGCAAAAGTATTTAAAAAAACCTGTTTTTATGAGCATGTATTAGTATACAGGCTGTTTCACGACCTTTCCGACAAATTGCAGCAGGTGATAGTAGAGTTAAAGGGGATAAAAAAAGTCCTCTACCAATTTTGTCTTGGAAGCTTTTTTTTCTAGCGAATCTGACCCAAACGGTTGGGAACTGCAGAGGCTGCACGTGATACATATTTACATGTTATAAGCAAGTGTCGGAGCACGTCCAGCACCGTCGCGCATCGAGTATATGGAGAATTAATGAAAACAGCGATTTTCAAACGGTGAGGGTCGCTTTTCAAAAATTCTTATCTCCGTAACTGAGACGGAAAAAAAATTATTACATGCCTTTCTTACTCTGTAATCGTGAAACACCCAGTATATTTAAAGTGTTTATTGCCGATCTTTGATTTTTGCTTGTTTGTAGATTAGGAGTTAATTGAGGAAAATGTCAAATCAAAAGAAAACATACGCACATTATTTTAAAGTTCCTTTAGTTTATTGATCTTAATCCAGTTTAATAGAAAATGGAAAGGCAGTTTATTACTTGTGAGGGTGAAATATGCCAAAAATCAAACGACGGATGACGATGCTATCATTATTTAACTCATCCGCATTTTTCGTTCAGTAATTATAATTGTCAGTTTATAATTTGAAAATACTTAAAATTGTAATTATTTAGACTGAAGTTACATTTATTTATTTTAATAAATCCAGGCGCTTTGTGAACGCGTTTTTGATTGACCGGATTTTTTTTAATACATGAAGATGAATGTGAACTTACGTAAAACGAAAGTTCTCAAAATTCGTTTCTTTCCGCATTCAGAAATTCGCCAAATGAGTCTGAGACTTCCGGTAGGTCTTTTTTTACCTGTTTGCAAATGCCACTACGATCTGTTAATACGCGTCATACGAATCAAACATATTGTTGCGTTTTTAAGGGTTCTATTAATTTTTATTAAAACAAAACACGAATAGTTAATAAACTAATTTATTTAAAAGTAACACTAATTTATTTATAACTTACAATAATTTATTTACAAGCTTATGTCTGATTTATTTTAACAATCTAACCGAACTTTAATGCGGCACTGTCCAACGCTGAATTTCTCCATTCACCGGCCGCGTGCTTTTATAAACCGGGCTCTCTCTTCGAGAATGGCCTGGAACGCGACGGAGAATCTCGGATTGATTCCACCGCCGACGTGATCTCGAAGCGCCCGAAGTTTCTGGTCTAAGGCGCGTCGGCGATGACGCATGAGACGGGCTGACGTCGGCTGCTGTCGGCGAATCATTACACTGCCCCCTTCTTAAAAACGTTTCGTCTCGGAACGTTCCTCGTAATAGCCTTGAAGGAGGATGCCGAAATCGGCATGCTGGACCCTTTTTACAGTCTGGAAGAAATAGGAATCCACGGTTTTCTTACTGCCGACAGCTGCCTGTGGGTGGTGACTGCAGACTAGGACTTCAATTCCCGTTCCGTTGAAGATGACTTCTATCATGCTTCGAATGACTCTTCAGTCCAGTCCGTCTAGTCCGCAGCCCAACTTAGGAATGGCTAATTTCATCTCCTTGCCTTCTACCAGCTGTCTCCTCAGGCTCCATAAAGCTTTCCAAATGTTGCGATACTCGGGCTTACCGCTTCATGTCCTCTTGGTAACTAAGTAGTACACGTGTCGTCTTTGATCTGCTTCCGTGTCGATGATCTGCAAGCTCTTACCCACCATGGGATGCTGTCTTCGGAGTTCCTCGACCTGACCAAATTTCTTCCGGAAGACCTGGGCTATCCCCTTGGACATTTTTAGGTCTTCTGCCACACAGTGGGCCAGACTGTACTCCGGTGGTACTTGAAAAAGGTCTTGCTGCCTCTCTGTGGTTACTCCGAATCGTGCCTTACTTCCGGTAGCATGATAAGACGTAAAGGTTTCGAAATTCACTTCGGAACCTTGCGTCCTTTGTACGGTCCCTTCGTTTTCTTCTCCGTTGTAAGGAGCCATTCGGTTGAAGTGGATAACTTTGTGTTTGCCATGCGGAATCTTCCTGATGCGGTAGATGACATCGTTGATTCGTTTCATCACCCTATAAGGACCTTCCCAAGACGTCTGCAATTTTGGCGACAGACCTCGACGTCTTTGTAAAGCCAGACTAGTGCTCCAGTTTGGTATCCCCCATTCTGAGCATTGATGTCATAATGCTCCTTCATTCGGTCGCTGGCCGTCTGTATATAGTGACGCACTTGATTGTGAATGTCGTCCATTTTCCTGCGTAGACCGCTCACGTAGTCTTTGTCGGCAGGGACCTCACCAGGCTTCACGCCGAACTTCAGGTCGCAGGGCAGTCTTGGCTCTTGCCCAAATACCACTTTTGCTGGAGTCTCTCCTGTGGTCTCATGAACGGACGAACGGTATGCCAGTAGAAAAAGGGGAATGTACGTGTCCCGGTCTCTCTGATGATCGGAGACGACCTTGGACAAATGTCGGTTGATGGTTCTGTTGAATCTTTTCACCATTCCGTCCGACTGCGGGTGAAGTGCAGTCGTTCTAGTTTTTCGGACGCCGAGCAGAGTACAAACTTTCTTGAACAAAGCCGATTCAAAGTTCCTCCCTTGATCTGAATGCAGCTCCATGGGCGCACCATACCGACTGATCCATTCTCGGACAAGGACTTCAGCAATAGTTATTGCCTCTTTGTTTGGTAGAGCGTATGCTTCAACCCACTTGCTAAAGTAATCCATCACCACGACGATGTACTTATTTCCACTATTCCTTTGTGGAAATTGGCCGGCTACATCTATGGTAACTCTTTCAAAAGGACTTCCAACGTTATACTGTTTCATGGGAGCCTTGCCTCGTTTGTGGGGGCCGTTACTGGCTGCGCAGACTACGCATTTCCTGCACCAGTCCTTTACGTCTTCCTTGTAGTTTACCCAGTAGAATCGCTCGCTCACCTTTTCCATAGTCTCCTTGATTCCCAGATGCCCTCCCGAAGTTCCATCGTGAAGTTCCCTCAGAACTTCCGGCACTCTATTCTTGGGGATCAGTAACTGTGTCTTCTGTTCCGTGCCTTCCTGGTTCTCGACAGTTCGTTTCAGAAGACCATGTTCCAGCACTATGGATTCCCATTGCGCCCAGTAAGATTTTACGGATGGTGCATATGGTGCTATCTCTTCCCAAGTAGGCCTTGCCTCCCTACTTTTCCATTCCAGCACCAATTTCAAATCCTGACCGTTCTTCTGGTCTTGTTGCAATTCTTCACCTTGGCATTTGTCGTCTACAACGGCCGTCCTTGCAGTCGTGGCTACTTTCTCCTCCAGACGACTACAATGCTTACAGTCTTCAGCACAAGGTCTTCTCGACAGAGCATCGGCATTTCTATGACTAGTTCCTGCCCGACGCTGAATTTCAAAGTCGTTCGATCCATCGTGCGACTTGTCCTTCAGGATTCTTGAATCGGAGGAGCCATTTTAAAGCGGCATGGTCCGTCCTCAGGAGGAAGTGTCTGCCATATAAGTACTTGTAGAAATGTTCTATCGTTTTTACCACGGCTAGCAATTCCCTTCTAGTGACGCAATAATTTCGCTCCGGCTTTGACAGGACTTTACTAGCCGATCACCTTCTCTTGCCCATCTTGTATCTGGAAGAGTACGCCACCGATACCAACGTTGCTAGCATCTGTGTCTACGACGAACTTGCCTTCTGGGAGAGGGTAGCTCAGAATTGGAGCACTTATCAAGTACTGTTTTAGTTGCTCAAAAGTAATTTGGCAGTGTTGGTCCCATTCAAACGGGCGTCCTTCTTCGGTGAGTTTTGTCACCGGTTTAGCGATGTCTGCAAATCCGGGAACATAGCGCCGATAGTAAGTGCACAGGCCTAGGAAACTCCTTATCTTGTGTTTATTCTTGGGCGTTGGCCAGTCTTTCACTACCTGAATCTTCACTGGGTCCACGGCGATTCCACTCCCATTTACAATATGGCCTAGATAATTTAATTCCTTCTGGAACAGGTGGCACTTCTTGAGACTGAGCTTTAGTCCAGCTCCGCGAAGCCGCTGGAACACTCCTTCCAGATTCTTCGTCATCGAACGTTTTTCCCACCACGATTATGTCGTCCAGGTATACCACGCATGTTGTCCAGGACAGACCCTTCAGAACCGTCTCCATTAGCCTCTCGAATGTCGCTGGGGCATTACATAACCCGAACGGCATCACCGTGAATTGCCATAGACCCATACCAAGGGAAAACGAAGTCTTTTCTTGATCTTCGGGCGCTAGTTCCACTTGCCAATAACCACTCTTTAAATCCAAGGTCGAGAAGATTCTTGAGCCGGCCAGAGTGTCCAGGGTATCAACAGCGCACGGTGTTTGATGGGGGTCGATCCAATGGTAATGATCACCTCTACTTCGCCATGGACAGTTGCTGATATTCCGGTTGCTGTCATCAGTCTCCACTTAGTCGGTTCGATGCGTCTTGATGACTTGATAACATCGGGTCTCAAGATACTCTTCGTCGCACCCGTATCCAATAACATGGTGTGAGGGATGTCATCAATGGTGGCATCCACGAAGACGCTGCTGGTTAATCGCCGCAGGGCTATTACTTTTGTGGCTTGTGTCTTTGGGGGCCTTTCAATACGGGTCGACGTTTGCCCATCTGCACCGACCAGGCTTAGTTTCCCCTGTGGCTTCCTTCGTGCAGGATCCTGCCTGGCCTTGGGACACCGCCTACGAACATGTCCTTCTTCCTGGCAATTCTGACACACCAGAGGATTCTTCTGCCTCAAGAATTGCTTCATAATGCGGCGAACATCCTCCGCGGTGGCACACTCCTTGTGCTGTTCTTCTGCAGCAGATTGCACCTTGACGCTGGCGGGTTCCTGCTCTTGGGAGTCCATGGCAGCTCGTACCTTGACATCTCCTCTTGAGACTTGCTTCGCCACCTCATATTCCAAGGCGTAGGCCAATGCGTTCTGGGATGTCTTGGGGTGGGCCATTATCAATGCCTGCTGGTTGTTCGGGTCACGGATTCCATCCACGAATGTCTGCACCGTCAAACATTGCACGAATTCTTCAGGAGCTGCAGGATATGCCAACCGGACCAGGCGCGTTACGTCAGCCTCGAATTCTTGAAGACCTTCTCCGGATTTCTGGTAACGGTTTCTCAGCTGCGCATGGTACACGTCGGCCAGATGCGCCTGGCCGTAACGCATCTCCAGCCGGTTCACCAGCTTGTTGAAGTCTTCTTGTTCCTCTAGCGGCATCATTTGTAGCACATCGATAGCGTCCCCCCTCAAGGCCACAATTAACGAAGTGGCCTTTTCCTTGGCCGTCCATCCATTCGCTTTTGCTGCAGCTTCAAACTGTTTGAAGTAGTTAGGCCAAGAAGACTTCCCATCGAACGTCGGTGGTTTTATTTTCAGTTTAGAAGTTTCCGCTGGTCCTACCACAGTTTGGGCCTCATTATTTTCTGGCATTCCTGCTGGTAACGGATCCCCGAACACTCGCAACCCTGCCATGATTTGCTCGAGATTCTTAATTTTATTATCCTGCTGGAATAGTATTTCTTCGACATTTTCTTGCAGATTCCTTGTCTCTTCGGATATTTTTACTACTAGTTTATCTTCGAGCCCTTTTGACTGCTCTAGAAATTCATCCTTCAAATTATCACACTGTTCTTGTAATTTAGTTTCCAGATTTCTTGACTGTTGTATTAATTTATTTTCAAGTTTCTCTTCTAAAATTTTCACATTTTCTTCTGTGCTTTTAGAGTATTCCATTAATTTACTTAGGTCGTCTTTCAAATTTCCGGATTGTTCTCGAAACTTCTCATCTAAATTTCTGGATTGTTCCAACAATTTAATTTCTAAATTTCCAGATTGTTCCTTTAATTTAGCTTCTAAATTTCCAGATTGCTCTTTTAATTTATCTTCTAAATTTCCAGATTGTTCCATCAATTTATTTTGCAATTCTAATATCTTACTTAAATCTGCAGGACCGCCTGAGATTTCAAAAAGAAAGGCTTCTGGATCCTCCCCTGCTTCTAGTAGCGCTTGGTGTAGTCTCTCTTGCAAAATCGATTTCTTTCCGGAAATTTCCAATTCGCGCTCTTCTAATTCGGCTTTTAATTCGGTCACTTTTAACTCTCTTAACAACACTTTCTTTGTAGCCATTGTTTTTTGTTTTTTTTTTTTTTTCACTACACTTTGTTTAATAATTTGTTTAAATTTAATTTAATTGTTTATTTATTTCGATAAACTCCACACCTGGCACCAATGTGACGATTTTAAAGGTTCATTAATTTTTATTTTAAAACAAAACACGAAATAGTTAATAACTGATTTATTTACAAGCAAGCTAATTTAACACTAACATTTAACAATAATTTATTTACAACCTTAAATCTAATTTATTTATAACAGCCGAGCGCGTCTTATTACGCGGACTTTTGTGTCGAACTCTGACGCTGAATTCTAATCGGACTGTGTCACTCTCGGCCGCGTGCATTTTTATACCGGGTGTCCGGTAAAGAATGGGCCATACTTCAAGGGTGGCTTCTTTGGATCAAAATAAATCGATTTAGATCAATTTATCTTAGTACAATCTTGCTTCATTAAAAAGTTATGGCCTTTCAAAGATAATTTTTTTATATCAATATTTTAGCAAAACTCGCTCATTTTTGGAGACATTTAATTGTAATTTGGTATTTAGAGGTTTCTTGTACTGCTGAGTCTAAATATCTGCTTATTTTTAACGTAACGTATAGAGGGCGCTCTAGAGACCCTAACATTCTCTTGTTTATTGTCGTACTTTTTTTTACGTGAATATTTTAAAAATATGTTTCGTTTTTTTTAAACGACATTTAATTTACTTTAAAAAAGGCATACTTGTCACACGTCGCTAAAGTACACGAGTTTTGAGAAAAATGGCTTTGAATGTGGAAATGTTGAATACTTACTACACCAGTAACGCTACTTCAGGATGAAAAGACAATTACCTAAAGTTGCACTACTTCGTAATTTACTTAAAGTTGAAAAAATTTTACAATTCCACATTTAAATCAACGGTACATTACGTAAAAGATTCTTATTATGTTTGCTATGGCCGCGTATTTCACTCATAGTTTAACTTTCAACTCCAGATTACTCCCATAGTAAAAATTATAAAAACAGTTGTTCCCATGGAAATAAAGTGAAGATTAAAGTTAAACTGTAACTGAAATACGGGTCTACGTGCCTGATTCAACGTAGACCTAAAACAGTAATATTCAGCATTATCATATTCAAAGCTATTTTTCTCAAAACTGGTGTACTTTAGCGACATGTAACAAGTATACCTTTTTTAAAGTAAATTAAAAGTTCTTTCAAGAAAATGAATATAATTTAAAAAATATTCACGTTAAAAAAAAGTACAGCAATAAACAAGAGAATGTTAGGGTCTCTAGAGCGCCCTCTATACGTTACGTTAAAAATAAGCAGATATTCAGATTCAGCAGTACAAGAAACCTCTAAATACCAAATTACAATTAAATGTCTCCAAAAATGAGCGAGTTTTGCTAAAATATTGATATAAAAAAATTATCTTTGAAAGGCCATAACTTTTTAATGAAGCAAAATTGTATTAAGATAAATTGGTCTATATCGATTTGTTTTGACCCAAAGAAGCCACCCTTGAAGTATGGCCCATTCTTTACCGGACACCCGGTATATCGGGGTTGTTTTTCGGGAACATTCTAGACGGAGAGTCTCGCTTGTCTGCCGAACTTTCTCGTGTAAGACGCGTCGGCGATGACGCACGCGATTGGCTGGCGCCGCAATCGCCACAATATTGAGAAAAACACTTGCAAAACAGATAGCATACATAACGAGTAATTCAAAATTATATTCATCAAAGTAGGCCACGGAAGAAGGAGAAAGAAATACAGAGCATGTGTATTCTTTATTCAGGTAGTTATTCGCCCAACCTGAACTTTCCCTTAAGTCATTTTTGACATTAGTGTTTTTGTTTAAATGTTAAACTTGAACAATGGTTTTCACTGATGAACAAAAACGCCAAATGTTGGAAATTTATTTTAGAAATGGACGAAATATCGACGGTGAGTGAGTGTATTCAACTCGTGACGCTTTCGAAGATTTTCGTGAAACATTTCCAAATCTGGCGGTGCACTTCGATAGTTTTAGCAGAACTCTTCTTAATGTCGTCAATGTTTACCGTGAGACAGGAAGTGTAGCTCACAAAAAAGGTACTGGAAGACCAACAGTACGAAACGAAGGAAATATTGAAACCGTTCGAGCCATTGTAGAGGAGCAACCACAATCATCAATACGACATTTGCGCCAACAAGTTGATCTTTCATATAGTTCATGTCTGCGCATTCTTAAGAAAAATTTATGCATGAAGCCATATCGTGTACAAGTATTTCAAGAAATTACTCGAAATGACTTTCCGCAGAGACTACAACTTTGTGAATGGTTCATAAACAATCTTAACGATGAGCTGCTTGAAAATATCTTTTTTACCGATGAGTGTTACTTTCACCTTTCTGGATATACAAATTCACAGAATATGCGAATGTGGGCTTCAGATAATCCACATTATTTTGTTGAAACTCCTTTGCACCCACAGAAGCTTGGAGTTTGGGCGCCTTTTAGCAAGAGACGAATAATAGGACCCATATATTTTAATGGAACTTTGACTGCAGAAAGGTATCGGTTAGAAATTCTTGGACCGTTCATAAATCAGCTAATGGATGAACTACAAAGAGGGTATTTCCAACAGGATGGTGCTCGCATACACACTACAAGAGAAAATTTAAATTATCTCATGGAATTTTTTGATGATCGACTTATAAGCTTAAAAACGCCAGTTATATTCCCTCCCAGATCTTGCTGTATTACTCCGTGTGATTTCTTCTTGTGGTCACACATAAAAAATTCAATTTTTGCTACACCCGTTGGTGATTTGGATGACCTGAATTTCTGTGGTAAAAACTGTAAGTTAAATTTAATCAGAACCGGTGCAAATGCACCTTAAAATTTAAACATAATTTAAATGACATCTGAAGTTTACTTTGCAGTAGGTAAGTACCGGGTGTCCCAACGGTGTGTATTTCTTCTGTGGTGCCTATAGGAATAACAAGTAGAGAAAAAAAGATTAAGAAAGTTGTACTAGACATCACGCGACACATTTTAAAATTATTTTCAACTATACAGGGTGTTCCAGAAAGTGTTAGTACATACAAAGCGATTTTTTTTTAATGGAACACCCTATATATTCTTATAAATTTGGAGGTCCCGCGGAGAGATGATTACAATAATATAAAGATATATTAATTTCGCTGAGCTATTTTCGTAAGAAAAAAATTTTTCTTCGAAAATTCCTTAAAAATTTACCAATTTTGAACTTATGTTGCTGACTATGAAGATGACATAGACTTACGAAAATATAACAAAATATTCTTAGGACTTTGGACTTTTTGAAAATATGAAAAAAGTTAAAATATCTTTTAGCATTATACAGGGCAAACAGTACTTGCGAAGCACTCAGTATCTCATTTTTTTTAAATGGAACGACCTATTTTTTATTTCAAAAAAGGGTAGTTCTTAAACTTAGCTTTCCACTGATACCAGGTTATATACCTATATTTCTAGCATTTCTTTCATTAGAAACCTTGTTTTTACTACTATTTGAACAATTTAGCCTTCCATTTATAATTTTTTTGTAGTAAATGAGCAAAAAGTAAATCCCAGAGTGTATTTATATCACACCTGAAGAAACGTCCAGGTCTACACATTTAACGTTTTACAATATTCACATTGATACGAGAAAAACAGGTAAATATATGAAAAAAAAATTTTCATCGTAGTCGAATTTTGATATCTGTATTTTGAGTTTGGGAAGCTCTAGGAACTTTCAAATTTATGGTTATAGTTTATTTCCAAAAATAAAAGGTTAAAACCATAAAAATTCTAATGGTAGTAAAAACAATATTTCTAGTTAAGCAAATGTTAGTAATAAAGGTATATAACCTGATATCAGTAAAAAGTAAAAAGCTAAGCTTAAGTACTATCTATTTCTGAAATAAAAAATAGGTCATTCCATTTAAAAAAAAATGAGATACTGAGTGCTTCGCAAGTACTGTTTGCCCTGTATAATGCTAAAAGATAGTTTAACTTTTTCCATATTTTCATAAAGTCCAAAGTCTTAAGAATATTTTGTTATATTTTCGTAAGTCTGTGTCATCTCCATAGTCAGAAACATAAGTTCAAAATGTGTAAATTTTTAAGGAGTTTTCGGAGAAAAAATTTTGTTTTACGAAAACAACTGAGTGAAATCTATGTATATTTATATTGTTGTAATCAGCTCTCCACGGAACATTTAAATTTGTAAAAGTATATGGGGTATTCCATTTAAAGAAATTCTCTCTCTATACACCACCATTTTTTGGAACACCTTGTATAGTTAAAAATAATTTTAAAATGTGCCACGTGATGTCTAGTATAACTTTCTTAATCTCTTTTTTCTACTTGTTATTTCTATAGGCTCCACAGAAGAAATACACACCGTTGGGACACCCGGTACAAGCTAAAACATACGTGCTTCTTTTCATGACATACTTTGATGAATTCAATTTTGAATCACTCGTTATCTTAATTATTAGTAACATTTAGTTTTATTATAACTGTTAGTATCAAAATATAATTAAAAATTTGACCCCATAAGCCTACATAAATATTCGTACCTAAGGGCCATTTTCATAATAGAACTTTAAATTTAAATTGACTTTAACCTATAAAAACACATTAGTTTTCCTATGCTTAAAGTGACTTTAAATTAAAGTCTCCTTTAGCACTATTATGAAAACGGCCCTTAGATAATTAAAATTAGTCTAATCGGGTACTTTGATAGAGAAGAGGATATATATTACTTTTCCAGAAAGTAATAACTAGATCCAAAATATTTTTGCAATATTCTTCATCATATGATACTTTCACTATTTCCACTTCGTGATTTTTTTCAAATTCACTATCTGCTACACAATAGTAACACTTCTTCAATCCAGTCACATGCATCTGCATCTGTACTTGGCATAGAAACTTTTTCGTTATTTTTCCATCTGCAATATAATTCGTGTAGGTTTTCTTGCTTGTTGGGCATTTAATTTCAATAGTGGCATTATTGTTACATATACCATCTGGCGATACTGCAAACATTGGGTGGTGTTTAGATATTAATAACCCACATTTTTCAATATTCCCAATTTTGGTTTCCACAATTTTTCGTACTTGCTCCTCCAAAGTTCGTCCCCTCTTCATTGCTGATGTATCTGGTGTTTTTGCTCCCATAATACTTGATATTAGGGACCCATCCAAAGTTACTTCAAAGGCTCTAGAAGCCGTTACTCTGCCATATCTCAATGAGTGCCATAACTCACTCTTGTGCTGCTCCCTTGTTTCAGTTTCAATTTTTTAAATGTTTGTATCAGTAAAAACATGTGATATTCTCTCTAAAAATTTATCACAATCATGTTCGTCTTGGTACTTGATAAATAAATAATGTAAAGAAAGCTTTTGCACATCTGTGGGCTCATGATAACGATGTTTCATTAACTGACAGTTGTCAAGTTTCTGCATTTGTGCTTCTTAATGTTAGGTACATTTACAGCTTTACTTTTTGTCAGATCCTTCGCTTTAATAAATTTTATGGTATTGCCCACCTGAGCTAATTTAGATTTTTGCCAATAACATTCAGTAGAGGTGAACCCACGTGAGAAATGCTACTGAGTGCTTACATCCTCCCAGTGATGCAGTGCAATCATGGTATTGCACACTGATCACTTTCTCTTCTTTCTCGTCCACAATCAATGTTACGTTGTACAGTTTGGAATGAACTTTATGTTCAGGACATATTTTGCATTTGATTGTACATAAATTTGAATCCCTTTGTAGCTGCACATAGCCAATAGCATCATCACCATAGGATTCTCTTGACGATCTACAAAGAGAAAATGACATAACCTATAAGTTACTTGTTTTAATTAATAGGAGTATCATTTTCCTAATATTTCATTGTAATTCTCAAGTAATAATTTAGATTATATTAAAGTCAAATAGTATTATATGTAGTTTTTAAATTATGCGCATGTACACTGACTGTCTATGTTTATTTCTAGCTTTGGGTTGTGCAAAATTACATCAGAAGTAGCTGGTATTACCTATTTGAGTAAAAATGTGGCATCACTAAATCAACTGTTTCCGTTATTCGCAGTATAAAATCTAAAATCTTGAAAGCTACTCCAGGAAGTGATTCAAGAAAAAGACTCTGAAAGCCCCTTTAATGCTACCAGTGGACAAAAGTTACATGCGTCGTTTTATAAACAGAACTGCAAGTATTATAATATACTATTACCCACATAATATCGTTAGTAACATTTTTAATCCGGACAATGACTTAGACACCACATTTTGTAGTACCAAGTGCTAACTTCAACGCTCTACTGTATCGAAAATAAAGCAGACTGGATATTTTCGATTTTGACATTTTCATAGGTTGTGGTGTACTTTTTGTTCCATCTGTGAATTATTCATCTAACAAATTAGATTGAAAGAAACTGCAGATATTGCCAATTGCTAGGGCTAAATGGAGTAGCTCCTTGGACAGACTTTGCGGAAAAGTTTTTGGAAGTCTATTCAATATAGGTCTTATTTTC
The DNA here is from genome assembly GCA_033060865.1 of Dorcus hopei. Lineage (NCBI taxonomy): Eukaryota > Metazoa > Arthropoda > Insecta > Coleoptera > Lucanidae > Dorcus > Dorcus hopei. Next base: position 63,797,259 of record CM065426.1, on the reverse strand, counting down.
TAAGTTCCGTTGTGCGTCATCAACACAACAATCAGTCATGCCAACTATCATCTCCGAATGCAACCATATTCTTACGTGAAAATAGACCGTCCGTTTGAAAAGTTTGTTGGCAATAAATTGCAATGTTGACAAAAACGTCACCGCTGCCATTTGAATTTTTTACATTTGGTCCGCGAGTGTTGGTTTGTGTTCAAAACGTTGTATTAGTGCATTCCAGAGGCAATATTTAATAGTTCTTTTCAAAGCTCATTATTGCGTGAATTAATACAACATGCAGCCAGGATTATATTTGCAATGACAGCAAATGGTTGCTTCTTTAATTAAGTACTTTGAAAGAGAACGTGATTTTGGAGGGCCCTTAATTCCGTTAACAGCTGTAAGGGAGGTAATGTGCATAATTTAAAAATTTTGCATTGTATAACTTCCTATATATTTCACAGCGAGTTACAGATGCTCTGCAGTTGAATATTTCCACTGTCAGTCGCATTTCATCTGACATTAGGAAAGGCACCCCATTGTCTGAGCTTTCTAAAAAACGTGTACGTTCAAAACCGATAACCGACCTAAATAATAACTACCAAGCTACTATTCGTGATGGAATATATGAGATGTACTAAAGAAGTAAGATTTGTGTTCAATCACATATTTTTAGTTACTCTAAAAATGGTTCGTTTTAGAAGACCACATTACTCTGAAAACATTATTGGATAAACTCAAAACTAGAGTTTTATATGATGGAAACATAAGTTCCCTTTGGAAGGTATTGAAACAAATTGGCTTCAAATGGCGCAAAGATGGAGAGGTTTAATGGAACTGAGTAATATCGCTTTCAAAAGAGTAAATTTTTTACGTTCTTACGTGGACAATAAAGATGAAGGAATCTATCAGTTCGTCTACCACAGTGATTTTCAAATTGGGGGGCGCGGGCGCGCCGGTGCGCGCGTGACTGCACTAATAAAGATTGATACTAGATGGCGTGACGGTCTGGTTATAATCTTTAGTTATAATATAAACGTCACACGTTACTATTAAGACGTTACTGTTCTGCTACCATATTCTGCTACTCGTTCGTCATGAGTTCGGCGAAAAAACGTCAATATAATGATGATTATATCAAATACGGTTTTGTTACCATACAAAAAAATTATATCGACCATCCGCAGTGTGTTATTTGTTATGAAGTACTGAGCAATGATGCTATGAGACCAACTCGTCTGGAACGACGTTTGTTAAGAAAACATAGCGCATTAAAGGACAAACCAAAGAAATTTTTCGCTTCGAAATCTGCAAGTTTAAAACGCATGAAATTGGATAGTACTGGTTCTTTTGCGCAATCATCTGAAAAAGTGCTTGAAGCATCGTTAGAACTATCGCTACTCATCGCAAAGGCCAAAAAAAGCCATACTGTCGGAGAATTACTCATCAAACCCTGCTTGTTGAAAGCTGATATCGTGCTTGGACCAAAAAGCAAACAAAAGTTCTCACAAATATCTCTCTCTGACAACACTGTGAAGCGTCGCATTGATGATATGGCTGAAGACATAAAAAAACAAGTAGTTGAGGCCGTGAAAAAATTAAAATTTTATGCAATACAGTTGGACGAGAGTACGGATATAGCACAATGTTGTCAACTGGTAGTTTATGTTCGATACATGCAAAACGAAACAATTAAAGACGAATTGCTGTTATCTACAGAGTTAACGACTACTTCGAAAGCAGTTGATATAATGATAGCAATTTCTGAATTCTTTGACAAACATGAACTGTCATGGGAAAAGTTGATTGGCGTATGCACAGACGGTGCTCCGGCAATGCTTGGATCTCGTTAAGGATTCGTACAGTTGGTCAGAGAAAAAAATCCTAATGTAATTGCTATTCACTGTTTTATACGCCGTCAAGCTCTGGCGGCCAAAACACTTTCAAACGAACTCAACGCTGTCTTAAAATTATGCGTTAAAATTGTCAATTATGTTAAAGGGTGCATTGAATACTCGACTTTTTACGGCTCTTTGTGAAGATTTGGGCACAGAACATAAGACACTGTTATTTCATACTGAAGTACGCTGGCTCTCGAAGGGAAATATGCTGGCAAGATTGTTTGAGCTTCGAGATGAAGTTGTTCAGTTTTTGGAAACTCTACAACAAAATGAATTATTTGTTGAATTCAGAAAGCCAAGAGTTCAAGTGATATTTGCTTATCTATCGGATATGTTCGATGCGTTGAACTCATTGAACTTGAAATTGCAAGGTGGAGATTCGAACATAATTTATCATCGGGATGCAATCACAGCGTTCACTGAGAAGTTGCAACTATGGAAACGTAAAATTTTAGCATGCAATTATTCCTGTTTTCCTAAATTATTTGCAATCACAGAAGAAGCGTGCTTTAAAGGAGGTTTTTGAAGAAACCTATACTAAGACCGAAATATCAAACCACTTGCAGCACCTCACAGAGGAATTCAAGCGCTACTTCCCTAACTCATGTGACAATAATATTTATCGATTGGCGACGGATCCTTTTCACGTTGACATAGACGTGCTGCCAGAAATACTCCAAGAGCAAGCTTTGGAAATCAAAAATGATTCTGCTGCCAAATATGATTTTGAGAAAATGGATAAGCCGTTACTTTGGGTGAAATATCTCAAAGTTTATCCCAACATAGCAGAAGAAACTCTGAAACTGTTTTTACCCTTTTCAAGTACTTATTTATGCGAAAGGGCATTTTCAGCAGTTGTAGCTATAAAAACGAAGTACAGAAGTAAACTCAATATTGCTAGTGATCTACGTTGTGCACTTTCTTCTATTCAACCCAGAATTGGGAATCTTGTCAAAAATATGCAAGCTCATCCATCACATTGACTGTGCAAATTTTGTCTTTCTCTTATCTGTGAAAATAATATTTTTTTTTTAATAAAACATTTAATTTGTAACGGTACGTCATTTTCGGGTCGGTCTGGTCTGTAGTTGCTGCCGATCATTGCTCTGCTTGACGTCGGTTCGGGTGTGCTCGTCGGTGTCCGGGTTCAGCGGAAATAAAAGCGTCGATCACTTAGCAACAACTTTATTTACAAACATAGTCTATATTTACAGGTCTTTTTACAAGCTGTGTCTTACGGACACTAATCGCAGGACGGTAGTTCCGGAAACGGTGTGTCTTACGGACACTAATCGCAGGACGGTAATTTCGGAAACGGTGTGTCTTACGGACACTAATCGCAGGACGGTAATTTCGGAAACGGTGTGTCTTACGGACACTAATCGCAGGACGGTAATTCCGGAAACGGGGTGTCTTACGGACACTAATCGCAGGACGGTAGTTTCGGAAACGGTGTGTCTTACGGACACTAATCGCAGGACGGTAGTTCCGGAAACGGTGTGTCTTACGGACACTAATCGCAGGACGGTAGTTCCGGAAACGGGGTGTCTTACGGGCACTAATCACAGGACGGTAACGCACTGTGCATACGTTCTGGTACAGGCTCTAGGGATCGGATCGGTGGTATGGTTGTGAGTGAGACGCCCACTCAGGGTCAGGATATGCGAGACGCCCGCATCGGGTAAGAGAGAGTGAGACACCCACTCTAGGATATGCGAGACGCCCGCATCGGGTAAGAGAGAGTGAGACACCCACTCTAAGACATGCGAGACACCCGCACTGGATAAAGGAAAAGTGAGACACCCACTCTAGGATCAGGATGTGTGAGACGCCCACACTCGGTAAGAGAAAGGTCAGGATAAAACAGGAGGAGCGGTTGTAGGTAACGCGAACGTAGCACAGATGGTTAAACGCGTGTGAGTCAAAACATCGACGGATGAATGACTCCGCGAGAAAAACTGCATTCCAGCCACGTCCGGTGGCTCGGAATACCCGGCGCGTCACTAACTTCAAGCCACGTCCGGTGGCTTGATAGCGCGGCGGAGCCACGACCGTCGGCTCAAGCGCCGGCCGAGGACTGATTAAATCGTGCGCCGAGCGCGCTTATAAAGGCTTGCGCGTGGTGGGGCGCCCCACTCTCTTGGAGTTCCCACCTAAATTAAGCTGCGCAAGCACATCCTAAAAATACATGCTAATTAATATATACAAAACTTAACCTAATATGTACAAAAAATAGTAACGGAATGGTCACTTCGTTACAAATTGGAGGTGGATTTTTAAACTTATTTATTACCATTGTTGTATTTTAAAACCACATGGCGAACGAGCTGACTGGCTTCCTCTGGAAACTTGGATATTTCAAGACGGAACAGTTGGACGTTCATGGCAAGATAAAGACGTTAGAACAGTGAAGACTACTAAAGTTGAAAGTAAAAGGTTAGTCAGAGAACTTTTATGTAGGAATATATCTAGAAATATAATATTCTTTTATTGTAGGTATGTTATTCTTCATACTGGGAATAAAAATGGATTTATCCAAGGTGCAGAATTAATTTTCTCCACTAAAAACAAATCCTCAGATTACCATGGCGAAATGAATAGTGACAATTTCTTACACTGGTTTGAAAATTAATTAATTCCAGGAACCATCAATTATCTTAATGGATAATGCTTCATACCATAGTGTAATGAAAGATAAAGTTCCAACTACAACTTGGAAAAAAGCTGACATTCAAACTTGTCTAACTGGCAAACAAATTATATTTGACCCTCATCTCTTGAAATTTGAATTATTGCAGAAAGTTACCCAGTAAGTATGTTCTATTTTTTAATCTATTAATTTTTAATTTTTTTAATTCTATTAATTTTTTATTTTTTTAATTCTATTAATTTTTTATTTTTTTAATTCTATTAATTAAATTTATTGTAGAAATAGACCATCTACAACATATTGCAGTGATATTTACCTATGTCCAGAAGTTTATTCATCGTATGTTGTTTCCGACAAATTTTACATCTAATAAAAAACTTTCCAAAATGCAATATTCTTCATGCAATATTTCCCAAAAATGAAAAAATAAGTTTCTTCATAACATTCACAAAGACAACAACGTTTCACAAGATGAAAGCATTCTTTATCAACATCATGCGAGAGGCGTTCTGCGGGATGCAGCATTCGTCCAGGAGCGGTGTTCTTCGGGATGAAACATCTTCAAGATGGAGCATACGTCAAGATGCAGCGTCCTAAAAATTAAAAAACTTGTTATTATTCAAATAATTAGGTTATTATGTTTAAGAATGTTAATTAATTTAAGATTTTATTGAAATGTTAATGGAATACTTACTTAGTTTAATTTAAAATTTGAAATATTTAAGTTATCCGTCAGATTGACGTTTTGTGTGACAGAAGTGTAAAATTGAGTGAAGTGTTTGTAAATAAAATGGAGGGGTTGATCACCTAAGAGAATAAACAAACCGAGGTGTAATGGGGAGGATATGTACACAAAACGTTAATCTTTCATTAGATACCAAACGATAAACATTAAAAATTTTGTTATGATAAAAAAGAAAAACTTGACAATATACATTTAGAGAATCTCAATTCTATATTTCAATTAAATCTAAACATTGTCCAGGAATGCATTATTGCATAACGTTAAAGTAAGTTTATTTAAATTTAAAAAATTCTTTTGGTTTTAAAAATACACTACATATAACACATCTTGTCATTCATCAATCACTTGAACTGTCAACACACATCTACAAAGAATCTTTATTATTATAGAAGAGTTATTGTTTGTTTCGCGATAGGGCGTAACAGGTAGCAACACTTGGCAAATAAGGCTCTATCTATAATAATAATATAAAAATTCTAATTCAACATTACACTACATATAAACGTTATAAAGTTCTAAAGTATCATAGGAGTCTTATCGCTTGTTTCGCGATTGGGCGTAACAGGTAGCAACACTTGGCAAACGAGGGATTACCTTTATTACTTTAGAATTTTGCACATACATTACAAAATTAAACAATTAAATTACTGAAATGTAGTAAGAGTAATACTTCCCAACTTTCTCTCGATATTTTATTATGACGACCGGTTTCGGTTAAATAACCATCATCAGGTCGACAACGTCAAATATGAAAATTAAATGTAAACTTGATAAGTTTGACAGCATTTCCAAGCAAGTTACACGTTAATTATTTCTTCTCCTCTTCACCATTAGTTTTATGCAGTTTACATTTAATTTTCATATTTGACGTTGTCGACCTGATGATGGTTATTTAACCGAAACCGGTCGTCATAATAAAATATCGAGAGAAAGTTGGGAAGTATTACTCTTACTACATTTCATCATTTTACCCAACTTTTGGATATGACACATCAAATTAAATTACTCACCAATTTATCTTCAAAAGAATTTTCTTCAAAATTATAATAAATAACTGGATTACAAGTGACATTGAGAGTTCTCACCCTGAAATGTCACTTTGACATTATAAAATAGAATTCATATAAGACTACTAGACTACATAATTGTGTAGTGGATGTAATATAAAGATTAAATTAAAAGAGAAGATAGACAAATTAAATACGTACCACATCTGCAAATAAAAGCAACACTACAATATGTTATTGATGAATTAGCTGCAAGTAAAGGCCATAAAATCTTAAGGCTGCCACCTTATCATTGCATTTTAACCCTATTGAACACGTGTGGGGAATTGCAAAAAGATATTATAATAACCATGCAACAAAATCTGGTACTTTGGTGGACAACTGTATTATGTTATGGCGAGAAGCACTTGCAAAGATAACTCCTGAAGTTTGGGCCGACTGTATAAGACATACTGATACTGAAATACTAAAATGGTGGGACAGAGAAGCTCATTTAGATACCAATGACATATGCCCCTTAATAATTAATATAAATAATAACTCTGATACAGTGAAAGTGAATCAGATCTGTCGAGTTGATAAAACTGAATGGACAAAATTTATCTGTTTAACGTGCATTTTTTGTTCCCTCATATTATTTTTATATTCTTGTGCATTACTTTTGTAATCAGCTTATTTGATTTCTGTACAAATATTGCATTGAATTAGTAGGGGAACCTGGGTAACACTGAGACGAGGGGAACAGTGAGACATTTGAAATAATTTTGGTCATACTCAATTTGCATAGATGTCACTAATTCCATTTGCTGGCCGCTTCTAAAATGGTCGGTTTACCCAATTTGTGAAGGTCAAACACATAGGGTTTACAAGTTCTGGTGTTGGTGCGTATTCTCTGTACTAAAAGTAAATTACTAGTGGCTAGTTTGAACTTCTACATAAAAGTTAGAGGTATTGCGACTGTTTATTCATTATATAAGTTTGAAGCATATAGATTTCGTGACTGAGTGTTCCACTGAAAAGTCTTAAATAAAATTTGAGGTTAGTGCTGGATTCATGATTTGACTTTACTGTCTCTTGGGTAACAGTGAGACAATTACCAATGTGTAACACTGAGACATGTCTCACTGTTACCCGTGTTGTTGCAGGGTGTTAACAAAGATAGAATTTTAAAATTTTGCTTTAGAAAATCAATGTAATACAATATCACCATGCCTAGAAATCCACCAAGAAAAACTACAATTGGAATGTTTTCGGAAGAAACGATGAAAAGAGCAGTAGCAGCTGTTTTGAATGGACGTAGTATAAGATCTGTGGCAAAGGAAGAAGGTTTGAGTTTTCAAACTTTGGCGAGGTAAATTAGCAACTACCGGTAATTTTTTTTACTATATGCCGATCGACCGATAAGTCAAAGAACTTGCAGCTTTTGTCACGTCAAGTCATTTCGTCGTATATATTTTCTTAACTCAGATATACAGGCTGTCTTACGAAAAACGCCCCAAGCCATAACTCCGTTATTTATGGACTTATCTTAACAAACAAAAAGGCAAATAAAATGAGGCTAAAAGTACTATAAAATGAGTCCAGTTTCAATTTTTTTAAAAATTACCTTCAAGGTCAAACGACTGTCAACTTTTATTTTTCAAATGGCTCTGTATATTTTTTATTATTATATCTGGTAGAGATTTTTTTTCTAAGTCCAATAATGTGCAACACTTTGATATTTAGGAAACATTTTTCGTAAAAAAAAGAAATGAACTAGTCTATTACGCAAAACGTGCTTTTCATAAAAATGTTAAAGTTTGTCGTGAAAACAATGTCACTGAGGTTATTTTTCACAGATGTTTTAAACTATCAAATTCTTCTACTTGTACGACTTATTGTTTCCTAAAAAAAAGCCGATTATGGATAACAATCACCTGACTGACTTATTGCAAGTACACTTTGAATGCAATAAAAACAGCAATCAAGCATTACAGAAAACATTAATGAAATAATTAAAATTAAGTCTACAACTGTGTAAGTTGCTTTGGGAAAAAATCCCTGTCTATAGAGACGCAGTGCTTGTGTTTTTATTGCATTCAAAATATGCTTGGAGTAAGTCAATCAACGGAGTATTATCCATAATCGGCTTTTTTTAGGAAACAATGAATCATACAAAGAGAATAACTTGACAACTTGAAACAACTGTGAAAAATAACGCTCAGTGACATTGTTTTCACGACAAACTTTAACATTTTTATGAAAAGCATGTTTTGCGTAATAGACTAGTTCATTTTTCTTTTACGAAAAATATTTTTTAAATGTCAAAGTGTTGCACCTCATTGGATTTAGAAAAAAAATCTCTACCAGATATAATAATAAAAAATATACAGAGCCATTTGAAAAATAAAAGTTGACAGTCATTTGACCTTGAAGGTAATTTTTAAAAAAATTGAAACTGGACTCACCTTATAGTACTTTTAGTCTCATTTTATTTGCCTTTTTGTTTGTTAAAATTAATCTATAAATAACGGAGTTACGGCTTGGGGCGTTTTTCGTAAGACAGCCTGTATATGATCGGTATATAAATAAAAAATGAACTTTATATTCATTATTAACAATGTCGAAAAAACTATAATGAAAAGGAATTTAATTTGAAAATGTGGAAGGAGTAACGCATTTTAAATTCCTCATTATTATAGTTTTCTCGACATTAATTATTAATAAACGAGTGAAGAAGTACTGTGATTACAGATACGTAAATAAGAAGAAAAGCAACAACAACGTTGAAATTAGATATATTCCTAATTATAAAGTGAACAAAATCTTCACTCAGCAGCAAGAGGATTCTTTAGCTAATTACATAATCAAATGTTCTCAAATGTTTTATGGGTTACCGCTAGTTGACTGTAGGAAATTGGCGTATGAAATGGCGTTAAGAAATGATTTGAAAATGCCCAAGACTTGGAAAACAAACAAAATAGCTGGAGAAGAATGGATGAGAAATTTTATGAGAAGAAATCCTCAAATTTCCCTTAGAACACCAGAAGGATGCAGTGAATAAATTTTTTGATAATCTATACAATGTAATTAATCGCCATGAAAGATTTAGTGATGGCACACGTATTTCAATCTAGACGAAACTGCCCCAGTGACTTCAAAAATCAGCTAAGGTCCTAGCTGCTAAAGGTGTGAAGCAAGTCAATAAAGTGACTAGTGGTGAAAAAGGGGTGCTAGTCACAACATGCATGATCATCAATGCTGCAGGAAGTCATCTTCCACCTGCTATGGTCTTCCCACGGGTTCATTTTAAAGAACATATGATTATAGGAGCTCCGCCTGGTACTATAGGGCTAGCAGCACCGTCAGGTTGGATGAACTCTGAATTATTTTTTAAAGTAATGGAGCATTTCATCAAACATTCCTGTAGTTCAAAGGAAAACCCTGCCCTTCTGCTTTATGACAACCATGAGAGTCATTTATCACTTAACGTCTTGAATGTTGCCAAAGAAAACGGTGTTACGATACTAACATTTCCACCGCATTCAACAAACAAGTTGCAACCTCTAGATGTTAGGGTATTTAAGCCATTCAGTTTAGCTTATAATGCCTCCGTAGATAGCTGGTTGATGCAGCATCCGGGAAAACCGATCTCAATATATGAAGTTGCAGGTTGTGTTGGAGAAGCTTTTAAAAAAGCGATGACACCAGGAAATATCACATCTGCCTTCAAAAAATGTGGAATATTTCCATTTGATAGGGCCATATTTACAGAAATAGACTTTTTGCCAAGTTCGGTAACCGATAGACCGGCTCCTGATGTTTTACGTCACCACACTCCTCCTCAAGATCCTCAAGTTCTGCTCGATCAAAAAACCTCACAAAATGTAGCTGAACAATTTGTAAGTCCAGAGGAGGTGCGCGCATATCCTAAAGCTGAAGCAAGGAAGCAAGGAAAGGTCGAAAAAAAGGAAAAAATATGATAGCAACTAATACTCCTGAAAAAAATGAATTAGAAGAAAGATACAGAAACATGCCATCTACATCAGGAAAACGAAGCAATAACATAGTGAAACGAAAAATTTACAAGAGCAAAGACAAAAAAGAAGTAGAGGAACAATGGCATTCTGATGGTTCAACTACGAGATCGAAGTAGATCCCACACCGTTTGAGGAGTTAGAGAGGACTCCTAATGTTGGGGATTACGTCCTTGTAGAATTTAAGCCAGAAAATGTAAAAGCTAAAAACGTTTATTATATTGGAAAATTATTGTCAGCTGTGGCCCATAACAATGAATTTGAGATCAGTTTCCTAAGAAAAAGCCAAAAAGTTGGAAAATTTTATTTTCCCGAAATCCCAGACACTGCAACTATTGTAACAAGTGATATCAAAATGATTTTACCCAAGCCAGTCAACTATGGACACACGAAGAGACAGAACTCTTATTTTTCGTTCGAAATAAATTTTCATTTAATCGATATTCGATAAATATGAATTTTGAATTAATACTTTATAACATTATGTAACTAAAATTCAGTTAAATTAATAAATGACTCGCTTATTTTCATCTTTTGTTAAAAATATATATAGTGTCTCACTGTTCCTCAGCCGTGGGTAACAGTGAGACAAATGTCAACTATAGAGTTTACAAATTTTATATTATTTTAAATCAATAATATTAGTAAATCGTTTATCACATTTCGTTACTTAGATATGTTTTAAAAGGTAGCGATAGAAAACATAATTTTGGTTGGAATAAAATTCGAAATACCATAAAATAAAATAAAAGTGTCTCAGTGTTACCCAGGTTCCCCTAGTTATTTTTTATTGAAACACAATATGTATCTGAACCCAGTCATGTTTCTTATTATTCATTACAATTGGCAACGGTGTCTAAATTTTACGTCATCGTTGTTGATGACGCACAACGGAACTTAGAAAATAAGACCTACATAGGACTCGAATGTGTCAGTTTTTATAATTGGTCGTCATTAATCAATGTTAACTTCTTTTCCTATTATGTTAATTTCTTTGAACTGCATTTTACAGGATACTTCTTGTTTACTGTCTATGTTTATATTATTGTATAAGTACCTACAGTGTCGGACATAAATTAAGCAACTATGCAGTAACATAGCAATGATTGTAATTAATTAAAAATTATTGAATACTAAAGATGAATCAATCTACAGGGTTAAAAAATAAACACATCAAACAAAAGAAAGTTAAACGATTACTCATACAAACATTTTTTGAACGCGAACAAAAACTAACAAAGGAATAAATAACAGCACCTCATATGTTAAGCAAATTTCGTTGGTAATCACCGCGAAAGACCCTCATTTTGAGATGTGATCATGTACACTTGCCGAAGATACTACGTGTCAGTTTTCTATGTACTTTACTGACAATTGTACGACTGAGAACGTTTTAAATAAAAACTTTATTGTGATGTGTAAGTATATAATACAGATATTAAGCTGGAGGTTATCAAAATGCACGTAAGAGGAGAAACTCAAACTGCAAATAGTACTCAGCTTGATGTCAATAAGTCGTTATATCACGCATCATTAACAAATACAATGACAGAGGTACTGTGATTAGTCAGTTGCGATCGGGACGTCCTGGACTAACAACAAAGAGATATTTACAGTTGGTTCTTGTCCGATGAAATTTGTATCACAAAATCTTTTAAGCGGACACTAAATCGCGCACTATAACACTTTATGTTTCACCGTCGTTTGACAGCTTCGTCGAACGACGGTGAAACGTAAAGTGTTATAGTGCGCGATTTAGTGTCCGCTTAAAAGATTTTGTGAAACAAAGAGATAAGTTAATTTAATTATACAGCAATGTCGAACTGATCTATTCATGTGATCAACTAAAATAAAGACTGAATTAGGTCTAGCCATGAGTTCCCGACGATTCAACAACGATTGGTGGAAAAAGGATTAAATAGCAGGCATTCCGCAAAGAAACCACTGCTGACAAAAAAAAACAGAGGATCAATTGCTGGAGAACATCAGAAGGGATCACTCAAAAATATTATTCCTTGAGGAAAGCAAATTTAATATAATAGTATTTATGTGTCATGTAAGACATCCTCAGAATAAGAGGCTTATCCTCGATATTACAGCGCAAGTGTCAAACTTGGTGGTAGAAGTGTGCTTGTGTGGGGCTGTTTTTCTGTTAGCGATCTTGGACCAATACACCAAATTAATGGAATCAAGGATCGATTTCTATATAGGGATATTTTACAAAATGTCATGCTACCAAATGTTGAAGAGATGCTGCTACGATGGATATAGCAACAAGACAATGATCCACAACACACAGCCAAATTGGTGAAAAAATGGTTGCAGGAAAATAACGTCAGTGTACTTCAATGGTCCTCTCAATCGCAATATTAGAGAAACAACAAATCATAATAAAAACGAACTATTTTCAGTTCTCATGGAGCAAAATTTCTCAAGAAAGAGTTATTGAATCTATGCCACGCCTTTGTTGTGACCAAAGGTTATGTAACCTGATTTATATAATGTTGCTTAACTTCTGTCGTCTTGATATTTAGTAAGAATTAACTTGTATTTACCGTTAGATATTTAAATGCAGAAATAAATTGTTCAGTTTTTTACGTTGAAGTATTTGTTTTCAAATTTTGAAAGTTGACTTACCTTTAACCTTCATCGCGTTCAGTATAATTACAATAATTTCTTTAGCAATCTCTAGTTGCTTAATTTCTGTCTGACACTATAGATACCTGTACACCTATATAGGATATATTATGTATATATTATAATACACATCATATTTTATAATTTGCAACAAAACATGCTCTTTATTGCATTTTTGAAACAGTGAATCACTGCCTGTTAACTGTCAACTTTTATGTTAAAATAAGTTGGCCTCAATACGATTTCAAAATTTACATTTGCAGTATTACAGTGCACTCGCGCTAACGTGAACACTGCTTAACATGAACTCCTGGATAACGTGAACATCTAAATTTTAGCATTAGCCACTGTCTAACGTGAACAATGCACGTCGCTAACGTGAACAGCTACTTTATGTACTATAGAAATTTACAACATAAATCCAAACAATCACTTCTTACTTCATTTTTTTCCAAAAATACATAATGTGTAAGACATAAATAAAAGTTGAAAGTGATGTATCATGTTTTTAATTGTTTTTAAGAGATGAAGACTACAGCCCAAATTCAGAAACTTCCCTTGAGTTGAGAGAGTACTCCACTCACACTTTTTGAAATTCAGAGAAGGTTTAATTTTCCTTTTAATGATTTTTTAACTTTCTATCGTAAATCACTGATGATCAAAGTACCCATACTGACTATAAACTTCATTAAACGAGTAAATATAATAGTAAATTTCAATTTCAAATAACGACGAAGGTCAAGTTTGAGTGTGAGTGCAGTGTAAGTGGTGTTTCTCAATTTGCCCCTAAATCTCGGAAACATGAACACAATCGGTTTTAATTAGTTCTCGTTAGCGCGAGTGCACTGTATTTGTTCAATGTTAGACCTACTCACAGTGAAAATAATATTTTCTGATATTAAATCATCAATTATGAGATCGTTTTTAGATTATTGCCAAGAGAAATGTACTCAGGCAAATACGGAATGTGATGACATCAAAAGTTCCTAATCCAATATGATTCATAGTATGTAGAATTATTATACAGTGTGATGATAAAGTAACGCACCAAGTGAAAAAACACCCTTAACATTGACTTTTTCGAAAAATGCTCGGACAGGTCGATTTTATTTTTAAAAAAGACATCTTTTACAACCAATTTTAATTTTATGTCAGTTACCACTTTTGCGCTGCGACGTCATCGACATTTTTTTTAAATGACAACCTATTTTTTTGAAAATGTCATTTGAAAGCAACCATTTTTCTGAGTACAAAAATGTTAATGAATCACTAATGCATAAGAAAATTTTGAAGAAAAAAATTATTGAAAAATATGATTTTTAATCTTAATAAAATTTCAACCTAAAATAATACTTTCTTATAAAAACATAACAAAACAACTTAATAAAATTACAATAAATATTGAAAATATCCTCCACCAACTACTTAACAGTGACCAGCTCGTGTGTAAATGCTGTTAATGACTCTTGCGATAGTTTCACGGCTAATGTTATTCATTTCTGCTCACCCGACTTAACTCCCCTAGACTTTTTTTATGGGGTTATCTAAAAGGTCGAGTTTACGTGAACAGACCTCAAAATTTGGAAGATTTACAAAAAAAATTAGGATGGAAATGAATAACATTAGCCGTGAAACCATCGCAAAAGTAATTAACAATGTTTACACACGAGCTGGTCACTGTCAAGTAGTTGGTGGAGGACATTTCCAACATTTATTGTAATTTTATTAAGTTTTTTTTTTATGTTTTTACAAGAAAGTATTATTTTAGGTTGAAATTTTGTTAAGATTAAAAATCACATTTCCATTTTTCAATAATTTTTTTCTTCAAAACTTTTTTATGCATTAGTGATTCATTAACATTTTTGTACTCAGAAAAATGGTTGCTTTCAAATGACATTTTCAAAAAAATTGGTTGTCATTTAAAAAAATGTCGATGACGTCGCGGCGCAAAAATGGTAACTGACATAAAATTAAAATTGGTTGTAAAAGATGTCTTTTTTACAAATAAAATCGACCTGTCCGAGCATTTTTCGAAAAAGTCAACGCTAAGGGTGTTTTTTCGCTTGGTGCGTTACTTTATCACCGCACTGTATGTAAACCATAACTTCAAAAAAGAAGCAGTGGCTATCGATGTCCGGATAAAATTCATTTCCATATACGAGTCCCTCCATTCATGGCTAGCCTGAACTGTTGTCTGTGTAGGGGATCAACGTTTTACTCATGAATTTGATTAACTGTAATGAAAAGAAACAGAGTATTAATTTTTAGAAACACAACATTAATACCTGTTATACAAAGTTATGTTTATTCTAATTGCAATAACAACTGACAATTTATCGTTAAAAGAATAACTTTGTAAACATCATCAAATTGCTACAATTAACTGATCGTAGTATTACTCTCAGATTAATTATACAAGGTGTCCCAACAGTGTGTTCTCTGGCAATATCTTGATAACTACTGAAGATACAAAAAAATTTTCAACACAATTTCTTTTTTACTTTTAAAGGTCTACTACGTGAAATTATGTTCACCTATGCAGAGTGAATCAAAACAGTGGTTCCGGATACAACATTTTTATTTCAAATGGCGCACCCTATATTATATGAAACCAAATTGGGATTGCCCATAAAATTCTACACATTTTTTCTATACCTACCATTGCCTATACCTAAATCTAACCATTCTGGAGATATTTACTATTTTATCTAAAAACTGCCATTTGCAGCCACTATTTTATTTATTCATATTTTATCTTTATTTATTTTATAGTTGTTTTAGTAATGTTTTCACAGATTTTGAAAAAAATCATAAATAAAGAAGTTATGTCCGATTTTCGAAAATCGAAATTTTTCGTTTTTCTTCGATTGTGAAGAAACCGTTCGAGATATTTCAAATTTCTTAACAGATTATTAATCAGCATGAAATTTGGCAACTTTGCCTCCAGTTAACCGATTCTCTATCTTTTACAATAAGCGAGATCTCCACGCTGGCCCTCGAATTTCAATCACTCTGTATAGCGTGTGCTATTTGAAATAAAAAGTTGTTTCCGGCACCACTTTTTTGATTCACTCTGTATAGATGAAAATAATTTTATATTGTAGAACTCTAAAACAAAACAAAACTGTCTTCAAAACTTTTTTATATCTTTAGTAGTTATAGAGATATAGCCCGAGAACACACTGTTGGGACATCCTGTATAAATGAGAAATTTAATTAAGGTTGGTATTGTTTAAAATTCTTATCCAGGAAACTTAAGAATGTTAATACGTCTGCACATAAAAAATCTTATAGAAACCTTAACGTTTAAAACCACAGACTGTTCCCTAATTAAATGTCTATGTTCTCTTAACAAACATGCAGATTTTGCAAATTTAAATGTATATTTTATAGTGTCCTAGATGCAATAAATAGATTATAGACCTGTCGATTTTAATTTTATAGAATAAATTTAAGAAATTAATTTTATAAACATACATAAATTACACTGCTGCCAGCTGCTAAGTCGGTCAAGCCCGGCTTAGCAGCTGGCTCTTAAGGCACTTGAAAATGTCTTATCCATGAAACAGGTCGTGGCAGTAAGTAAATGAATGCTGCAGGTGCAACACCGCTTGTTTTCTTCATTCAAATTACTCACTGCAACTGCCCATAACCTCTTTAAACCTCTTAAAAAAAAGATAACAGGGCCGGTCTTTTAACTTCCTTGTAATCTCCTTTTTTACTAAAAAATGAACATTAAATTAAATACTATAGCAACGTATATTCATGTGATTGAGGTACAGTCTGTGGCATTTAGCCGGGTTTCTTCATTAACGCCGTTCCTATTGAATATATGGAAAAATGTTTTATACAAAAGTATCATCCTTTCAAGTTTCGCATGATTTAAAATTATTTTCAAATATAGAGGCTGTCCCAATTTGGCTGTACGATGTGTAACTTCGTTATTTTAAATGGAACAACCTACGTCTGATTTAAATAAACACATGTTCGTTTTCTCGGAGTTGCAGCGTTAACTTGGGGGGTGTGGAGTAGGGTGGGTCGAAAAACCAAACTTTGAGATAATCTTACCTAATAGCAAAATTATGTTGTCTTTTAGTGATATTATGACACCTACGAAATATTTTTGAATTTAATTAATATTTAGAGGGTGCGCCTTACGTTTGAATTTTGGAAATTATACAAGAAAAGCCATATATTATGCCATGAAAAGTTTGTTTCTGCAATAATAATAATAACAGAGTTATGATCAAAATTGTATACTAAAAGGGCAAGAGAAGGCGAATAAAATTAAAACTCGAATCACGCAGCAACGCCTAAATTCAATAGCAAGAAAGATTTCAATATTGAATGATTTTCATTAATTTTTCTGTTGTATTATTTTTTTAATTATTAATAAATGATTATTTTATTCTAAAATATTTATTCGCAAATTTGACATTAGGGTTTCTTGCACCAACCAAAAAGTGGGTGCTTTAGGGGGAAGGAAGAGGTAAACATAGAGCACCAGTGTTAAAAGCTCCAGTCAAAAAGAAACCAACGTAGTGCATACCAGAGTTGCACAGTGCAGCTCCTATCATTAAAAGGAAAGCAGCAAATGCAATAACTATTCAGAAGTGCAATATTACAGCCGGCTGCAAGAAGTAAATGCAAACAATACTAAATATAGAGTATTTTTTAATATAAAGTAGTAGCCATAAAGAAAAAATTTGCTATGCATGCAAATGAATAAACTATCCTCACACACTTTTGGTTTAGAATTATTAGAAATGAGTACCTATAGTAAATTGAAAATTTATCAAAATAATTGTAATCATTTGAAATATAGGGCTTGCTCAGGTAACACAGCAGCTGCCAGTCAGCACTCAGCATGATAAAAGTCAGGTCATGCATTTCTGAATGAACTTCTACTTTGCAGCAATTTTTTTGTCTCTTTTCATAAGTGTGAAATTTATTTAACCTGACTTTTAGACGTGAAATTTATGAATTTAAATGTAATGGCTGAAAATATTTTTTTATATAAATTATTATGTGACATTGGACTAGATTTGAATGGTCCGCAGCCCATAATAGAAGATCTTGCCAACCCAGTATTTAATAATGCACCTGAAAACGCACACAAAATCAAGATTATTATAAAATAACGATTCCTAATTACAACATAGAACAGTTCCGAGATCACTTTATACTTATCCCCACCAATGAACCCTCAACTCTGAGCAACTCAACGTAAATAGATTCCGCTATGTAAAAATGACAGCTGCTGGAACTTAACAGCATGTCGGTTCAGCAAACTTGCAGAGCCAGCAACTCAGCTGCTGTGGTCATCTCAACAGGCCCATATACATATTAATTATAATAAAACACTTTGTAACAGCGTTTTCGATTGACCGCACTAGTGCACACTCAGAGTATCTTCATCTCGTGTTATTACATGAGGTTAAAAAATGAAAATACATCGAGTGCAACGGGTGCATGTTAACTGAAAAGACTATAAGTCACGACCAGACTTAGTTAAAAAAAATCTAAGTGGATGTGGTCTCGTGGACATCTATTAAAAGGCAACTCCTTTGTTTCATTGCAATTTGCAACATCATCTGGGGCCTATTCCTGAAAAGTATGGACTAATACACTATTAATTACAAGTTCCTTTTCTTTGTAAAGTCTGGTCCTGCAAAATTGTGTTCCTCAAAGAATAATTATAATTAGCTCTTTTTCTTTGAGGAACACAATTTTACAACACTGAGGGCCGTTTTCATAATAGAACTTTAAATTTAAAGTGACTTTAACCTATAAAAACACATTAGTTTTCCTATGCTTAAAGTGACTTTAAATTAAAGTCTTCTTTAGCACTATTAAGAAAACGGCCCTTAACTTTACAAAGAAAAGGAACTTGTAACTAACAATTTACTAGTCCATACTTTTGGAGAACAGGCCCCAGGAGGTTACTACATTTTTTATATACAAGAGTAATAATCAAAATTGTAAGAAAAAATTAATACTCACAACTAGAGACAGATAAATTGAACAACAAATTTCGACATTAAAACAATTTAAATTAGTTTACATATTAAAATTACGTTAAAATTGTAAAACGACGCAAAACGTTTCTCAGACAAACGCGGAAACGTGCACAAAAATAAACAGTGACGTGAAATCAGTCAACTACAGTGTAGGTAACTCAAACCTAAAGGTGCGTTTAGACTTGAGCACGCACGCACTGAGCATACGCGCACGGTATTCGTTCGCGCTCGCGAAGAGCGTTTAAATTAAAATTCATTTTCCGAGGAATGGGCTGATCCAGTTGTTCGCAGACGTGCGTTGAAAATGAACGAATGAAATTCGAAAACGTAGACGTCGTCGTTGGTGGCAAACACCAATTTTTTGTAATAGACAAAATAATTTATTAAACAATTTAATGTCAGAGTGTCGTTATGACCAATTCAGAGACTTTACAAGAATGACCAAAACCGATTTCGAATATTTGCTCAGCTTGATAGTACCAAAGATTGTCAAAAAAGATACAAGATACCTCGAACATGCACCCCAAATTCAGTGTGGTACAAATTGAGCATTCGCGAACCAATTAATTCTTTTGAGCGTGTACCCGAGACCGACACCAAGCGGATCGCGCTCGCTGCTGTTCGCGCATAGGAAAACACATAGTGAGCGTGCGCGCATAACCGTTTACACTTGAGCATTCGCGGTGAATCAGTGCGTGCGTGCTCAAGTCTAAACGCACCTTAAGAAATTAAAAAGCACCAAGGATTGACAAAACCCTAAACGGCCTAAACTAATCGAATTTAAATTGTAAGGAAAAATGATTTTTTAAAATCTTTCTGAATAGGTAGGTACCTTTTCTAAAAAAAAGTCTTTAAATTTCTTTCAAAAGTTAAAATTTTAGTGTTATCAAAATCAAATTGATGATTGTTATTTATGCCCGTATTCTTAAGCTGGATTTACATAGAGCGTTGAGCGCGTTAAAACGCCTGGCGTACTGTACTCCCATTGGTTAGTGCTCGTTACGTAAAGAGTAGTAACCAATGAGAGTACAGTACGCCCGGCGTTTTGATGCGCTCAACGCTCCATGTAAATCCAGCTTTAGTGCTTCCTCGAGGAGTTCCTCGTTCAAGGCTTCTTCACGATGTTGCCAACCTGAGCGGCTAGAAATTCGCATGCTAAGAGGAATCAAAACGAGTTTTTGTAAAGTAATTAAGATTTATTTTGTTAACAAAAACATTATAATAAATATTCGAAATGTCCTCCTTCAGGTTTTAAACAATGTGTTAAGCAATTATCAAATGAAATATATAACCTCAAATATTTACAAAGTACTATTGCTATCATAAAAAACTAAGACAAGACTTTGTAAAACTGCTAAATTTAAAACTATTTGAAATGGTCACTCATTGTCAATCATACCTACAGCAAATATTGTTTAAAAAGTTAGGATAGCAGCTTGCATAGAAAAGGGTATTACAGTTAGACAAACTGCTCAGAATTTCAGCGTTAACAAAAATACAGTTACGGTGCGGCCACATTAACGTTTAACGCATGGCCTTCTAAATGAAAAGCGAGTTCTAACTGGCCTGGGCGTTTTGAAAATTTTACATTGACTTTTTGTGCTCGAGAAAACGCCAAAAGTCGACACTTTGGCGCTGCTTATGGGGCACTGCCAGCACTGAGTGAAGTGCACTGTCATTACTGTCAGACAAAATGAGTTCGCGCAAAATTAATTAATATTGTAATTACCGTAATACAACATAATTTATATGATATAAACTTTATAGATTCATGCACCAATCATTTGATCACGTCGGAGTAAAATACGCTTGCGTAATAAAGAAAAACTGTCATTTTAAAAAGCTTTCGTGATGAATAATTACAAAAACTTACATAAAAGAATTTCGACTTTTGATAATGTAAAACGTATTAAAAAGGGCCTTGATAATTACGCACAATGAGAAAAGAAGCTTTATTATACATGTTATAACTTACCACAGAAATTCTGAGTATATGCAGATAAGATTTTGATCTAAAACCGTAATAGTTTAATGCTAAATTAAGTTGTCGAAATTGGACATAAATACTCCACCTTATTCCAACGTAAATAATATCCAGTATGCTCAAATTTTTACAACAATAACATTAATTGTTCTTACACGAATTCATACAACATTCACATGTGACAGAACTGTCAAGATTTTAGGTTAAGAAAGCGCCCTGTAAGCAGTGCTTGGCGGAGCACGCCTGAACTGCACTTTTGCCCAGGCCAGATAGAACTCGCTTTTCATTTAGAAGGCCATGGTTTAACGTAACGCCTAACGTGATTTTGAAAGTCTAATTTGACTAGTTTCGTGTAGTTTTTACTTGTGATATGATAATATGGACAAGAAAACAAATTTATAACAAGTAATTTGATATTAAACCTAAGTGTAACCGCAGATTTATGTCAAATTTGATGTTAAAAATCACGTTAGGCGTTACATTAAATGCATATGTGCCCGCGGCATTACTGGCTTGACAACAAAGTAAGATTCAATATACTAAAATAATGGAAACACATGGCTACTGGATTTAAAAGTTGCTCTAGCCACAGAATAATAAACGACCAGAAGATTAACTAAGGCGTGGTTTTGTCTGAATTTGTTTACTGCGCATGCGTGAGTTGGTCCGCAGATTTCAAAATTACGGTCAGGGTATGTTCACAACCACACTTTTTGAGACGTCTTAAATAGAAATTATCAGTTATATAATATATCTATTCGCATTCCTGGACTTCTTTAACGACGTTGCAGAAGTAATGCACACGTTATTATGGATAAAAACTGTTTATAACATCAGAAGAAACGAACGCGTAAACTTGACGTCTTGGCATTTGCACGTGAATAAAGCATTACGCCATGTATGAGAACAGTACCATCTTGTGTCTCTACGATGAACTAGACTTAGTTTTGAATGTAGTTTTCTTTTCGATTAATTGTTATAATAATTGAGAATATAATGGAAATTCTGTCCATTTACATTATAAATAACAAATAATTTTCTTCATGATTTAATAAATTCAAACTTATTCGAACAGCACAATGTTGTGAAACATACGAAAAACCAATGGTTAATTTTTCTTCCAAGTTGTCATTTTTGAATTCGCGCGGACCAGTCACCACTCTCCCACCATAATTCAAAGCTAAACAGCGGACACAAACATCAAAGGTGCCGACAGCCAGTTGTACAGGGAGAGCAAAAATGGCTGACGTGTGCCGTTCCATACCAATAGGGTATTTGCCGCATACTATGTATTTACATTAACCACAACTACATTCAGTGGCGTTCTTAAAAATTTTTACGTCATCTTTTGACTTGTGATTTGTTAAAACGACCAAATTCAATGAATAAAGTGGAATTAAATTAAAATTAATATTGTTATTAATTGAAAATGTCTATGGATTCCTCATTGCATTTAAATTAAATCAAGTTCCAAATTTATTTCATAAAATATTCTGTACATGCTTTCTTTCGTGCTTTAAATTCTATTTCTTAAAATAATACACTCAAAAAAACTATGTATTAAACACACTGTTTAAGGAATTACAACATAATAAAATCAATCAAGTAATAAAAAATACATACGTAAATCAATATAAAGTTGAAAATATTGCACATTAATTTGTAGACATAAAGAGCAGCACAATTTACCCATGCAAAAATATCTAGTAGAAACACTATTTAAACAACACTAAAAATAAACCACATACTTGAAATGCACTTACTCAGAAACACATTTATTAATATTATTACAAAAAATGTTGAAAGTGTTCCCCATTAAACTCTAAGCACAAATTAATCCTAGTTTTCATATTGTTAAAAACATTTTGAAGAATTTGTGGTGTTATTGAATTTATTTCATTATTCAAAGCTTGCTCCAGTTCTTCTACAGTATGTATACGATTTCTAAATATTCTGTTTTTTAAATAACCAAACATGAAATAGTCTAATGGTGTTAAGTCTGGCGATCTTGGTGGCCAAAGATGTCTGCTAATTATGCGATTATCAAAAAATTCACGTAAATATTCCAACGTAGCACCTGCTGTATGGGCTGTTGCACTATCTTGTTGGAAGTAGCCGTACTGTAATTCATCATCATGCAATTGTTCAATAAAAGGACGTAATAGTTGCTGCTGATAATTTTGGGCATTTATATTATTGTAAAAGAAGATGGGACCAATAATTCTTCTTCGTGACATTGCAACCCACACACCAACTTTAACAGGATGCAGACCTCTTTCGTGAAGTTCATGTGGATTTTCTGTTGCCCATACACGATAATTCTGAGAATTAATGTAACCATCCAAATGGAACCATGCCTCGTCACTAAAGAACGTTAAATCAAGAATATTGTCGTCATTTAAATGTCTGTTGAACCAGTTGCAATAATTCACTCTCTTCTGAAAATCTGGAGGCAAAAGTTCTTGTACAACGCTTACTTTATATGGCTTCATATGTAAGTCTTTCTTCAAAGCAGTGCGACAAGAGCCATAAGATACACCTGAAATAATACATTAGAGTATGCATGACAACAAAACTCAAAAATTTGAAATACCTGTTTGAAGGGACAGTTTTCGTATGGGTTTTTTAGGACTGGCTAACATTCTTTGCATGATGTCTTCTACAACTTCTTCTGTTAGTACTTTAGGTCTACCAGAGGATTTTCCTTTACATACACTGCCTGTCTCACGGAACCGATCTACAATACGGTAAGCATGTTGACGGAACGTATCTTGTGTAATATCTTCATCATGATAAGCTTCTTGAAACTGATGAAAGCAAGACATGAATGAATACTGCCAATTACCATCCTGATCCCTTTCACCAGACCGAAAATACGCTTCTAAGATAAACTTATTATGTTCTTCAGTAAACATTTTAAACTAAAAATAAAGCACATATAAGATTTTTTCTACTTTGTTTATAACAGTTTTACGTACCAGATTAGTTAGACAACTAAAACAGAGCCTTAAGAAAGACTTTGTTATTACAAAAGAAAACACAAAATGACTAAAACCAGGGAGAACTTGTATGTACGTATGTGCGCTACTGAAAGGTCAATGACACTTACGTTTGACAGCGTTTGACATGCATGGAAGTAAATATTGGTACAATATTGATAAGTGGAACACATTTTCGATATAAGGTTGGAACAACTGCAACTTCACACGTGTCAATCATTGTTGCTCTCATTGTACTTCTGGTCGCTTATTATTCTGTACTCTAGCCTTTGCTCTAACCCTAGTTATTTATGATATCGATAGTACATACAGGGTGTCGCTAAATTCCGTGGACATGGCTTAATTACAGATTCCTGGGCTCAATATAAGATGATTTACCTCAACTTATCTATATCCAAAAGTATTTCGCTAAGTCAGTATTCTGCTTCAAAGTTATTGAAAAAAAAATTAATTTTTCTTATAACAAAACAACGCTTTAATTAATTTGGATGATATTTGGTACGATGATCAATAGTAAGGTAAATCACATTTTCAGATGGTTTGAGTAATTTACATTGGGTCGCTACTGTGAGAACCAGGGTTGCCATCGAACAGATATTGCAATAACTCTCTTGAGGTTAGGGGTGCGTTTCATTTGCGCGCTCACATGCTTTGAGCGCTCATAAGCATTGCTTAAATCGTTCCCTTTGGCTTTGCAAACGCTCACAAAGCGCCGGCAGACGAAATAGTAACGTCATTATGACGTCATAGTCTTCGCTCACAATCGCTTATTCCATCGAGGTAGAGCAGCAAAAGCGTAAGCGCTTATGTTCCAAATGGAACGTATGAGATGCGTATGAGGAGATCAACTAATCATAATCAGGTTATAAACAAGCATTACACTTTAGAAATAGCTACAGCAGCTATGATTGAATCAATTTCACTATTGAAGTTATATTTTTGAGGTTATGAATTCGTTGTGCAAACAAAAGTCAAAAGAAACACCTTTGCGTATAACGGCTTAAGCGACTAAACCCCAAAGGAAACAACAGAAAACAGCGCTTGTAAGCGTGAGCGCTTAAAGCGTGTGAGCGCGCAAACGAAAGGCACCCTAGGAAGGTAACATTAATTAGTCAATTTTTAGAATGAAGCATTTATTAGGAATTTTTTTTTAATCTTTGTAATTTTTGATATTTCTTACGATTTAGTCACAAAATAGAAAAATCTAAGAGGTTGCAGCGTTTCTTATTAAAAACAGGTATACTATAATAGGCGGGTAGCAAACGGCGTCACGAGCGCCACTAGCTGTAAGTTTATGTAGGAAAAGGTAGGGAAAACGGTCGTATCAGGGTTGGCAACACTGCTGTCAGCTGACTCTCAGTACTATAACTGAAGTTACAAGCACGTTACGAGGACGATCTTTACCTTCCATATTTTAAAACAAATCGAGAAAATACTAGCAAGCACATTCAAATCTTCTTCGAAATGATATAAATGGATATAATGTTTGAAGTCGCGTCCTACAATTTATGTCGTAACCTCCACCAGGCGGCGCCACCAGGTAGCTTGCTAGGGGCCTATATGCTATATTAATGTCTCACTTTTTAATAACAATGGGCCCGTTCAGACGACCACAGCAGCTGAGTTGCTGGGTCAGCAAATTTCCTGAACCGACACGCTAAGTTCCAGCAGCTGTCATTTCTACACAGCGGAATTTATTTACGCTGACTTGCTCAGCGCTGAGCGTTCATTGGTGGAGGTAAGTATAAACAAACATAACCTTAGCAAGATCTTGTATTATGGGCCGCAGACCATTCAAATCTAGCCAATTGTCGCATAATAATTCACATAACAAAATATTTTCTGCCATTGTATTTAAATTAATAAATTTCAATTCATAAAATGTTCAGAAACGAGGTTCAATAAATTTTAAACTTTTGAAATGACACAAAAAATTGCTGAGAAGTAGCAGTCCGTTCAGAGATACGTGACCGCTGACTTTCATCATGCTGAGCGCTGACTTGCAGCAGCTGTGTTACCTGAACGGGCCCAATGTGCACTCAGGGGCTGGTAACTTAGCGTACAGCGCCATGTAGTGAGGGCCGCAGTCAATTAAATTCGTGTAGTTCATAGCAGGATAGCAGTAAACTGTAACCACCTTGTATAACGGGGATTGCCGTCATAATTGCTGTGTTGCCTATGAACATTTTTTAGAATTGTAATTATTTGATTACCGTTTTGTGTGGTTTTGTAAATAGTTTAAAAATGCGATCTTGTTCTGTGCAAGGTTGTACAAACGAAGACTTGAGGAAGTAAGTATGATATTTTAGGGGTTGTTTTACCTTTTGATTCGTTTGATGTTTCACGTACAACGCAAAAAAATTAACAGAGAAAAGTTACACTTTTTTGTAATGTTAAATTTATGTTTGAGTACAAACTTATGTATATATTAGCTTAGCACTAAATAGCTACAAATACGTGTTATTTATTTTATTTTGTTGAAAATTATTATAAAATTATATACATATTGAGTGTATCAAAAAATTTTCCTTCCAATAATTTTAGAAATAAAAGTATATGAAACTTTTGTTTCTAAGGGGCACATAAGGGAAATTGTTTTCAAGGTGCACTTAAGGGAAATTGTTTTGATACAGCTGATATAACACAAAAGATGAAAGACTAAGGCCCAGTATTTCATTCAGAGTTTAACTTTAAGCTTCGTTTTATTACCATAGTAACAATTGTAAAGACAATTGTTTCCGTAGAAATAAAACAAAGCTTAAAGTTAAACTCCAAATGAAATACTGGGCCTAAGGCAGGTTTGGTTAAACCGAGTTAATAATTCAAACTTAAAAAATAATGCCAATCTTTCAAAAAGTTATGTTATTTGTGGAGCCCACTTTGCTGATATTTGTTTTATGGAAAATGGAAAGTTAAGGAAATTTTCAGTGCCCACACTACATTTACCAGGTACATAAGCTTCAAGATTAACTTTAACAATCAATCATAGATAAATGTAATTTTGTTCAATTTTACGTTACATATCCTAAAACTTTTATATATATAAATATTTTCTGTTTTAGATTTTCATGTGGTTGAACAAACAGAAATGAGGTGT
Organism: Dorcus hopei; assembly: GCA_033060865.1. Taxonomy (NCBI): domain Eukaryota; kingdom Metazoa; phylum Arthropoda; class Insecta; order Coleoptera; family Lucanidae; genus Dorcus; species Dorcus hopei. The sequence goes on along the minus strand of CM065426.1, from coordinate 63,770,227 downwards.
TTTGCATATGAAGCACAAAAACAGAATGTGTCATTCACACCTGAAAAAGTGAAAGGTCAGTTTTATATCAAATTACCTAACTGTACTCACTGTACTGAGTAGATATCTGAGCAATCACATAAAAATCATTATTTCAATACGTGCTGACATATTATCATGTCATGATTCCTGTGAAAAAGACATTTTTTGTTTTCCTGATTATATTGAATCTATAGAGAGTTTTTGTGTTACATGGATTTAACATTAAACCTGTTTTAAATGCTTATAGAAGCTCTTCGACAACCCTCTGCTTCTTCAGCAGTAATGCAAAGAATAGGGAGGTCAAGAAAGGAAAGTCCACGAATAATTTATTGTGTTGCCCTCTATTGAGTCAGGTGTTTACCTATAATTGTCACTTCATAAGCATGAGCATGATCGGTTATGTGGGTAGCGATTAGCGATGCTATGGTGACATTCTTGTGTGATACACCAAACAAAATGGGTGTGGGTACGAAATACTGTATTGTAAGAACCTGTTTAAACACAAAAGTAAAAATCCAGATGTAGCTTTTTTTACAATTCCGAAAAGTCCTGATGTGTAAGTACCTATTTATCTATTTACAATTAACAGGATGAGGTAACGGTGTCCACACCAGTACAAGTTGTAAAGTTTAATAATTGGGCTTGACATAAAACTAGCTACGATGTTCACCAATCATCAGCTATATATAACAGCTAACTTAGTTCTCGATAGAACTTATTAGAAAGTTTAGTACAGTACAGATAGTACCAAATACAAAAATCAAAAAATGTGACTTAGGTACTTCTTGCACTGAACCCGTCAATTGTAATGTAAATTAGTGGCAAAAATTTAAGGCAATGTTTTTTTTTTTGTAGAGCTAAAAAATGGTTAGAATATTGTGACCGATTGGATTTATTCGATAATTATCTTTTAAAAGACTACAGGTTGTGCAGCAATCACTTTTTGTCCACACAATTTAAGAAAACAAAACCTAGAATGTTATTATATAAACATGCTATACCAAGTATAAACGGTAAGTAGACTCCGTATTTCAAAACTACAATTCATCTTTTTATTATATGCCAATTGATCGATTGTTAATAGAATTTTTATATGGCTATATTTTTCTAACTTTCATGAAACACCTTTCCCACTTGCAGTTAGAGGTCACATATTCTTAACTCAGGTCGATCAGACCGGCACATAATAAAACAATGAGGTAACCTATTCAATAAATAAAACTTCTATTGTAAATGTGTATGTGTCTGTAGGTTTTCAACTGGATTGTGTAGACAGGGTGCAGGAAAATGTAGATGTGAATAGTGGACAACTAATTGTTGATTTACTCAGAAGTACATCAGAATCTGAAACGGTGGTTCAGCAACAGAATAGTGAACAACTAATTGTTGATTTACTCAGAAGTACATCAGAATCTGAAACGGTGGATCAGCAACAGAACAGTGAACAACTAATTGATTTACCCAGAAGTATTGCAGAATCTGTAATAATGGTACCTTCAGACAATCCAGGTAGAAAATATGATATCACAAATTGGTATTTAAAAATAACATTTTTTGTCATATCATCATTACTTGTTAAAATATTTCTTCAAATGAAATATCAATCATAACGTATATTTCAGTGATTTTTAAATAAATATACAGGTATAACGAAAAATCTTATTTACCTTGGTTAGTGTTGTGTACTTTTGAGTCTTGAATACTTGCAAAATCTTTACCCTATGGTAAAAAATCTGTTTGGCAAATTATTCTTGACTAAAAATGACACCTACGAAAATAATTATAATAAAAAATAAATACTTGTTTCAGATATTAGAGATGATGCAGTTACTCCTAGAAAAGTTAAGAAAACACGTAGTACTTCTTGTACCAGTCCAAGGAGTGCAGCTCGACTTCAAAAATATCGTCACAGAAACAACCTTCTTAGATGCAAATTATTTCGAAAACAGAAGCTAACTACCTGTATTTGTAAAAATCTAGCAATCAGAAAAGCTAGCAAAAATAAAATAGCTAGCCTTATAACTGATTCAAAACCATATTTATCAAAAGAAGCGCACACTTTATTTGCTTTCCAATTAAAGTATACTCTCAAAAGCAAATACAGTAGGCGATATGATGACGACATGAAAGATTTATGTTTAATGTGGTATTATTCCTCACCAAAATCATATAAAACACTTGCCAGAATTTTAAATCTACCGACTTCAAGAACATTACGCAATTGGCAATATAAACTTCATGTGAATCCTGGTATCAATGATGCAGTTTTAGAATCTATAAAATTATACTTTAAAGATATTAATGATGAACATGAACGTTTAACTTCACTAATGTTCGATGAAATAAATGTGAAAGAACACTTGCAGTATGATGCTAGTAAAGACAGAATTATTGGTGTTATTGACAATGGTGAAATACGTTTGAATACATCAGCACAAACAGCTCTTGTTTGTATGGCACGAGGTATTATTAAAAATTGGAAGTTTGTCCTAGGGTACTGGTTATTAGGAGGTTCTGCAACTGCATCTAATATGTATAATATTACCATGAAATGTATTGAAAAAGCAACTGAAGCAGGAATGGTTGTGAAATCTGTAGTATGTGACCAAGGTCCTGCCAACAGAAGTTTATCAAATAAACTTTTAATATCAGAAAAGAAATCATACTTTCAATATAACAATGAAAAGATTTATTTTATATATGATGCACCGCATTTATTAAAATCAATTAGAAATAATTTAATAAAACATGATTTAGAGTATAAGAATAAAATTGTTAGTTGGAAGCATATTTCCGCAGCAATAGATTCTACACATCCTATAAGAATAAGAATGCTTCCTAAAATAACCAAAGAACATAAAAATGTCAGTAATTTTAGTGCCATGCGTGTTAAATATGCTTCTCAAATTTTTAGCGATTCTGTTAGCGTTGCTTTGTTGGTTTTTAAGCATTTAGGTATAGTAGGCAGTGGTGCTGAACATTGTTCAGACTTTATTAAAGATATGGATACACTGTTTGATTGTGTCAACAGTTCAAAATTAAAGGAAGATCATATAAAGTTAAGGTATGCCATTTCGAAAGATTCACCTCATGAAAAATTTCTTGTTTCAATGAGAGATAACATTACAAACTCACGATTTGTAGGTACAAATAAACCAGCCTGTTTGAAAGGTTGGGTGATTACCATCAGTAGCATCTTGCAGTTAGCTACTGAACTCCGAGAGGTATATAATGTACCCAAATTATTAACTCGTCATTTAAACCAAGATGCTTTAGAAAACTTTTTTGCGTGTGTTAGACAGCAGAATGGATTTTGTAAAAATCCAACTTGTCACCAATTTGTAAATGGTTTAAAACATCACTATATCGCAACCATTTCAAAATTATCTCATTCTAGTAATTGTGAAAATGATTATGCTCGTACTTTGACAAAACTTACTCAGTTGTCAGCAATCCAAACTTCAAAATCAGTTCATCTATCAACTGAGCATTCTCCTTCATTAGATAAAGATTTATCTACATTAGTTGAAGATGTATCAGCAGCTGATGATAACGGAATTTATTACGTAGCTGGTTATTTAGCAAAGATATTCTTAAAAGCTCATGATTGTGATAAATGTAGGAATATTTTATTAGACAACGAAAATTTATTATATGGAGAACAGCAATTGTTCACATATTTAAAACAAAGTAATAATCTGAATGCATTACAAGGGCTAAAGTTTGTTACAAATGAAACATTTGAATTTCTAAAAGCAGTGGAAGTAATTCATAATGACATTTTTCCAAAATTACTTCACAGTTTTTCATTAACAAATGATATTGTAAAAGTAGTTAATGATAATTTAGTTAAACTTAATTTGTGCAGTGATGAGCACAGCATGCTATTTCTATTAATGTTTGTCAAGATACGAAATTATTGGGGTGTTCGTATGATTAATAAAAGTAAACCCAAAAAAGCTTTGACGAACAATCAGAAACTAAAAAATATTTTGCATGAATAGTAATGATAAAAATATTACTGCACAAAATAGGTTTCTTAAAATTCGTTTTGTAGGGTAATGTTTTTGCAGTTTTGACTTTTATGGGTATTTTGTTTTAAAAAATAAACAATGTTAACACAATCTTTATTTCTGCACTATTTTGTATATCTGTATATCAAATAAAATCGTTGGACAAAGTATAAAACTTAATTTCTTATTTAGTTTTAGGTTTGGTAAGTTCATTCAGAAACCATAGATTCAAATTTGGCGCGTAATTGTCCTTATATATTAGCGCCCTCTGGCGAACCAGGTGCTTCAACTAGTCTCAAATTATAGTCGTTATTTACTATTAGGATAATAGGTAACTTTCCTTTCTTGACCTCCCTATTCTTTGCAGTAATGGATGAAGGATGTTTAGAAGAAAATCCTCCTAAGAAGTATTACTTAAGATCAGGAGCAAAAAAGAGGTCCTTGAGTCTGGATTTTCCAACAGAACAAATACCTGGTAGGATAATTATTAAGTATTTAATTTGTTTTGTTAACTATGTGAATACACTATAGTTAATCATATTAATTGAAATATTTTATTGATTACAGAGGAAGTACTGTAATCTATATCTCCACAAGCAGCACTCAGTTGTCCGTACCTAATACAACCAGCATTCACGAGTCCATACCTTCTACAAGCAGCATTCAAAAGTCCATACCTACTACAAGCAGCACTCAGGAGTCAACCCTATTGCCCTTTACAAAACAAACAATTTCTTTACCAAAAGGTGTGTTTTCATATCTCTAAATTCCATAGAAATTTTTATTATATTTCTATTAATTTATAAAACATAATGTTGCTAACGCTGTAGTCTCTGAAAGTAACATACCTTTCTTATGTTCAGGTTATCAAAGGCATAAAATTAAGAATCTCAAAAACATCAGGAGTGGGAAGGAAATTCAGCCTTTAAAAGCTATGAAAGAACTTTTATCAACAACAAGAAACGGTAACTTAAACATGGCAGGAAGAATCAAGATCATACAGAAAAACATGCATCTAATAAAATATCTCAGAGGAGTAAACCAAACAACATTGAATTTTTTTATCAGTCAATGTAAAAATCAGGCTCTACGACCTCGTGGAAGACGGTATTCCATTACTGACAAAGCATTAGCATTAACATTATATAAGCATAGTGGAAATGCTTATCGATTATCTAGAATTTTTAGCTTGCTCTCTAGAAAAACTTTGAGCCACGTTTTGAATAAAATTCCAATATTAGCGGGTATAAATACACCTATTTTCGAAAATTTAAAAATCCAGGTGAATAAATTAAAAGAAAATGATAAATACTGTGTCCTCATGTGGGATGAGATTTTTTTACAAACAGGACTGGGATACAATAAAAAATACGATTTTATTGAAGGTTTCATTGATTTTGGTGGAACTGATAGGAAAGTTACTTTTGCTGATCATGCTTTAGTTTTAATGATAAAGACTATAAAGAGAGGTTGGAAACAACCTGTAGCTTTTACTTTTTGCCATGGGAGTACTCCCACTGTAGATTTAGTTAGAATAATTAAAGACACCGTTAAATTAATTCGACAGACAGGATTGAATGTAGTAGCCAGTATATGTGATCAAGGTGCTACTAATGCTGCTGCAATCAATTATTTACTAAAGGAAACAAATGAGTATTGCTTGAGGCAACATATACAAAACAGATATCAGGGTTATTTAATTTATGGTGAAGAAATTGTGCATCTTTATGATTGCCCACACTTATTAAAAGGTGTCAGGATTAGCTTTATTGTCAAAGATTTACATTTTCAACAGGATGGTAAAGCTAAAGTAGCATCTTGGTCACATACAGGCTGTTACAAATTCGAGGCTCACCATTAGGATCTCGGAAACGGTAAGAGATACGAAGTCGGTTAAATTGGGACAAAGTTGCGTATTTTGGTGCTGAACAATAATCCGTTCTGAAAAATCTTCTACGTTTTGTAGTTTTTGAAACATTTCAAAAAAACAAGAAAACGTAATTTTCTTTTTTATTTTTTCCTGAAGTTATTGTTGCAGGGATCATAACAAAATTAATACATTCTACAGACACTTTTTAAGCTCTCTACGATTATATCATTAGATTTTACTTAAAACGTTTCGTCTCGTCCTGACCATCATCAACTTCATTTTTTCTTTTGGGCGCTACATTGGGTTTTAATACCAATGAATAGATCTATTTTTTCTGATGCTTTTCCATATATCACACATCCCCATTTATTAATTTGAAACAGCTGGAAATGCAAGAAATTGTTGAAAAATAACACTGCAAAGAAAAACATGGTATGCAGTGAAAACAAAAACCAAAAAAGTTTGATATACCTTCGGAGTTTTATTTCGTCTATCACAAAAGCAGATTTTTGAAAAATTTTTAGACATAAAAATGAATGATATGAATCCAAGAAACACGTACATTTTTAAAACGTATTGTGTTAACAACAACAATTTAGTAATAGCAAGAGAAATTTACTTCCAACAATGACGATGACGCAGTATTTAATTAGTTTCGTAATTAAATTATACATTTTTATGATTAAAGCAAGAAAGTATCACAAGAAATTATGTCTTTAAAAATCTCTCATTCTTGTAAATTTAAAAAGGTATTGTGCTAACAACAATTTAGTGAGAGCAAGAGAAATTTACTTCCAATAATACCCAGAAAGATGCCATCCACACAGAACAATGTTATTAAGTTAGATAGAAACATTGCACTTTATGGATATTTTCAAGAAGCTCGAAGGACGTATCGAGATCGCCTTAATGATGATGAGAATGAAGAATTTTATTAGTAGAGGTAGTTAAATAGTTACTTATAAAATGTATAAAATTATGAGACTACAAGAAAGAATGTTTCCTCGAGCTGTAATATCTTTTAAGAGCTTAAGCTGAGTTTTCTAAAGACATACATAATTTAATTTGATATTTTCTTGCTTTAATAATAATAATGTATAATTTAATTACAAATCTAATCAACTATTGTTTTGTAGTTGTCTTTCTGGATATTGTTGGAAGGAGATTTCGCTCGTTATTACTAAATTGTTGTTAAGACCACAATAGATTTTTAAATTTACGTCATTCTTGGGTTCAAAAACATTCATTTTCAGATCTAAAAATTTTACTAAAATCAGCTCTTGTGATACAAGAAATAAAACTCCGAAGGTATATCAAACTTTTTTGGTTTTTGTTTTCACTGCATACCATGTTTTTCTTTGCAGTGTTATTTTCAACAATTTCTTGCATTTCCAGCTGTTTCAAATTATTAAATAGGGATGTGTGATACATGGAAAAGCATCAGAAAAAATAGATCTATTCAATGGTATTAAAACCCAATGTAGCGCCCATAAGAAAAAATGAAGTTGATGATGGTCAGAACGAGACGAAACGTTTTAAGTAAAATCTAATGATATCAACATAAAGAGCTTAAAAAAGTGCCTGTAGAATGTATTAATTTTGTTATGATCCCTGCAATAATAACTTCAGGAAAAAATAAAAAAGAAAATTACGTTTTCTGGTTTTTTTGAAATATTTCAAAAACTACAAAACGTAGAAGATTTTTCAGAACGGATTATTGTTCAGCACCAAAATACGCAACTTTGCCCCAATTTAACCGACTTCGTATCTCTTACCGTTTCCGAGATCCCACTGGTGAGCCTCGAATTTGTAACAGCCTGTATACTAAGATTATATGAAATAGACCGCATGCAAGGACCATATTTACAACTGTACAAAATTACAGACGAACATGTACTATTAAATAAAATACGAAAAATGAAAGTTAAAATAATAATAATAATAAATGTCTTTATTTTTGTTGGCGGAGTTCAGCTGAAAGCTGCTCGACCACTCAACCAACTATTACAAAGAGTATGGACATAAATAATAATATTATACTGCATGTATGTAGGTATACATCACAAACTAAAATTAACAGATATAAACCAGACTAAAACTAGACACTGAAGAAATAAACTAAAAAGAAAAACCAAAGATGCGCGTTCATTGCACGGAAAAGAGTCGATCTCTATATTTAATTTTGAAATTACGCGGTGGTAACATCCTAAATTCATGTGACAACTCATTATAGAGCTTTATAGCCCAATAAGAGAAAGATCTCTCAAAGAAAGTGGTATTATGTTTAGGAATATGTAATCCATTGATGCGTCTTAACAGTCTGTCATGTAAAAAGTGGCGGGGAATCAGTAAAGCGTGCAAGTAAGATGGACACGAAGTTATGTAGACTCTATGAGTAAAGCAAGCCATATGAAGTAATCTTCTATTACTCATATTTAACCATTTTGTTGCAAGAAGTTTAGGTGAAACGTGATCATATTTTCTCAGACCGTAGATGAACCGCAGGCATGAGTTTTGAGTTCGTTGAATACGAGAACGAGTTAAAAAGTCAATACACGGGCCATAAACAGTATCGCAATAGTTAAATCTGGACAAAACTAAGGAATCACACAAGTGAATTCTTAATTTAATTGGAAGAAACTGTCTGTTCATATATAAGTGTTTTAACGTAACATAAGATTTTTGAACTAATTTACTTATATATGTCGTAAATCTCAAGTTATAATCAAGAAGAATACCCAGATTTTTTACAGTATCACTAAATGACAATGTAACGTCGTTAACAACAATACTCATACCGTTTATGGCCCTCTGACGATCTTTAGGATTACCAAAAATTATCACGGAGGATTTCTGAGGATTCATCTGTAAACAGTGTGCTGTAGATACTTCAGTTAACAGTCTCACATCCTCATTTATTAAATTTGATGCCAGATTAAGATCGGAAGAGGGAAAACTATAATACAGCTGTGTATCGTCAGCATAAAAGTGAGATGTTCACGAACGTAATTTACAATGAAAATCCGATGTATACAGAGAATATAGAAATGGTCCTAATATAGAACCTTGTGGGGCACCAGATTCAACTTGACGAAATGACGACGTGAGACCGTTCATACAAACAGCCTGTGTTCTATTACCAAGGTATGAAGATATAAAGCGAACAGCAACGTCATCAAAGCCAAAGTAGTGTAATTTCGCACAAATTAGTTGGTGGTTGATTGTATCAAAAGCCTTTGAATAGTCGATTAAAACTAAGGCAGTAAGAAGACCAGCGTCAGTAGATCAGAAAATATCATCCGTGACTTTCAAAAGAGCAGAGCCCGTACTATGTCCAACCCTGAAACCCGATTGTGTATCAGGCAATAAATTATTTATATCAACATATAACTTAAATTGATTGAGAGCTATTTTCTCAAGACATTTAGATAAAATTGGCAACAAGGAAATAGGACGTAGATCACCAAAAGTTTCAACGTGCCTGAGTTTAGCAATAGGAATAACCAAAGCATGTTTCCAGGCCTCTGGAAATTCACCTTGCATAAGGCACTGATTAATGATATGCGTTAAGTATTTAGTTAAAAATGGAACACATAATTTAACCATCTGCAGGGTTATGCCATTGTAACTATTGGCGTTCGATTTGAAAGATTGAATTACTTTGTCTACTTCAGAATCTGTAACTATGTGAAATGTAAAGCAAGGTTACACAATCGATTTTGAAGATAAAATGACAATGTATTGTCAGACACAGAACTATTGTATTGCTTAACGGAATTTAAAAAAAAATTATTGATTTCATTAGGATTACTTAAATGATCAGGTACATTACCTGCAGCCCTAGTTTTAGTTACATTTAATCTCTTTAAGGCTTTCCAAATAAGTTGTTGATTACCCTGCCTACAAATAAATTCTAAATATGCCTTTTTTTCTCGCCGCACCGCAGATGTGACTAAATTTCGAAGTGTTTTATAATAAATCCAGTCGTTGGGAAGCTTAGATCGCTTAAATTTATTGAGCGCATTATTACGTAACCTCATCATAATCGTAATTGCGTCAGTTAACCATGGGCATGAAGATTTTTTAGTCAATTTAACTGTTTTAAGGGGAGCATAAATATTGACTTTTTTTTTTTTTTTTTTATGACATTTGACTTTATTGAACAGCGCAATTATATTATCATTAAGAAACTGAACTTTGTCATTAATTTCATTAACATCAAAAATGTTGTCCCAAGGAATAGAACGCAAACCATCAATAAAATGTTGAAAATCAAAATAACGAAAATCACGAAAAGTATGCAAACGTGCACGCGGAACAGGTGCGGAAAAGTTTAAAGAAAGGTATACTAGCCTATGATCTGTGAAGTGTACAAATGGCTACACAAATCTTTAGTTATACAGTAGGAACTGCAATGTACTCTAGGGCAGTGATTAGTCAGGAGTTGTTATCCTCATCCTCATTATATTTAAATCCCCAAGCCACCGAAACAGCTGACCTTATTTTGTTTTTTGATAAACTATTTGACAGTGTCAATGGTAGCTCAATAACTCCTCCAACAGGTAAGCCTTTGCGAAGTGTGGTGAAGGAATATTCTCCTCATGTTCCTTTCTGGCAATCTGCTTTACCAATCTTACAATCAATGTATTTTATCTCTCAACAATCTACAAAAACTCGTATTCCTTCTTTAAATAATTGGATTTTTACATTACGAGGATTTATATATTTAAGTAAACGACTTTTACCAGTATTGAAATATTTTTCCCCGAGGTCATTTAATCAGGATCCAATCGAAAACTTTTTTTCCCAAATTAGAAATCATGCTGTCCGAAATCCTACGTGTTCCTCTTTCACTAATTCTTTTAAATCTCTCCTTATTAATCATTTTTCTTCATCACATTCTATGGATGCAAACTGTGAGGAGGATAATTCAAGCGGTCCATTACAAAACGTTACAGAGTTTATCGAAAAACAAATTACATTTAACACTCCAAATCCAATGCAAACAACTAATTTAAAACCTACAAGAAGTATATCCACCACTCTCATACATGACTTTGCCACTCCATACGTAGCAGGTGCAATTGGTAGGAAATTATTTAAAAAACTTTCATGTGATTCATGCACAACACTTTTGGTTTCAATACAAGAATTGCCAGAAAATTTATATATCCAGTTAAGAGAACATGATCCATTACACAACACCTTTATGCATCCGTCAAGTAGATTTTCCACCGCAATAAAACATATTACTTATGTAATTTTAGATATGCTCCCTCAAATTATATTAAGTTATAAAATTAAAAAAACAATTAATGAACATATATTTAATATGGATATATGTCAAAGCATGTTATGTGTGGATCATCAGATGTACATAAAGCCATTTATCAATATAATTATTAATGTAGTATTATTTCATTATATTAAAATTATTAATAATTTGTTAAAGCATCGTGATAATCGATATAAAGATTTCGATAGTTTATGTCAACTGGCTTTTTCTGCTGGTTGTAGACAAAGAAAATTGTAGATTATTTTATTTATCTTATTTGTACTGTTCTTATTTAACAATACAAATAAGATAAAGAAAATATAGTTTCTTATTTTTAAAAATAAAATTAGATAAGACACATTTTAAATATAGTAAGTTTTGTAAACTACGATTTAAAACTATTATAATGTTTTCTTTGTAAATATTATGTGTTGTTAAGAAATATTGTTCATTTTTAATTATTTATTACATGTGCAATAAATACACTTTGCAGTCTTTCTTGTTTTTTAGTTACTAAATTTAATAAATAATTTCAAATGTCTATATAGACTAATGTATTTTTTAAACGTTCCCGCGTGTAGTGTTAGTTCCATGCGGCCATCATTAGATGACGTAATAGCTATCTAATTTTCAAGTTGGCTATCTATTTTGATCTGTGTGTGCACTGCTTTAATATAAATTCACCCTTGCATCAACACGAATACTTCGCTTTTTACAAGAGAACAACAACAAAACAGTCAACTTATGATTAAACTCTCCAAACGTCAAGCCCGAATGCATAAGCGCTTCGAAGCCGCGTAAGGCAGATCGAATTACGGCGCTGCAAACATTTCTTCGATATAGCGAGAATATTTTGATCAACTTTATCACATTTTATTTTGTTATTTGCTGTATTTTTGACCATATAAAAAAAAACGAAAACATTCGTTTAAATAAATCTCGTTATGCAGCACTGGATCACAGATCCAGTGCTGTTTACGGCTGCGTGATGCATAGATATAACGAGTTTTATTTAAACGAATGTTTTCGTTTTTTTTATATGGTCAAAAATACAGCAAATAACAAAATAAAATGTGATAAAGTTGATCAAAATATTCTCGCTATATCGAAGAAATAATGTTTGCAGCGCCGTAATTCGATCTGCCATACGCGGCTTCGAAGCGCCTATGCATTCGGGCTTGACCTTTGGAGAGTTTACTTATGATTCTGAAGTACGTGCTAAAGCGCTAAAGCATAGAGTGGACAGTCAAAGTCAATAGAAAGATGGAATAGGCGATTCCAATCACCGATGAGGGCGCTGGCGATTGTAAACAAACATAATGGAAGACAAATAATTTTGCATACATAACCTGTGTAAAAAATTACTCCAAGTACAGAAATGGTTCAGTGCACACCAGTTCCTATAAATTAAGTTAAAATACGTAAAATTGTACCATTAAAACAAAGAATTCCCATACACTTTTCTGCTTTAACCTAATGTAACGACGAACCTATTACTTGTTATGTAGTTTAAAATTCTCTCCAGCAAAGGTATCATTCATTTTTGGAGTTGCCTATGCCTATACCACAGCATATTATAATCAGCATGGAAACTGTTTGTCGGCACCTTTGATCTGGGAGGGCAAGATTTTTTGACCTTGACGCCATTTTGAGAATGTATAATACCAGAGCCGCAATTAAAATATTTTTGCAGGGCACACTTGTCCGACTGCATTATTTACTGATTCACATCGATTTTTTAATTCTACATTAATAAATATTATTTAAAAAAAATAAAGTGAAACGTAAATAGATTAATTATATTAAAATACACGGAGAAAGATAACTGCATTGAATTTACCATTTTCACGGTTATATATGACCAACGATTTTATTTATTTGAATGAACAAAATATATTTTTGATTCAACAAATACTTATTTAACTCAAAAAGACACTTGTTTAACTTGAATAAGTCTATTTTGAATTCAATTAAGTAAATTCGTAGGACTAACCCTGGAATATCACACTGGGTCTGACATACTCCATGCAAATTTCCATTATAATGCACGCGCGTAGTTTTCACCTTTAAAATTTACTTTTCGAGTAGATACAGTGTGTCCCAGATTGAGTAGGCTACCATGGGTAACTTTCTTATTAGTGAAGATAGAAATTTGGTTAAATGGGCAATATTTTGCAGTTTTATGTGCTGATTCAGATTCCGTTGAGAAAATTTGAAAATTCCGAATAGTTCAGATATTATCGCAGAAAAACTGAAAATCGCTATTTTCTTTAATGTCCAATAACTTCGCAATTATAAAAGGTATGAAAAAATGTTCCCTACAAAAGTTACTATGTTTGATAAAATACAGCTGAAAATACAGTCAAAATAAAAATCAAGATGGCGGCTGTCAAGATATTGATAGCAACTTTCTTATTTTAAATGGACGCCATATTGGATTTTTGTACGATTAAATAGCATTTTTTTTTCTCGTTTCAACCGTGTATCACAACCCATATCTAAAAAAAAATTATTTAAAAAACTTAAAATTTTTATTTTAAATCAAGTAAGCGGGTTGCATTTACTTATTACTAATCAAGTAAGCGGGTTGCCTTTACTTATTAGTAATAAGTAAAAGCAACCCGCTTACTTGATTTAAAATAAAAATTTTAAATTTTTTAAATAATTTTTTTTTAGATATGGGTTGTGATACACGGTTGAAACGAGAAAAAAAAATGCTATTTAATCGTATAAAAATCCAATATGGCGTCCATTTAAAATAAGAAAGTTGCTATCAATATCTTGACAGCCGCCATCTTGATTTTTATTTTGACTGTATTTTCAGCTGTATTTTATCAAACATAGTAACTTTTGTAGGGAACATTTTTTCATATCTTTTATAATTGCGAAGTTATTGGACATTAAAGAAAATAGCGATTTTCAGTTTTTCTGCGATAATATCTGAACTATTCGGAATTTTCAAATTTTCTCAACGGAATCTGAATCAGCACATAAAACTGCAAAATATTGCCCAGTTAACCAAATCTCTATCTTCACTAATAAGAAAGTTACCCATGGTAGCCTACTCACTCTGGGACACACTGTATATCAAGGGAGTGAGTTTGATATGAGGTGTACAATAAGTAATAATACATATATATATATTATCTATTGATGGGGTCTCGCAGACCCCAGTGTGGAGTCTACGTAGCATTTTTGTTTTTAGTTGACTTCGATTTTATGTTTATTATGGAATTAGAAGAATGAGAGAGAAGGAGATCTTGAACAGAAGCAGAGATATTGAAACAAGTAGAAAATTTATGGAAAAATGATGAGAATATACCTAGTACCTACTTCAACAAAGAAAACGACAATACCCCAAAAAAAGTTCGATGTGTTTTTTGTGACCGCAAAAAAGGTAGAAAAACCAATTTTCTATGTGTGTCATGTCATAAACCATATTGCTTAGAACATCGAGCTAAATTATGTAGACTGTGAAAATCATTTTTAGATATTTGGGATTAATGGTGGGCCTATTGAAACAGTTTACTATCGATAGTCCTGACTACCAATAGTACTATCGATAGCTAGGACTATCGACAGCACTATCCATAGCAAACTCTATCGATAGGCGTACCAGCTACCACTATTTGGGGTAGCGTAGATGAAATGTTTCTTGTTTCTTGATTTTCTGAAATTGGCTTGTATTTAATGTTTTGATGAATTTTATATTACTTTTAGTTTATAAGTGAACATTTTTCTAATATAAATGTTGTTTAGTATACTCTACAGAAAAATGTTGAAAAGCAATACGTTTCTTAAATTATGTTTTACTAGATTAATTATCGAAAATTGTATGGGGTCTACAAGACATCAATGTGGAAGTCACGTCACAAAAAATAAGTGTGGTATTCCAGGGTTAACCAGACTTTCTCTACTTTGTAGGAGTAGGTACGTAATAATAAACGTGACTTCATTCCAAATACAAACATTCGAGTGTATTACATATATCAGTGATTAATAAACACTGAATTATGCGCATGTGTTGTCGCTTTTAACCACTTTTTAAACATTTTGCTATTCCACAAGCGCCAATTACATTGAAAAGAAGGATATGCAATTATGTTCAGTGATTATATTTTACAAATGAAGTTAACTAATGTATAAAATTGTAAAATAACCACCACGTGCTTATGAAATATGTCTTCAATCAGTGATTTAAAAACGGTGGTTAAGAAGTTATTATTAAGCACAGTGTTAATAAAGTGACAAATAACCACTGCATTATGGAATACACCTGATTGACTGTTTACATTGTTTATTGTGGAAAATTCTTACAAAATAAATACAGTTAATTTTTTGTGTGTGGCCATAAGGATTTACATGCTAAAAATTTTACTATTGATGTTAATTTATCTTATGGAACAAATTTTAAATAAGTTTTTGTATTTAGTTATAAATTAAACTATTTGACACAAGATGAACTTTGCTAGAATTATCCTTAATTATTTTACTGTGAAAAGTTGAAGAAAATATACACAAATTATTGAACTACATTCGTTCAATCATATAGGCTGACGTCAATAATTTGTTTGTGATAAAACTTAAGATATAATTTTTAGCATGTAAATCCCTATGGCCTCACTTAATGTAACATATAAAACATCGATATTTGTTTGTCTTCCATATTGAATGGAAATTAAAGTTAGGGACATATCTACAGTAGATCTGTACGGTATATATTGAAATCGTAAACTTTATTTGTATAAAACGAAGTAAACTGACTAACTAATTAATAGCTTAAACTTAAAGTGTTACATTACAACAGTTAAATTAAAATATGCCTAATAAAGATTATAAGCCAGGAAATTACAATTTTAACCTAATACATAATTTATTTAAACTTTCTTTAATGTATTATTATTACTGTAGTGTTTTTAATACGTATCAAAATACACAATTATCAAAAACAAATTTGTAAAAATTATAAATAAAATGTATTATAAGATTAATTCAATATACAGCTGAATTCAAAAAAATCGGGAAATGAAATTTTTCCAATTGTAAATTTGGTTCTATTTGTCAATTAATTGTCTACTTGACAATACATACATGCCTTTCAAAAAATTAACCTGTTTACTTATAAAGTGACGTACCGTCAAATAATTCTAACCTATTTCTAATAAATCCGTTTTCACGCTATGAAAATATTGAAAAAAACGTGTCGATCTTTTTTGACATTTCCCGATTTTTTTGAATTCAGCTGTACATATTGTAGTGTGGCTTTTATTTGCAGATGTGGTACGTATTTAATTTGTCTATCTTCTCTTTTAATTTAATCTTTATATCACATCCACTACACAATTATGTAGTCTAGTAGTCTTATATGAATTCTATTTTATAATGTCAAAGTGACTTTTCAAGGTGGGAACTCTCAATGTCACTTGTAATCCAGTTATTTATTATAATTTTGAAGAAAATTCTTTTGAAGATAAATTGGTGAGTAATTTAATTGTTTAATTTTGTAATGTATGTGCAAAATTCTAAAGTAATAAAGGTAATCCCTCGTTCGCCAAGTGTTGCTACCTGTTACGCCCAATCGCGAAACAAGCGATAAGACTCCTATGATACTTTAGAACTTTATAACGTTTATATGTAGTGTAATGTTGAATTAGAAATTTTATATTATTATTATAGATAGAGCCTTATTTGCCAAGTGTTGTTACCTGTTACGCCCTATCGCGAAACAAACAATAACTCTTCTATAATAATAAAGATTCTTTGTAGATGTGTGTTGACAGTTCAAGTGATTGATGAATGACAAGATGTGTTATATGTAGTGTATTTTTAAAACCAAAAGAATTTTTAAAATTTAAATAAATAACTGGATTACAAGTGACATTGAGAGTTCCCACCCTGAAAAGTCACTTTGACATTATAAAATAGAATTCATATAAGACTACTAGACTACATAATTGTGTAGTGGATGTGATATAAAGATTAAATTAAAAGAGAAGATAGACAAATTAAATACGTACCACATCTGCAAATAAAAGCCACACTACATAAAATGGCGCCCAACGTGGGGCTCACAATGTAACAAATCCAGTCAAAGAAGAATTCGCTCACAAGATAAAAAGCCAGACAAATCAACAAAAAGCTCACAATATAAGAAATCCAGATCAGAGTTGAAAAGATTTTACAATAACGCTGAAACTTCACAATAACGCTGAAACTTCACAATAACGCTAAATACAAATAAAGAAGAATAAAAGAACTCACATTACATAATTTGAATCATCATTGAACAAAGAACATCACATTAAATGGCGGAAAGAAAGACAAGAACAACAAGGACACAATCAAAAGAGATGGATGTAATTTCAGAAGAAATAGAAATGGGGGAAAGACAGAAAGAATCTAAAACATTAGTAGAAGATGCAGATAAAGATATTAAAAATATGCTGACAAGAATAATGGAAGAAATGAAACAAAATAACATACAAACTCAAGAAAAAATTGAACAAAATAACACTCAAATTCAAGAAAAGATTGAACAAAATAAAACTCAAATTCAAGAAAAGATTGAACAAAATAAAATTCAAATTCAAGAAAAGATTGAACAAAATAACATTCAAATTCAAGAAAAGATTGAACAAAATAATATTAAAATGCAAGGACAATTAGAGCAAAACAATCTCAAAATAGAAGAAAATAATAAGAAAATTCAAGAATATTTAATACAAAACAAATTAGAAATAATTGAGCAAGTAGATAAGAAAAATCAGGAAAATAAAGATGAAATGTGGAAGATTTTTGAAGAATTTAAAGTAGAAACAAGAAATGAGATCAATAATCAAATAACTACTGACATAGAAAAAATGAGAGATGAAATAAAAGAAGATATGATAAATGTTGGTAAAATAATACAAAATGAAAATGCAGAAAACATTATGCAAGTTGAACAAAGATTAGTAGAATCAGATAAAGAAATTACACAAAATTGTATAAATCGTTATGATGATGTAACAAATAAAATTAGAGAATACATGGAAAAACAAGAAAAGGAAAGAGAAGAAATAAAAAAATATATGATTGACTTCGGTACAGAACAAGAAGAAAAATATAAAAAAATGAAGATAGAGTACCAACAAAAGATAGAAGAGACGCGAGTAACCTCGGAGTATCCAAACTTCGTATTGAATAAAGATTCAATACCACATTTTTATGGAGATGATCGTATAAATCCTATAGCATATCTTCAAAATTTAAAAGAATGTATTAGAGAAGTAGCCGATGAAAGGAGGAAAATTTTAATAACAAGAAATAGTCTCAAAGACGATGCACAAACCTGGTATACGATGGTAAGCGAGGAAATCAAAACATTCAATGATTTTGAAGAATTATTTATAAAACAATATTGGAGTGGGAATGAGCAAAGGAAGGTTCGTGAAGATTTGATGTTTGGAAAATATAGGATTGGCACGAGATTAACGAGGGAAAAATATGTGATTAAGAAGTATAGCATCATAAAATATCTAACACCAAAACTAGCTGAGGAAGATATTATTATGCAGTTGGTAAAACATTTTGATCCAGATATAATACAAGCGGTGGCACTTCATAATATAAATACAATCACGGAATTTATAAACTTGATGAAAAGAATGGATATTGCATCAGAAAGAATTAATTATACCGGTAGAAATATTAATACTGTACAAATGAATCGAAATGAAAAGGATAGAAATAACTTTAGCGAGAAAAGAAATGGTAACAATTCAAATTACAAAAATGATCAAAGATTTCATAATGATAAGAGACATGCACAATGGAATAGAAATGAAGACATGCAATATAAAAGAGGAAATGAAATAAGAAATCGACCACGGATTAATAACTCGAATCAAAATATAGAAGCAAGAGTAGAGGTAAATAAGCCACAGGATTTTTGAAGAAGGAAGAAGCGGATATATCAAACAGAAGCCAAATAAATTTAAATAATTGTATTTTAGATGCATTAAATGAACATTTTATTAATTATGAATTACCATACACCAACATACAAATTAACAACATTGATTTATGTGCTTTAATTGATACCGGAGCGGAAATTTCACTTTTAGATAAGGAAATTGTAACAAAACATAATCTTCAAACTATAATACCAATCAAGAAAATAAATTTGTTGACAGCTACAAAAAAGAAATTAGTTGTAGCAGAAAAAATATTAATTGCAAAAGTTAAACTTGGAGAAGTGGAAGAAGATATAGAATTCGTGTTAGTAACTGGACTGAGAAATAAGTGTATAATGGGGATGAATGCTTTAAATAAGTTAAATATGAAAATAGATATGGAAGAGAAGTTGATAGAGGTGAAGGGACAAAAATTGTCCTGGATGGAATCCAAAAGTGATTCAGAAGAAGATGAGAAAATAATTAATAATATAATTATAAAAGAAAAGGTAGAAATAATAGAAAAGAATGATTTAAATAAAGCAAATATAGCATGTAAAGAAGAATATAAAATGAAATAATTAAAATATTGTCTGATAATTTTCAGATAGTAAATAGCACCCCACAATTGCACAAAGATACACTCATAAGTTAGAAGTTGACGATATCACAGAATTCAAATGTAAAATTATCCTATTCCACAAAAATATGAAGAACAAGTAAATGCAGAAATAGAAAAGATGATTAAAGATGGTATTATAGAAAAATCTACTACTAACTACATAAATCCAGTAGTAGTGGTTAAAAAAGCAGATGGATCAATAAGATTATGTTTAGATGCAAGGCATTTAAATAAAATTACTAAAGCAAGAAGAGAGACTCCGAAAACTATAGATACAATTTTAAGCAAGTGTGGTAATTCTACGATTTTCACTAAATTAGATTTAAAAACTTCTTTCTGGCTTCTTCCATTACACGTTAATTCACAGAAATATACTGGCTTCATGATCAACGGGAGAATTTATCAATTCCGAGTTGTACCATTTGGATTGAGTTCTTCTAGTGCTGCTTTGGTTCGAGCAATGCAAAGTATTCTTGATAAATATGAGGAATTTTGTCTTCATTATATAGATGACATCTTGATATTTTCTAAAAACGAAAAAGAACATTTAAATCACATAAAAATCATTATAGAAACACTATGTACAGAAGGATTTAAAATTAATTTTGAAAAGTGTAAATATTTTCAAGAAGAAGTACCTTACTTAGGATACATTTTAACAAAGAAAGGAATCGAAGTTGACAAAAGCAGACTTGAAGTAATAAAAAATTATCCAAGACCCAAGAATATGAAGAAACTAAGAGGATTTCTAGGTATTTTGAATTATTATAAGAAATTTGTTCCAAATCTAGCGAAAAGAGAAGAAAAATTATTAGAATTGTTGAGGAAAAATATAAAATGGCAATGGACAAAAGAAAGGATTGATGCTTTTGAAGAGTTGAAAGAAAATTTTTATAAGAATCTAAAATTAGTACATCCAGATTTTACGAAAGAATTTCATTTGAGGACTGATGCTTCAGGAAATGCGATTGCTGCAGAATTAATTCAAATTGTCGAAGGTGAAGAACAACCAATTTATTTTATATCCAGAATTTTAAGGAAATATGAGGAAAATTACACAATATCAGAGAAGGAAATGTTAGCAATAGTATACAGTGTGTTAAAATTAAAATATTATCTATTAGGAAGAAAATTTACTATAGAAACAGATCATAGTGCTTTAACTTCATTATTGAAAATTCGATTTGCGAATAGTAGGATATATCGTTGGTCGTTAATTTTACAAGAATATGAATTTGAGATTATATATAGAAAAGGTGAGAATAATATTGTGGCAGATGCATTAAGTCGATGTCATAACACATTAAAATTAGCGAACGAATTTGAAGTCAATAATTATGATTTCAATAAAGCTATTGGCAAATACACTAAAGACAATATTTTAAATATACAAACATCAGAAAATTTAAATCTAATTAAAAAAAAATGTCAACAAGAAAATGATTATAAGGGATATAACTTAGAAGAAGACTTACTGAAAAAGAAAATAGGAAAACAAAATTTGATAGTATTAGAAAGAAAAGAGGCAGAAGAAATTTTACTTGAAATACATCTCAAATATGGACACATTGGAATTAGGAAAACTTGGATGATATTTAGAGAAATATTCTATACGAATAATGATTTGAAGGTGACTAAAGATCTTATTAATACCTGTGAATTATGTCATTTAGGAAAATACAGAAACTTTACTTCAGAAAGTATCAAGAAAAGTATTATTATGGAGAACTACTTAGATTTAGTGGCAATAGATTTTTTAGGAAATCTAATAGAAAGTGATTATGGATACAAAAATATATTAATTTTACAAGACGTATTTACGAAATACATTAAATTATATCCTACAAGAACTTATGACACTAATACTGTAATAGATAAATTAATAAGATATATTGAAGAAAATGGAAAACCAAAAAGAATCTTATTAGATAATGCTACTTATTTCAATAATCAAAGATTTATATCTACAATGCAACAACTAGGAATCAAGACAAGTTATAGCAGTATTCGACATCCACAAGGTAACCCAAGTGAGCGATATATTCAAGAAGTCGTTAAGTATTTACGAATGTTAACATACAAGAAACACTCAGAATGGGCTAAATTTGTTAAATCGGTTGAAAACTTTGTAAATTTTACTCCAAGTATTATCACTGGATATTCACCTATTACCTTAGCGAAGGGAATAAAACCTGAAAGGCCTTGGGCACAAGAAGAAGAAGAAAAACAATTACAAACATTGCTAGAAAAGGGAAGAAGAAGGTATAGAGAATGGTCAGAGAAATATCTAAAAAGAGAAAATGAAAAGATAAAGAAGAAACAGAATTTTAAAATAGGAAATTTAGTTCTTGTAAAAACATATAGAATTGGTAGAAGAAAAGAAGGAAAGTGTGCTAAACTTCAATTACCATATCAAGGTCCATATAAAATCAGAAAGATCTTTGGAGAAGTTACGTACGAGTTAGAAAATCTTGAAGAAACACAGACAAAAGGGCGATACCACATCAATGCTATCGTTCCTTATCATCAGAAATTTAATAATGAAGAATTATGAAGCGAATACAAATAAACATCGAAAAAAAAAATGTAGCAGAGAACTTCAAAAACAATATCACAGAGAATTATAAAATAAAATTTCATCTTCAATACAAATTTTATTTTATATTCTGAGGACCATGCAGTGATATTTACCTATGTCCAGAAGTTTATTCATCGTATGCTGTTTCCGACAAATTTTACATCTAATAAAAAACTTTCCAAAATGCAATATTCTTCATGCAATATTTCCCAAAAATGAAAAACTAAGTTTCTTCATAACATTCACAAAGACTGTTATGTTTATGGAATATCATAATAAACTAATATTCATTACTAGATATGTTTATTGATCGATTCACTTGTGCACGTTACAAAGGATGGTGACCGAATGTGTGGTGGCGTGCGTCCCCACTCCTTAATTGTTTTTATGCAACCAAACATGCTGCAATGTATATACTTAACTACCTATTTTCTATTACAACATCTCCCTTTTTTTTTCTACAACTAAAACAACATACTTTATAAATACAACTTATTTTAACTTATAGTCTTTTAGGTATGCCGGAGTTTTGCGCACACGATTAGATTTTCTAATTATTATTGTTTTGCTTTTTGATGCATCTTCATTTACCGAGTCCCTAACTACACTTTCACTTGCACTTTCACTTGTAGTTGGCTCTACTCTCATGTTTTGACTATAATAATGCTCAAATACTTCATTAAACAATTCATTATCAATTTTATTAGGAACATTACCTTCAAATTTTCTCAAAAATTTCCTATTTCTGTAAAACGGTCTCTGACTTGAATCATATGCTACTAAATAAGATCTTGGCCTATTTCTATCTTTTTTTATTACTTTTCCTGCTTTCCAATTTTATCATCTCCTGTATTAAAATTTTGTCGTTTTCAAAAGTTCAGGTAGGTCTTTAGCATGTCTGTCGAAATATTTCTTATGCAACGTTTGATTGGATTTAAACTTTGAATAATATTTTTTTACATTTGAATTGGGGTTTAATAATTTCTCACAAATTGGTATATGACCTTTAATTTTTCTTCCAAACAGAATTTCTGCAGGAGAAGGCACATTTGTTTCGATTGGTGTCGATCTATATTCAAGTAGGACTAAATACATATCTTTTCCTTCCTCCAACGCCTTTTTCAATATTTTTTTTATGGTTTGAATATGTCTTTCAATGAACCCGTTAGACTGTGGATAACGAGGTGAACTTGTTTTGTGAGTTATTTCCCAATTTTTCAAAAAATTTTGAAAATCTTGATTCACAAATTGTGGGCCATTGTCTGTGTATAACAGATCAGGTTTACCATGTCTCGATAGTATTGATTTGAAATGATGTATTACAAAATTACTAGTAGTATTATTGTTTAAACAAGCAATTTCCGGATATTTCGAGAATGTATCTACCACAATTAAGTATTCTTTGTTATTAAAATGAAAAAAATCAGCCGCAATAATTTGCCATGGTCTCACTGCTACTTTTTTATTAATTAGGGTTTCTTTCTTATTTGAATTTTGAAATTTTCCGCACGTATAACACTTTTTTATAACTTCTGTAATTTGTTGGTTCATAAATGGCCAATAAATTAGGTCTCTTGCTTTTAAAATAGTTTTATTTATACCCATGTGACTATAATGCAGTCTTTCAATCATTTCATTTCTTAACATTTTTGGTATTATTATTACCTTTAAATAATATTCCTTTAATTTCATTTATTTCTTCTCTAACTGACCAATAAGGTTTTATTAAATTGTTTAATTCGCTTTTTCTATCTGGCCAACCTTCTTTGATAATTTTAGATAAGGCTCTTAATTCAAGGTCTTTTGTTGTTTCTATTTTTATTTGCTCAAATCTTTCAGGACTAATGTTTATATAATTTATTAAATTTAATTGAAATGCAATTTCTTTTTCTAAAAGTTGAAAGTTTTTATCGTCATAACTACTTCTTGACAGCGTGTCAGCTAAGTATAAGCTTTTACCTGGCTTATATTTTACTATGAAGTCGTACTGTTGTAAATAGATTAATATTCTTTGTAGTCTTAAGTGGCATTTATTTAGAGGTTTTTTAAATATTATTTCAAGTGGTTTGTGATCTGTTTCGACCAAGAATTTTTTTCCATACAGATATTGGTGAAATTTTTGGCAACCAAAGAGAATTGCTAAAGCTTCTTTTTCGATCTGGGCATAATTTATTTGTGCTTCAGTTAAAGTTTTCGATGCATAAGCTACAGGTTTATTGCTTTGTAAAATTACCGCTCCCATGCCAAATTTTGAACTGTCTACTGATAATGTTATAAATTTTGTTTCATCAAAATATTCTAAAATTGGCTCTTTTGTTAACACATTTTTCAAATTTTTAAACTCGTTTTCATGTACTGTCGTCCATTCCCAAATAATATTTTTTTTTAACAGTTGCCTCAAATTATGTGTTAAATTTGTTAAATTTGGAATAAATTTAGATAAGTAGGTTACCATTCCAAGAAATCTGCTTAATTCTTTACTATTTTGTGGAGTTTGTATTTTCCTAATTGCTTCAATTTTGTGATCATCAGGTTTTATTCCATTTTCTGTCAAAATGTGTCCTATGTATTTAATTTCTTTTACAGCAAATTTACATTTTTCTAAATTAAAACATACACCGTATTGTCTCGCTTTATCAAAAACTTTTTGCAAAATTTCGTAATTTTCTTCCAATGTTTTCGCATCTATGTAAATTTTTATACCTTTAATATCTTTAAATATTTCTGAAAACGTCTTTTGGAATATTTCTGGAGCACACGATAATCCAAATGGTAATCTTAAAAATCTAAATCTACTAAATGGTGTAGCAAAAGTTGTTAATTTGGATGCCTTTTCAGATAAGCCAATTTGCCAGAATCCTTTATTGGCATCTAAAATTGAAAAATATTTTGACCCAACCATGTCATGTGTGATTTCTTCAAACGTAGGAATTTTAAAATGTTCCCTTCGTACAGCATCATTTAAATTTTTTGGATCTAAACAAAGTCTAATTTGATTATTAGGTTTCTTTACAAGTACAATGGGATTTACAAATTCTGTTGGCTCACTGATGGCTATGATTATACCATTTTTTATCATTTTTTCCAATTCGTTTTTTAATGGATTTAATAATTGAAAAGGAATTTGCCTACATGGTTCTACACATGGTGTATAGTTTTCTTTTAATTTAAATTCGTATGGTTTTATTTTAATTTTGCCTAAGCCCATAAACAAATCTTTATTTTGTTCAACTATTTCTAATTGTGTAACCGCTCCATTTGTTTCCCTTTTTAATTCGTTTATATTCACTTTTAAAAGATTGAATCGATTGATCGTATCAATGCCTATAATTGGAGTTGATTTTTCATCAGTCTCAATAATAACAAAATTTACTTCTGCTAATTTACCCTTTACAAGTATCGATAATATACTTTCTCCAATAACTTTTAGTTTTGATCCACCATAATTTGTAACATTAATTAAACTCGGTTTAAGCAAATGATTCAAATCTAATTTTGAGAAAATATGATATGGTATTACATTTACTTGCGCGCCTGTATCCAGTTTAGTATTTAAATACTTATTACAATCTAAAATTTTTATTCTAAGCCATAAATCATTATTTTCTTTAATGATTTCCTTATTAATATTACCTAAAACGAAATTGTTTTCAGCTGATTCATTTATCAATTGCGTATTTTCAACTACGTTAATATTTTTGCGTATTTTAGTTTTACATTGACTAGCAAAATGATTTAATTTACGACATTTATTACAAGTTTTGCCGAAAGCTGGACATTTTTTAAAAGCATGCTCAAAGCCGCACCGCTTACACTGACCTCGTTCTTCATTGGTTGTAGGTACCTTAGACGATTGCGTTTGCACCGTTTGTCCTTGTTTTTCCTTACTCTGCCCATAAGCTCCGCCCTGAGAAAAAGATGCCGCCTGCCTTTGATGTAGCCGCTGTTTCTGCATTCCGCCTTTGTTAATGCCGCCACAGATGCCGCTGACTTCCATTGTTGATGTCCGATCACGCAAATCCTTAATGTGATTTTCCGTTTGTTCCGCCGATTTGCAAATTGTAACTGCTTTTTCCAAATTTAATGTTTGCTCCCTCAGTAATCTGTCTTTAATTTTTGTGTTCCGTATTCCACAAACGATACGATCCGTCAATAATTCATCCCGCATGTTTCCAAATTCACAATTTTGCATGATTCTTCTTAAATCATTTAAAAATGTGTCAAAAGACTCACCAGGCTGTTGCACTCTTGAGTTAAACCTATGACGCTCTACACTTTTGTTTGTCTTCGGTAGGAAGTAATTATTCAGCTTCCTTAATATTTGATTACTGTCTGATTTTTCTTCTGCAGTTAAATTCATCGTAGACAATATTTCACGTGTTTCTTTCCCTACGCAATGTAGTAGAGTAGCTGCCTGTACTTTTATATCCCGATTTACGCATCCAGTTGCAACTGCATATATTTCAAAATTGTCTTTGAAGTGCTTCCAATTTGTACCCAAATCACCTTCCATTTTCATCGGCTCCGGTTGACTTAAAAATTCCATTTTCACTTTTTTTTTTTTTGCACTCACCACTTATTTATTTATCTCTTTTTTTTTGCTTTTTACGCCACTGACTGCGCCATGTTATGTTTATGGAATATCATAATAAACTAATATTCATTACTAGATATGTTTATTGATCGATTCACTTGTGCACGTTACAAAGGATGGTGACCGAATGTGTGGTGGCGTGCGTCCCCACTCCTTAATTGTTTTTATGCAACCAAACATGCTGCAATGTATATACTTAACTACCTATTTTCTATTACAACAAAGACAACAACGTTTCACAAGATGAAAGCATTCTTTATCAACATCATGCGAGAGGCGTTCTGCGGGCTGCGGCATTTGTCCAGGAGCGGTGTTCTTCGGGATGAAACATCTTCAAGATGGAGCATAAGTCAAGATGCAGCGTCCTATAAAAAAAAAACTGTTATCGTTCAAATAATTAGGTTATTATGTTTAAGAATGTCATGCCCGGTTGCACCAACTTTTTAAGCAGCGCTTAAATTTAAGTTATGTTTAGAATGTGACATTTACGTATAGTCAGTGTAATGTCAAATACATTCTGACTGACATTTAAACTTCAACTTAAGTATCAATTAGATTGTGACTAACATTTTGTTAAATCTATAGATAGTGTCATAGTCTAAACACCACTTAAATTTAAGCTCTGCTTAAAAAGTTGGTGCAAACGGGCATTAATTAATTTAAAATTTTATTGAAATGTTAATGGAATACTTACTTAGTTTAATTTAAAATTTGAAATATTTAAGTTATCTGTCAGATTGACGTTTTGTGTGACAGAAGTGTAAAATTGAGTGAAATATTTGTAAATAAAATGGAGGGGTTGATCACCTAAGAGAATAAACAAACCGAGGTGTAATGGGGAGGATATGTACACAAAACGTAAATCTTTCATTAGATACCAAACGATAAACATTAAAAATTTTGTTATTATAAAAAAGAAAAACTTGACAATATACATTTAGAAAATCTCAATTCTATATTTCAATTAAATCTAAACATTGTCCAGGAATGCATTATTGCATAACGTTGAAGTAAGTTTATTTAAATTTTAAAAATTCTTTTGGTTTTAAAAATACACTACATATAACACATCTTGTCATTCATCAATCACTTGAACTGTCAACACACATCTACAAAGAATCTTTATTATTATAGAAGAGTTATTGTTTGTTTCGCGATAGGGCGTAACAGGTAGCAACACTTGGCAAATAAGGTTCTATCTATAATAATAATATAAAAATTCTAATTCAACATTACACTACATATAAACGTTATAAAGTTCTAAAGTATCATAGGAGTCTTATCGCTTGTTTCGCGATTGGGCGTAACAGGTAGCAACACTTGGCAAACGAGGGATTACCTTTATTACTTTAGAATTTTGCACATACATTACAAAATTAAACAATTAAATTACTCACCAATTTATCTTCAAAAGAATTTTCTTCAAAATTATAATAAATAACTGGATTACAAGTGACATTGAGAGTTCCTACCCTGAAATGTCACTTTGACATTATAAAATAGAATTCATATAAGACTACTAGACTACATAATTGTGTAGTAGATGTGATATAAAGATTAAATTAAAAGAGAAGATAGACAAATTAAATACGTACCACATCTGCAAATAAAAGCAACACTACAATATATTAGGTTTGTTCCAGCAACACTTCGTAACTAGTTCAAGAGCATGCAGTCGTCAAAATTGTACATATTTTGACGGTGCCGTTAAAATCGATCATTACTTCGGTGGGCAACAGTTTTTAACGGTTCCGAACTAGTCAGAAAATGCTGCTGGAGCAAACCTATTAATTATTAAATACAATTATCTTGTAAATATAATTATATTCATAAATTTATTACCTACCAAGAGTGAAGATTAGATACATATTAAGGCACATAAGTTAACTTTAACATTAGAATACTAATTTGAGTTAGGAAAAGTGGAATATTTCCTAACAAGTGCGGAAATAATATATTGTATTGTTTCTCTATAGTAACAGAAGCAGAGCAATCTTGCCTCCACTTTTCAATTTAGAAATGATTATAAATTATTAAAATTATCCAAATTTAATTTCTTTTCCAAACTCTAGTAGAAAAAATCATGGTGTGTGACACATAGGAAATCCATTTTTTCCGTACATGGCATGTACGTGGTATGTACATCCCATGCCTAGTACGGAAAAAAATTACATTTCCTAACTTATTGCACAAATAGCTATTTCAATACCTAAATCTGTAAATTCTATACACATCACTTGTAAGAAGAAGACCGAAAAATGAGCATAATAATCAACTTCTTAATCTTCTGATAAAATAGAAGTTAAATATTTCACAAACATCTCTCTGCCAAATAATTAAAAGATTGACATTACAAATTGCTGCAGTGAGTCGAAGGGAAATGATAATCAGATTGTGCACACATGTTCGAAATTTTATAAATAGCAAATTTTCCTCGTTTTGTGGGTTATCTCAGTCCATGCTTCGGTCTCTTTTTAACAATCCGTACCAGACTTTTCATTTTCAATAACATTCTTCTTTCTGTATCAAATCAGAAAAAAGAAATTAGGAAGGTAATTCAAGGGATCGGGCAAGACACCAGTGTTGTAGACTTAGGGGGTCATTCTAATCGAATTTGCAACCTAATAACGGTGGTACCTCCTAAGTAACTGCTAAGAAGTTACAATCTCGGCAACGTTCGGTGCTAACAGGATACAACGTTGTGCAGTCTCGATAATGCTCGGAAGCAGGATCATACCAAGTTGTAACTTGCAACCCCAATTAGAATAACCCCCTTAACCAATTAATTGTTATACCTTAAAGCATGCGGTGAGTCGAAGGGAAATGATTGTGCATACATGTTCGAAATTTTATAGGGACCATGCACATGCGATGACAGCGCCACCAATGGCCATATTTTGCATAAGTGGTATGAAAACACAAGTGACAGTATAATGACAGTTCAAATGTACATCTGTCATTTCAAATGCCCCGTGTACATTTGAACTTGAATTTTGTAATTAATTTCATACTAGAAGGTCAAATACTTATTATGTACTGCAACTGTAAATTGTCATAACAGTTATAGTAACAGGAAGAGTGTTAAATTTTACAATTATCCAGACAGTAGTAAGAAAATATATATGGGTTTTAAGTTTATATGCTGTTTTGAAAGTGATTCATACATTTCAATATCGGTTAGTCATTACGTACAACGTACTCTATTCGAAAAATGTGCAGGAGACTCAGATGAAATGAAAGTTTGAAGAATTTAATGAATAGAAGTCGGAAAGCAAATCAACAAATGTAGGCCAGTTTCAAATGCGGTTGATGATTAACGGATGGTTAGTCTTGGTAATGTGAATACATTTACGGTCAGTATACTGATGGTATGCGTTTCGTGTGAAGAAGTCAGTATAAACAATAGCCCCAACCGATCATCAGACCGACTTCATGTCAAATGCATGTGGAACATGTTTTATATTATTTAACTAGAATACTTTGTGTTAATTGTATTAAAAGACTGATTATAGTATTAGTGATGTTTCTTAAATTAAGGTTTGTACTCAGATTTTTGTTTAATTTATAGCACTTTTACATTAATTGTATGTCACTCTCGTTACCCATTTTATTTATACAAATGGGTGTAAAAGAGCGAAGAACACGTTCCAGTTAGGCAAATTTCCATAAATTTGTGTACGGAGGTCATGCATTTAAAATCCACTGTGTTTGAAATGAAAAATTTAGAAATAACGGAAAGCGCCCATGTTCAACAATAATCAACTGCCGATCTTCTGATTGTTTTCTGAAATACTGTGCTCATAAACAATAGAATTCAATTTGTAATATATTTCCACATCTATTAGTGACACATGCAGGATTTGCATATTTAGAAATTGTACTGATCATCAAACAATAAAACTTGTTGCAAGATTTGAGTAAATTTAGAGAAAGCCCTAAATATTTTTAACACAATTACAAGAAATAACAACAAATCTGCACACAACCAAAAATTTTATTGACCGTCAATGCCATGCAAGATTTCTTCCGCAAATACCAAAATTTTCACTTGGCTATTGAAGTTATGCATAGGGTAACTGCACCTGATGGCCGGCCACTACCAGCTGGTTGTCCACTTACATAAACAAGATTTTAAAATATATTTCAACATCCATTGTAATTGCAAAATTAAAAATTACAGAGTGACGTTAATAACGTCACTTCAACGTGTCACAGGTGTATTAACCTAAAAGCAATGTTTTCATCATGGCCGACTACATTAATAAGCTAACGCTTATATGGCCGTTTCAATTGGCGGTTTTTCATTGTTGAAATTGTTCCAGGAAATTTACAGATTATACGGTGAGCAGTGACCCCTGTGGCGAAAATTGTTAGTTAGTTCTACGTCAGTGAATTGTCAAATGTAACAGTTTCAGAATTTTTCTGCTTGTAAGTTTAAATTCGAACATGTTTCTTCAAAAAATCTGTTTTCTCTCTATTTGTATTATCGAGAACAGGTTTCTCTACTGTCTTTTGTGATTGTCATAAGCAAATATTGTATTTTGTTGGAGTACAGGACAAAGAATTTCAAATACCTAGTTGTGCACAGGTTTTTGTATTTTCCAAGAGAGGTAAAATTTCAGGAATAAAATATCTGTTAATCGCTTAATAATTCCGACAAATTTATTACTAGGATAGTTTAAACTTCCTCTGTCCTGAATCATAATAAGTTTCATCAAGGAATCAGATAAGAAAGAAGAAGTTCTAAGCAACGTATTGCAGTGAAATTTGTCGTCTCTATTTTTAATTATGTAACCAGCTAAGAATGCCACAGAAGCAAAGTAAATACTGCCATCAGGTAATATTTTTAAAGATACGTTTTGAACTTGAAGTTTTAAAATATGAGATAACTCTTTCTTAACTTTTTATTCTTCTGTAGGTACTGGTTTGAAATTTGCCTGACTCGTGTAATCTATATTATCAGCAATATTAGCAGAAGTCAAAGCTTTGACGAATTCACAACGTAAAATTTGCTGAACTACATATTCTGCCGCTCTGACTTCAGTCATGTCATTTGAACCACTTCTAAGATGAACATGAGAAAATATGGGTTTCACTGCATCTGAACTATGAATATGTCAATACATAAAATCTGATTTGTTGCAAAAGAAATTTAATACAGAGGTTGTAAATTGTAAATCAAGGGTCGTTTTTGTATACAGTCCTTGAATACCTGCATTTGCTGAACTTTTTTGGATAACATCACGTAATGTTGCAATGTGACTTCTAACCAATACAATCTTTCATCTGTAACATCAACATATGATGCAACACTGCTGTTCAAAGAATGAATATATTGTGTTCGGTTTGAAATATTAGGTTTGTTCGTGCAGCAGCTTCTGACTAGTCCAAAACTGTCAGAAGCATGCGCCGAATATATTTAACAGTTTCAAACTAGTCAGAAATGCTGTACGAACAGACCTATTGTGTACTTGAAAGAAGTGGTACATATTCTCCATATAATGAATAAAATTTAATTTAGTAGATTGTTTATCCAATTGTTCCTTTAATTCTTTAATTCTTTAACTTTATTAAAATTTTCTGAACACTTCTCATTAAGTCTTTTTAATTTTAAAGAAATTTATTAGGAAAAATTATGCTTATTAATAGGTTGATTTCTTGGAGATTTTTTTGTATAATTTTTGTATCTTTAATTTCCTTTTTTAGAGTTGCTTATAGATTGTGTAGACATTGTTTTGATATTGCAAATCCGAAATTTGCTGTGTGGATATGGAATCTACCTGGATCTCCTTATAATTGTTTTCTGCTAAATATTCTTAATAATTAACTCCAGAATTTAAACAAACCATAAAATGATATAGTGAAGTAAAATTTAGTAAAAAATTCTTACAAATAGATGATACAGCTTCTTTAGTAAATCCAGTCTTGTTTTTATAATTTTTAAAGATGATTCGTGAAAATGATTTCTACAAATTACAGAAGAAATGAATAACGTACACTAGAATTGTTATTTCCAAAAAATTAGGTACCATAAAATTTTTTCAAGCCACTTAATTCGAAGCGGAATTTCATTAAGAAATTCAAAGTGACATATTTTCGTTACCACAAACTATACATTTTCTAATCATTATGTAACTATTATTAAATTTAAATTCTGATCTCAAGTTAGACAATTCAAAACTAATTTTAGCAATACGAGATGATTTTAGTATTCTCACAATTGATGCAGTATTAAATTTTTAAAATTGCCGCATTTAAAAATGTTACTTCAGCGGGTTCATGATCTTAGGTCTGTTACATTCGACAGAATTTCAAATTCTGAACCGTTCGAGTCATGCTCAGTACGATTTTGAACGGTTCAGAACTCGAAATCCTGACGAATGGAACAGACCTCTTATCGCGAGACCGCTGATTTTAAACTGTCTCGTGGAAATAACAGAAAAATACAATATATGATTTCGTATTGACACATCATCAAAAAATTTACGCTTCATTAAAACATATTTCGTAAAAAAAAGTCTGAACCAGTGCAGGTTAACAAACAGACTTATTGCTTTTCCTTAATACAAAGAAATTTGCAACGATCTTGTAGGTTTAAGTTTAAAGTGACTTTCATAGATGACGTTGGTCACCGTATATCATGGCATACTTTCTCGGAACCGAATTTTAGGCGAATTGAAACGGCCATATAAGCGTTAGCTTATTAATGGAGTCGGCCATGTTACTAGATAGGCATTTACGAAAATTCACCCGGTGGGGACACCAAATTTACCGATCGGTAATCAGTTGATACACCGGTGCAGAGATCGGTTGACTGAATTTAAAAACGCTTCGGTAGATAAACTTCGGTGAATTAACCAAACAAAACCTATAATAACATTTGAAAATAAGCATATTTCATGATATTTTCCATATCTGAAGCTGATGTTTTATTTTTGAACATTTTCCCAACTCCACATCCATTGCAACTAGTAATCATTTTAATTTTACAAAACGCTGCTAACTAATAACTTTTTTTAGGTTATGTTTAATGTACCGACCGCATGGACCATTAACTTTCCTCGGTGCACAAATCATGCACCAGGTGCATGAGTTCGGTACACGTGGTAAATTATCGAACGCGGTACAAAAGTAACCGGTTGAATTATCGAAAGCATTCGGTTTATGCGGTGTACACCTGGTGAATTTTCGTAAATGCCTGTAGGGACCATGCACATGCGAAGCCAGCGCCACCAATGACCATATTCTGCATTAGTGGTATGAAAATAACGAGCGTCTAGCTGCAGATCCCCCTACATCCAATCAGAACAAGGTTAGCTCAAATTACCAATCACATTGTAATACACTGTGGCCAATTGGAATAGGACAAAGTAATTCAAATTTTCAAATTCAAACTTAGGAATACAGTTCCAATAGTGGTGTGGTTCACATTAAAAGACACTAATTAAGCTGGTGAAACAAAATAACATTTAAAACTTAGAGAATCTTTAAGAAAAAATATGGTAACTGGTACAGGCCGTCATGGTGCTCATAACCTCGCTTTTACTTTGGGAGTTAATAATTTGATGTAAGTCAGACCGCAATATTTTAAAGTTTAAACTCATTCTGTAACATTATGATTAAAACGTGTAAATTTTTAGTGTACACAAGATCAGCTCTTATGTCATGAATATGGATTTTGCACCGACACAGCAAATCGTGTTAGATATTTTACAGCACGCTTCCAGTTAGAAGTCGGAGATCCTTAGACCAGTAGATGCCAAGCTATTAGAATGGGAAACTCAGTCTGGCTTTTATACCATACTCTATGTTTCTTTTGTATTAATATTATTATTTTTACTTACAGCAATTAAAAATATGATATCCAATGCTAATCATAATATTCATTTGAACATCGGGTCAGGGTGGATACTGTGTTATATTTCAAGAATGGCATTAATAGCACTGGCGTTAAAATACAATACATACAATAAGTAAGAAAATTGCATGATACTTTTGAATTCTAATGAGACGTGTTTTATTTCAGTGCAACATCTGATCAGAAGAAACAGAGTTTAAAGGGGGTCCATTTCTAATTTCAGTGAATCTTTCAACTAAAAGCTACATAAGTAGCAGTTTTAAATCGCTTGGAATTGATTTTATTAAAACTATAAGGGCTGGTACTGGTTAACTTTAATCTTTTGTAATATGAATCCTTTTAATGGACATTGAAAATGCACACTTTTTTCTGGAATATAATTTTAATTCTCATTTAACATGCTATGAATCTATAATCTACTTCTTTTGGGGAAGATTTTCCTAGACGAATTATGGCATTTCCTTTTTTCTTTGTTGATTGAAATCTAAAATGAATTATAAATTATTTTGTAAAAATGCATACTGTCGCAGTAGCAGTTTTCAATCCGGAACATAGGATGTTAGCATGATTATCTTCGATAATGCCATATTTGATTAAAATTATATTAAAAACGTCAAAAAATATTTTCAAATATTAATTTAAATTTAAATATTTAATTAATTTAATTTTAAAGGTTTTTACATGTTAGGAACAATAGACAAATCAATACTTAAAATTTAATTAATTATTTGAATTTTTAAATTTAAAAATATTCGAATTTATTTTTTGATGTTATTAATATGATTTTAATTAAAAATATCATTATTAAGGGAACTCGTGCTAATGTTCCATGTTCACAGAGTATGTGAGTTGTAGAAACGTATATGTACTTATGTATGTACTATCGCGGCCTTATAATTTCGCAAGATTTGATTTTCCGCTGTAAATATGGCTTTCTTTGAAAGCTTGTCAAAAATAATAATTTTAAATGTCAGATTTCAAATGTAATGCTAAAGTTGTAGCAACACAATGCCAAATCACGTGCTTTCTGAAGGAGAGAAGGATTTTTCATTCGCAAAATTAGGAGATGGTTGGTCGCTACTTTTATTCTGTTATTTCAGTTCTAATACTTTATTATTTTGCTTTTCTTAAAATATAACCAAACAATCTGACTTTTAGTGAAATGTCTTTAGTGTCAAAATTGAGGAAATAGCCTGTTCTACAAAACTATAATTTAGAGAAATTCTGGCTACTTGATAAAAAATCGTGCGAAATTTTAAGGCCGCGATAGTACATCAATACTGCCAAAATGTAATTCTTGAAGGTCTTATTTAACATTATGATCGACATCTAAATGGCGTTCTAAATTTTCACGTGTATAAAATGTAAAATCACAATTAGTTTCTAAACTTTTTATTTTGCTTTGCTGACAACATTTTCCACAATGTTATTTTTGTTTAAATGTTTAAAATTAGTTATATTTGACTTAAATATTGAGCCACAAACATGACAAATAAAAGTATTTTCATTCATTGCTGTATTTCTTTCCCCAGCTTTAAGCTAAACCGTTCTTTTGGTTCACCAGCTCAATTATGTAGTACCGTTTTAATGTGAATCACACCACTATTATTGAAACTGTATTTCTAAGTTTGAATTTGAAAATTTGAATTACTTTGCCTTATTCTAATTGGCTAGAGCGTGCTAAACGCTACTGATTGGTTATTTGAGCTACCCTTGTTCTGATTGGCTGTAGGGGGATCTGCAGCTAGACGCTCGTATGAAAATAACCGGTGATCAACATAAAAACGAATTAGAGCAGGCGCTGGAATTTAAAAGTGGGTCTTGAATAACGACATACTAACGTTTATTGTCAATTAATTATGTTATAAGTTATAAATTATAAAAGTTCGAATAGAAACGTTGAAAAAGTGATTGAAGGAACGTCCGATGAACTAAATGCACACATGTGTGTTTGGTTGCAACGCCAACTCTAATTCGTTTTTCAGTTGATCACTTGTTACGAATTGTTTCAAATTATTAGTGTACATTTGAACTTGAATATTGTAATGTATTTCAATACCAGGAAGCTCAAGTATTATGTACTGCAATCGTAAATTGTCATAAGAGTGATATTATTTCTATGCAATGAGTCTCAAGAAATATTTTCATATCACTAATTCACAAGTCACCACGCCAGGCGGCGCTGAACGCAGAAATGTGCATGGCGCCTATAATGAACGTTTGTGTTTGACGGCCGTGACGCCATCATAACGCTTGTAACTTGCATTCGATTGGTTGGACAGATCGGTGGCGTTCCGGAAGTAAGGCGCCAAATTTAAATTTATGCACATGCTGCACTCTTGCGGCTTGGAGAAATAATACTACCTCATTTTGCTAGGTACTCGGAGCTCCCGTGGTGCAAAGTAACCGACGCAACGTCACACACGAGGCTTTCCTCAAGGTATGTACACAGTAGAGACCTGCACGAGTAAGTACAAAATCGTCCGAGTACAGATACGAATACTTATTTGATGATTACAACGATGCGTTTCGCAATACGCATAATCGTATACGTCCGTGACGAGTATAGTAATCGTTAATCGGCATCGTGGCATCGTTATGATTAGTAATCGGCATCGTCAGGAGCAGAGTTGCCAGTTGGTCACTCACAGTAACAAGAGATTTTTTGTTTCTTACATTTGTTAAATTTTCTTAGCGCTTAATTGTAGTATCAGTGCTTTTTTTTAAATTTGAAGGGCTACATCCTTTTCCAACACAAATCCTTGCCAACACAAATATTGCCTATGAAACGCGTACCGAGGCGTTCAGAAGAATAGACGCCACAAACGCCTTAAGAAAACACTATGAATAATGTCGAATTTCTAACCGCTCAGGTTGACAACATCGCGAGGAAGCCTTGTACGAGGAACTCCTCGAGGAAGCAAGAATACGGGCATTAGTGAATGAGAGGCCAAAGCACAAGCCACCATTCTTGTTTTGATGTCACTTCTATGTTTAGAAACACGATTTTTCAACCATTGAGCTGTCTGTTCGATGTAATTTTTATGACAATTAATACAGGGTATAGAGTAAACTAAACCACTGTTCAACAAGAAAGGTGTCCTGTCTTTGGTCTTTGATAATAAATTGTTGATGGTGCAAGTGTTATGTTGAACAATATTAAAAAAATCAAAATCCTTAAAAATATGATGACTACTGCTTAGGGCTATACAGGGTGTTTCATTGAAGATGCACCAAACTTAAGGGACACGTTTCTGACATTATTTCAAACAAAATATCTTAATAAAATTTTTTAATCGGTGCAACTTGAAATTTGCATAATTTGGAGCCGATGTTTTTAGAAATACCGTAGCGATTTAAATTTCTGCAGCCGTGAAACAAGACGAGTGATTTAAATTGTTTTATGAATGGCACGCGCCTGCAAGAAGACAGTAAATAACTATCGTAAACGAAAAAATTTATGAGAGGCTTTTTTAAGTTTGGCCTTGACCGCAAGACGTGTTAAAGACGAACACTTTGAAAAGAGCGTGCGTTTTCATCGCACTAACATTTATGCAAACCGTAATTACATCAAATTTGCCGAGTCTTAATAATGTACGATAAATAATTAAC
This sequence comes from Dorcus hopei, assembly GCA_033060865.1. Classification (NCBI taxonomy): domain Eukaryota; kingdom Metazoa; phylum Arthropoda; class Insecta; order Coleoptera; family Lucanidae; genus Dorcus; species Dorcus hopei. The sequence goes on along the minus strand of CM065426.1, from coordinate 63,731,850 downwards.
GCTTGTAACGTTTTTAATTGTTTCTGTATCCAATAATTACTACAATTATGTACAATTAATAAATTGGAATTGTTGAATAGAATTATTGCTTCCGCCACGCCGGTCTGTTAAATTATTTGCCTATCAGACTGAACTTGATCACATGAGGAAGAAACAATTTCGGAAGCGGGCGAATTACGCAAATGGCAATTACCGTACAACATGTGTTCGAATAATCTGCGTATTCTCGAAATGTGTAATTGCCCATCGCACCACCAACACACCCACACACACACACTTACATAATAAACTTAAAAATGAAAAGCATAAACTACACCAACTAATTACTCGCCACTACAACGTTAGTGAACGAACGGAGTGAACGAACTAAATGTGTTTCATCATATCATCTGAGGCGCGACAGTTTATGGGGTAATAAAGTAAAAAACCGAACGTTAAGGTAGGTTAAGAATTCTGGCCGCTCTCATCTATTGTACGTTTTAAAAATATACGATTCTCCTTTCCCTTCGATTATCTCAAAACTTATTCATTTAAAAAAAAATATTATAGGAAACTTTTATTTCTTTTCACGATATCTACCAACATACCGAGTTTGGTGCATCTTCACTGAAACACCCGGTATGCACCAAACACTTTAATCGAGCTTTAATTTGAGTGACGTTTATATTGTGACATTTGAAGTTTCATAACATTGTGTAAGTCACATTCTAAGTGACGCTTAAAGTTAAGCTGAGTTAATTCATTCGGTGCATACCAGAGTACTGCAAGTGCGTAGGTAGTGTCGGTAGGTAATACCCGGTTGACCGGGTACTGTCTTACGGAACCAGGTAATACCTATTATCGGATATCTCCAGGTATTAGGTAGCACATGTTACTGGGAGCAGAGTACTGCAAGTGCGTAGGTAGTGTCAGCAGGTAATACCCGGTTAACCGGGTACTGTCTTACGGAACCAGGTAATACCTGGATATCACCGGGTTTTAGTTATCACATGTTACTAGGAGAGTTACGTTCTAGGTAACACTCATTGTCAGTACCTCTTATCCCCGGTAATACTCATGGTGGATTTCACAAACGTTACTTAAATTTAATCAAGCGTTAAAAGTAAACGTTGCCATGGTTACATGTGTTGAAGGTATAGGAATGATTATTCTTAATCGATGATTAAGGTTAAGTGACGTTTGTGAAATTGAGAGGAGAGGAGAGAGAGGGAGGGGGAGAGACGATAGGAGAGATGGGGAGGGGGAGAGGAGAGAGGGGGAAGATAGAGGGAGAGAGAGGGGGGAGAGAGAGGAGAGAGGTGGGGGGAGAGAGAGGAGAGAGGTGGGGGGAGAGAGAGGAGAGAGGTGGGGGGAGAGAGAGGAGATAGATGGGGGGAGAGAGAGGAGAGAGATGGGGGAAGAGAGGGAAAGATATGGGGCGAGAGAGGGGGAAGAGAGAGGGAGAAATGGGGGATAGTGGGGGAGAGAGAGAGAGATGGGGGATAGTGGGGGAGAGAGAGGGGGGAGAGAGGAGAGAGAGGGCGAGAAAGGGGGAAGAGAGAAGGAGAGAGAGAGGAGAGAGATGAGATGAGAGGAGATGAGAGGAGAGGAGAGGAGAGGAGAGAGAGAGAGGAGAGAGAGAGAGAGGAGAGGAGAGAGAGGGGGAAGAGAGAAGGAGAGAGAGAGGAGAGGAGAGAGAGGGGGGATAGTGGGAGAGAGAGAAGGAGAGAAAGTGTGGAGATAGAGGGAGGCGGGAGGAAAAGAGATGAGAGAAAGAGAGAGAGGTGGGAAAGGAGGGAGATTAGTCATTGGTCATGACTAACATATGCAAAATTAGTCGTTAGTCTTATTCCTTAATTAGACTAAAAAATGCCCAACTATACCGGTAGCGATGTTACCTCGTACCTGGTAGTTACCTACTACCTATCTCTAAAGACTACTGCCGAGTACCTATTACCTGTATGTACTATCGCTGACACTATAAACAGAACGATTGAAAATTTGCTTGGCACTAATGCCTCTTACGACCTAGCGAAATTGAGCCTTATAGCACATTTTATTGCATTACCTGCCGGTGCAGGGGTAAACATCTAGAGTATTCTCTTCTGGTTTGCTCATTTGAAATTAAAATAAGCAAATCAGTTGTTTTCCTATATTAGAATCCTGTTAGAATTAATTTTCTGATGTTAATATTATAATTATTCGTTTTAAATAATAAAGTCATTTTCAATTAATTTATTAATATTTCATAAATATAAGAATATAAGAATTCGTTTATATTCAGTCAGTAATGAAATGGACAAATTATGTTAGCCAGCATAATACTATAAGCTTAAACATTTCGGAGCTAATTTTAAGAATTTAAATAATGAAAACCAATGTTATAATGATTAGTAAGCCAGTGACTATACTATTTTCCAGTTAAATATATACTTAGAAATAATATTTATAGTTAGTTTCTGAAACGGCACTCCATTTTGATTTATTTAATGCATATTAAGCATTTTGCAAAAATTAGGATAGCCTGTAAGTATTATGTGGAGAAGAAAACAAATTTTTATCCAGTAAAACTATATTTGTTTAAAGAATTTACAGACGTTTTGTCAAAATGAATAAAGCTAAATTAAAATATTAAGCTACTAAATTTTGAAAGTCTTTGCGAAGATACTGTAGGTAATATTAATTAATCTCAGTTATACAAATATTTAAAAACAGCAACAATCAGAACAGACAAAAAAACTAGTAAACAATTGTTAAATACAAATGATTATTATTGTAAAATTTATTAAACATCAATAACAATAATCAGTAAAACATGGAAAAGAAATAACTATCCACTTATCCAACATTTAGTTGAGATTTTGAAATTTTGTTCATACTGACAAATTTTTTACTCCATTAAAAATGGAGTTGCTGGTTCTTGGCGACGCACTTCCAGTGGAAAATAAAACTTCTTATCGTTATAATAATAATAATAATAATAATGTTTATTTAATCTGCTGAATAAAAACAAGTAATTCCAGAGACATGTTCAGTAGTTTCATACGTTAAGCTGTGGAATATAATTTTTAATTTCTAATTTCTAATTTCAATATTGTTCTTTTGTTTAGAAAGAAAAACATTTCAAAATAACTTTCTTTATATAACATATAATACAATTCGTTTTTACATAAATACTTGAAAATATTAATATTTAGTATAGTATCCTCCATTTGTAATGACTTCCTCTAATCGCCTCGACATAGAACCGACTAAATGTAGGCATAAATTTCCTAACCCCAATTGATTCCAAATGCCATTTATATGTTCTTGTAAAAATTCCCTATTCCTTAAATTTGCATTTCCGTCATCCCATTGTCGAATAACATTTGCCCACAAATTTTCAATGGGGTTTAAATCCGGAGATTTAGCAGGCCAGGGAATCACATCAATTTCTGGATGTTCTTCAAACCATTCTTGAACAACTCTGCCAGTATGAATGGCCGAATTATCCTGGACAAATGCAATACCTCTATCATTAGCATACGCCAAAGGTAATAAATGCTGTTCAAGAATGTTTGTATATTGCCGGGATGTTAATCTTCCATTAATTGGGACTAATTCGCCAGGACCATGCGTTGACATCCAGCCCCAATAAGCGACTGACACTCTACCACTTCTCTTTGTCTTATTGACATATGGTGTAGCATATCGTGTATTTACTGGACGATAAACTAGTTTTTGAATATTTTCATCCGACCTAAACACTTTCTCGTCAGAAAACACTACATTTTCCCAGTTTCTGTACAGATTTTGAATTGCAAAATTGACTCTTTCTTCGGCATGGCGCGGTGTGAAATCTATAACTTTAGCTGATTTGCGGTTTCGTAACCCTCCATTGGCAAGTCTTCTTATAACGGTCCTCGTCGAACAAGCAATTCCGTTGTGTCTAGAACTTGCCGACTGGAAAGAAAAGGACTATTTCTTATTGTATTTAAGATTTGTTCATCCTCATTGGCTGTAGTTTTCTTATTTAGACCAAGTGGTCTTCGTTTCCTCTCTACGAGACCTTCGTTTCTGTACCGTAGTATCCATCGGTGAATGGTAGATTTCTGAAATAATTAATTACAATATTTGAAATATATGAATAAATAATGAAACTCTATTGTGTAAATTATGATTTCCTTACACTTGAAAAAAAAGAATTATTAAAGAATTAGAGCCAGTTTTATAATCGAATTTAAAGGAGACTTTAAATTTAAAATCTCTTTCAAGCGTAAAAACAGCTACAAAAATTCATTTGTTCACACATCTGAATGTGACTTTCATTTTAAAATTCTCGTTTAAATTCCATTATAAAACTGGCCCTTAGAAAGTGTTTCTAAATTTCCAAAAGCTAATAATTTTGAAAATTCAAAGTTTCTTTTCAATTTCTGCATTTTTTCCAGTAGTAAAAAATAGCAAGTAGTAAAATTCATATATTTATTAACAGAATTCAGTGACATCTTAATTTTGCACACAACATAAAATATTAGTATTTTATTTGAGAATTCTTAAAAACTAAATCACCGAAATTAAAGCAACCTAACGTGGTTTATGAAATCAAATGTTTAAATTTTAATACAGGTCACATAGAAAAAATTTAAACCAATATAAATATTGTGTTCAAAAAAGTAATGAAAATCATTAACATTCGTTAGAAAATAATTATAATTTTGATTTTGAAAATACATACTAATTATATTATACAGGGTGCCCGTTTTTCGAGCCTAACCATGGTGATCTCAGTTATTTGAAGAGATACGAAGTCGGTTAAATTAGGGCAAAGTTGCGTATTTTTATGCTAATTAATGAGCTGAAAAGAAAATTCACATATCTTTTACGGTTTTCAAGATATTTGAAGAAAACGAAAAATCGTGATTTTCGTTTTCAATTTTTTTAACAAAAACCGTTAAAGATATGTATTTCTAAGTTCGACATTATTAAGGCACTTTTTTACAAGGAATTTAATTCTGTCATTGCCTTTATCATCACAACAAAATTTGCAGGAAAACGACATTCAACTTTTTTTTTTCTTATGGTCGCCATCTTGGATTTTTATATTTTTAAATAATGTTTTCCTTTCTGATTACAATGATGAAGCATACTTGATGATTTATAGTTGCAATTTGGATAGAACACCAAAGACATCTTTTTGCAAAGAGTGCTTTGGAAAACGTCGTGAAATTGCCGGGAGCAAAGTAGGCGCAACATAGGCGGCAAACGTAACTTATAGAAGAAAATAAAAATGAGAATAAATTTTATGTGCATGAAATTTGTTTTGGTTTAAACAATATTAAAAAAAAAAAAACTATTACCCAATGGAAAAAGAAAAAACACGGAATTACAACATATGCTCAAATTGTTTACCATCCACCTCTAAACAGAGTTCTAAACGTCTTCTTAGATTAGAAATTGCCCTTCTGACATCCCTTCTTCGCATGTGTTGTAAAGTAGTAACAATTCTTCTGCGCAGGTCAATAATGTCTGTAGGCTTCGATTTGAAAATTTGTTTTTCACGGTACCCCACAAAAAATAATCTAAGGGGTTTAGGTCTGGAGATCGTGCAGGCCAGCACACATTGTTGGGAAACATTTCTGCCAAACTTTCCATTATGAGGCGGTGCGCCGTCTTGCTGGAACCATAAGTCTTTCAATCTATTAAGGTTAATATTATTGTTATTATCAATGTAATCTGCGAGAAACGTTCTTATAAAATTTAAGTATCCATTGGCCGTTAATGTTTCTTCGTAGATGTATGGACCCATAATTGTATCGTCCAATAAACCAACCCACACATTTAGTCCAAAGCATATTTGAGGTCTCCTTTCGTCATGCTGTCGCGAATTTTCAATAGACCAAATGTGCTGATTATGACGATTAAACATCCCTGAATTTGTGAATTTACATTCATCAGTCCATAACACATTACTTAAGAAATTTTGGTTTTCCTGCATCTTTGTCATTAGAGTCTGACATAAACGTACGCGTCTATCATTATCTCCAAAGTGAAGAGTGTGCGTTATGTGAATTTTATATGGCCGAAATTTATGATTTTTAAGTACCCTCCATATCCTTTGATGTGGTATGTTTAGCTGCTGCGCAACTTCTTTGGTGGAAGCTGAAGAATTTTCCTGAAACTATTAGAAAATTTAACATAAATTGTTTCATACAATCAATATTATGAAAATATGTTTTACCACTTGCAAAATTTCGTCTTCATTTTCAGCTGGCCTGTTGCCATATTTTCCTCTAGGCTTAATAAAAGAACCTTATTCGCCTAAATTTCTATGAAGAGAAAGGAAATATCCCAAACTTGGCTGCCGTCTTTCTGGGAAACGTTGCAGATACATTTCTAAACAAATTTGAGCATTGCGATGAGAGGCATAATAAATTTTTAGCATATCCCGCTTTTCTTCACTTAAAAATGACATTTTGTTACAACAATAAACAGCAATATGAACGGTGTTTAGGGCAAGTTGAATTGTAATGTCAAAAATTTTTAAGAAACAAAATTATTGTTTTATTTTTCAAGGCGCTCTTTGCAAAAAGACGTATTTGGTATTCTATCCAAATTGCAACTATAAATCATAAAGTGTGCTACATCATTGTAATCAGAAAGGAAAAGATTATTTAAAAATATAAAAATTCAAGATGGCGCCCATAAGAAAAAAAAAGTTGAATGTCGTTTTCCTGCAAATTTTGTTGCAATGATAAAGGCGATGACAGAATTAAATTCCTTGTAAAAAAGTGCCTTAATAATGTCAAACTTAGAACTACATATCTTTAACGGTTTTTGTTAAAAAAATTGAAAACGCAAATCACGATTTTTCGTTTTCTTCAAATATCTTGAAAACCGTAAAAGATATGTGAATTTTCTTTTCAGCTCATTAATCAGCATAAAAATACGCAACTTTGCCCTAATTTAACCGACTTCGTATCTCTTCAAATAACTGAGATCCCCATGGTTAGGCTCGAAAAACGGGCACCCTGTATATGTATACAGGGTGCAGCACCCGGTATATATATATTATATTGTGAATAATATTTTCAAAAGACGTTTTATAGAAATGCGCAAAATTCAGATATGACTGAATTTTGTTAATAAATATACTGATTTTGCTAATCAATATTTAATAAAACTTATTTAAAAAAGTATTAAAATAAATTAATTATTTAACATAATTTTTAGATATAAAGAGTTCATTTTACCTTTTTAGGTTCCCTTGATAACTTTATTTCTTTATTTTGACTCCCGACGAAGCTATCAACTGATAGTGAATTTTAAGTGTCCGTTAAAAGAATTTATTACACAATAATGATAATAATAATAGAATACGTTGAAATAAATAAATTGACTTACCGATTTATGAATCAACTCGCTTATTTCACTATACGATTTGCCACTTTGCCACATTCCTATAATTTTTCCTTTTTCTGCGATGGTGCACTGTGGACCTAACTGATGCCGCTCCATTTTCAAAACACAATCGAACGCAATTAGTATAGAAATGAAGAAACAAAAAATTCTTCTACCAATTATATTGTTTCATTTAAAAGTAGGGATAAATCCTATTCACTTACCCTCATAATTCATTATAGTGGCAAAACCCAGAACATAATTTCTGGGAATATTTTTAATTCGGTTTCACTTATTTCTTTAAACGATTTCCAAAAATATAAACAGATTTAGTATTATTTACAGTATAAGCAGACCTAATCTTTCTCAGAAAAAAAATAAAGTAAGCACTATATAAGGAATTCTCACATATATGTATGCTAATTTTAGTGTAACAAAAGAATTTGATCGTAGTTTACTTATCCGAGAAAAAATAATAGTACAAAGTAATGACATCAAATTTATTATAAAAAATAAATCTTAGATTAACACATCTTATGACCTGAGCGTAAGGCTTACATCATGCCGGTGCAATAAGGTCGAGTTTCGCACAGTTTTATTGCTTCTCGTTCTGTTTATAGTGTCAGCAATAGTACTAGGTAGGTATCGCGTCGCTACACCTTGTTGATTAAACCTAGTAACCGGTAACAGCGTAGGTAATCATGCAGTACTCTGGTGCATACAGCCATTAGGGCAGTAATATGAGTTAATTTTCTAAATCTTTTATCATTGTTGTTGTTTTGACTCGATTTGATTCTTATAGATAGCATACCAAGTAGAAGTCGGTATTTTCTCATAAAAAAACACAGCACTAATTCACAAACTTTATTTACAAAATTATATACACTTTACAAAACTTTAATTATTAAATTACCGCGGCGATAACCATTCGTTTAATGAAAAATAAAGATTAATTTCGGTGACTGAATAAAATGCAATTATAAGACGCAAGTTTAAATTGACTGAACCGTTCTCGGCTGGAGATATTTTTCGACTGCTTCCTTCTGTGGAATTAATGATACTAAATGCCTGAACACTAAGTCAGGGTAAGGGTGGTGATTTCTTATTTTCTGTAAATTTTAACTACTTAGAATTAATATAAATTTATTATGCTATTTACAAAAGTGAAAAGGACCGTTGTTTGTATCTAACAGATAGCAAATTCCTATTTCGTGAGTAGACATTAGGTAGTCTCAACGAAAACACTAAATTCGGCTGTAAATGAACACCGAGGAGTTCTTGTAAATGTTTGCATCGTAAATGTTAAGAAATGCAAGTACGCAACTGCGGACCGTAGGCATGCCGAACTTTAAGATTTTATGATACAATTTTCATCGGACAAGAACCAACTTTAAATTTAAGATTTTAAGTTTCACGGAAATTGTAAAATGCGGAGAGATTGCTCATGGGAAAAGAAGCTAAATAACTGAAACTTAATCTAAAATAAATCTAAGTTACAATTAAATCAAAAATGAATCCTTAACAGTTGTTATCTTCCAGAGGGCGAGGCAAGTTATTGTTCTGATAAATTAATTTATTAACTACAGATTTGGGAAAACTGTTGTTTATGAAAAGGTTGGATAATTTTTCATAGTTATCTTTGAGGAAGTCAGTGTGACAAATGTATTTAACTGTGTTTTCCTTAGAAATAATCACAATAATAATCTTAGAAATAATCACATTGAAGCTCTTTGTTAAGAATTTCTGGGGGAAATTCGGCTAAGTTATAACCAATACTACTAAGAATGGATCTCAAGGGCACATCGGCCTTGTGAATCTTGGGAAGACAATAAAGTTTAGAACAAATTGAGTTATATAATTAATTATTTGTAAATTTCTGCATCAATCTTATCAGTTTCTTTTAAATCTTTGACTAATTTATTAAGCCTGTTTTGGACTGTACTAGTAGGATCATTACTAACTGCCACAAATGCCTCATCCACCTGCAGCAGTTGATTAACTTTGTTATCGTAGTTGCTTCTGTCCACTGCCATAGTAACATTACCTTTATCTGCCTTAAGAATGCAAATTTGTGGGTTGTACTTAATGCAGACCTTGGTTGTGTTGTATATTCCTTCAAATGTAGAAGATGGTTCATCATGTTGTAAATAATTTGTTATGATATTGGTGGCTCCTGCTCGGATAATGTTTTTTTTCTGCCTGTTCAAGAACTAAGACCAGAATGTTCTCAACCTCAGCAAGAAAATTATACATTTTGGCAGCTGTTTTACCAGGTGTTTTATAAGGATAGAGGATCAAAGCATAAGACTCGACTGGCACCAGAAACCAACTGCATCAGGCAGTTCTCACTCGTCATTCTACGAAACAGAAATTCATTGTAATTATTTCAATGAAAAAACACAGTCAAATACATTTGTCCCCCTGACTTCCTCAAAGGTAACTATGAAAAATTATCCAACCATTTCATAAACAATTGTTTTCCCAAATCTTTAGTTATTAAATTAATTTATCAAAACAGTGATTTACCTCACCCTCTGGAAGATATTGACAAAGTTAAAAAATCAGAAAATTAACTCATATTACTGTCTTAAGCAGTACAGTCATCAATATTTTTAAGGATTTTGATTTTTTGAATATTGTTCAACATAACATTTGCACCATCAACGACTTATTTTCAAAAACCAAAGACAAGACATCTTTCTTGTTGAACAGTGGTTTAGATTACTGTTTACTCTATATCCTGTATTAATTGTAATAAAAATTACATCGGACAAACAGTCCAATGGTTAAAAAATCGTATTTCTAAACATATAGAAGTGACATCAAAACAAGAAAGGTGACTTGTACTTTAGCTTGTCATTCACTAAATAGCAATCATCAATTTGATTTTGATGACACTAAAGTTTTAACTTTAGAAGGAAATTTAAAGAATAGACTTTTTTTTTTAGAAATGATACATACTCAGACGGATGAACAATCTGTTCATTTTAGATCTGACATTGAAAATATCAGTGATTTCTATGCACAGATCCTAAATATCTTAAAAGTTCATTTTTAATTAATTTCAATTTAAGTTTGATTAGTTTAGGGTTTTGTCAATCCTTGGTGCTTTCTAATTTCTTAAGGTCCGTCTACACGCAACGATTTGCCTGCGCGCATCCCTGTGCAAACTAGTTTGTGCAAGTAAGCCCGTGCGTATAGACGGCAAATCGTTGCGTGTAGACGGACCACAAACTAGTTTGCACAGGGATGCGCGCAGGCAAATCGTTGCGTGTAGACGGACCATTAGGTTTAAGTTAGCTACACTGTAAATTGACTACTTCACGTCACTGTTTTTTCTTATACATATTGCTATGATATTACCCAAAATAATAAAAGTTTCCTACATACATACCATCAAGGATGTAAATTCAATCAATAATTCTTTAATTCACATAAAATTATTTAATTTATCACAATTCCAAATACATCACAAACAAATTATCTGAAAAATAAAAAATTATCAAAAACCAAATTCAGAGAAAGTAAAATAATTAAACTTACCAAAGGTAGATAAAAGTAAATTCCGTTAAAAACAAGTCAAGAAGTTTTGATCCAATTCAAGTAATGAACAACAAGGAGGTGCTTCGGCGTACGAACGAAAAGTTCTTGAATAACTTGACCGACGACATCACCTTGGGCATTACATCCGATGCTCACCTCAAGTTGTGGACAGACGACGCATGTAGCTGAAGATGGCAGATACCAAGGACTAACGACGTGCGGATGAAGACAGCAGATGCAGAGGACGTTGGATTATTAGCAACTTTTGGATCAAGACGATTCACAACAACCGTAGTTGGGTCATCTAAACCGAATAAATTTTAATACATACAAATACATACTTGAAATTGCTAATTAAAAGTAAATTGGAGACGATTAGCAACAATCGTAATCGATTTATAAAACATATTAGAAATTACAATACACACACTTTTTTCAAAATTTTAAATTATAAAAAGGCTTTCTTAACTAAAAGTACCCACAACCTGAATTAAGTCTCACAAGATAAAAAGGAAAAATCCTATAAAAAAAAAGTACGAAGGAAATGAAAGAAAAATAACTAAGAATTTAAAAGGATTTATCACTACAATATGTTTGTTTCAGAAACGTTTTGCGTCGTTTTACAATTTTAATGTAATTTTGATAGGTAAACTAATTTAAATTGTTCTAATGTCGAAATTTATTGTCCAGTTTATCTATCTCTAGTTGTATTAATTTTTTCTTACAATTATAATTATTTTACTCTTGTTCATAAAAATTGTAGTAACCTCCTGATGATGCTGCAAATTACAACGAAATATTGAGGCCTTAAACAGAGGAGCTGCCTTTTAATTAATGTCCACGTCTCCATGAGATCACACCTCGTTAAATTTTTTTCATTTGTCTTTCATATTAATTATATGCAATAATTAAGAAATGTTTAGTATTATACAAAAAAATCCTTACATATTCTCGTGGCCGCCAATCCATTTTATTAAAAATGTTCACTAGGGTACGACTCAAACCTTCCTTCAGAGATGGTATTATCGTTCAAGTGATTTCGACTGATAAGGAAAATATGGAATCCTCTTATTTGGAAACTCTTAGGCTGTTGCACAGGAGTCGCAAGTAACATTGTTAACCTTAAAAAACCAAGATATGTTAGAAAATTTTATCATGTTACAATCAGGGTTGGTTATTTAAAAAATATCAACATCGCAAGTACAATTTACCTTATTTCAGTCAACGATTAAAACTTTTCATTACTATTGCATCGTTATAGCAAATAACCTTGGACAGGTTGGTTTGGTTTGTACTGGAATTCTCGAAATACGCTTCTGATGACGAGGCCCCAAGTAGGGCCAAAACAGCTGTGTACATAGGATGCTCGAAGAATCCACTGCAATCAAGACCAACTTGCTACAAAATTTTTACCTAGTCAAAGTAAAAATGTACCTATTACCCAAATGATTTCGCAGCAGAGATTCACATAATTTGCATTTAGCAACTTCATTGTTAACTATTAGCAGTAACGGTTCTAGCATGCGCGAGGCCCTGGGCAAGTTTAAAGAGCGAGGCCTTTTTCAAAAATTTATTAAGTATTTAGAGTTTTGTTTTAAAATAAAAATTAAACGAATTTCGGAACGCGAGGGCCTTGAAGTGCGAGGCTCCGGGTTTTTGCCCGGTTTGCCCGTGCCTAAAACCGCCACTGACTATTAGGACAGAAGCCAATTCTTCAGTGCTGGGGCCTATTTCACCAACAACTTTGAAACCTTACACTTTGCACTTTTCACTTTGTAAAAACTTAAAAGCATTGTTTATTTTGGTTCTATCAGCATTTTAGCAGATTATTCAATTAATTTGCAATTTATGAAAAGCATATTTTTGTGCAAAGCCATAAATTCAATAATATAATATAATAATAGCAATGTCAAAAAGACAAGAAAACGCTAAGTGCAAAATGCAAGGGCAAAGTTGTTGGTGGAATAGGCCCCTGGTCTACTAAACCACCCGGCACTTTTGCATGTAGCGAGTAGCCATTGAAGAAGTTCATTTATTATGTATTGATATTTTGTAACAAATTATTCTTTTAATAACAAACATATTACTTGCCTCTTACAGCGGCTAAGTTCATTTTAAAACTCCATCGAGCGAGTAGTGTCAGAGCAGAGTGCGTGACGTCATTGACAGAGCTTCGTGGTTCACGCGAACGACACAAAACTCCAGCCAGCTGTTTAAGAAATTTGTCAAATGTCAAGTACGATAACGAAGTTATTTTATGGTTATTTTTGATTGCAAATAATAAACAGACAGAATTGCGTTTAGTTAATAAATAATAAATTGTACACTCTCCATAATTTTGATAAATACGCACCAAAACTTAAATTTAAGGTTAGAATATGCACATGTGATTACCAACAATAACAAGTCAAATTCGCAGTGCGCATGCGGAACTTCAGAACTCTACAATTGAATCCAGAGCACATCGAGCAAACTCCGTGCAACATCTGAGTGCCATGTCGAACGAAATAGACTAAACTCCGTGCACTAAAACGAACGTGTTTGTGAACTCCGAGCACTCGGAGCTCTTAAACGTACTTAGCCAGCATCGTTCACAGGGTTCAACTTGCACTTGCATTTGCAGGAATTGTAGAGAAAAACGCGCGCAAGAAAATTGACAATTGATGGGAACACAGATTTATCAAGTAGCCAGATTCCCAGTAGAGAAAGAGGAATTGATATTAACTTAAGAGTGAGATGATAAATACACCCATTTAAAAAGCATTGCACATCCTATGTCACGTGACATAGGCTTCTAGTGACATCCTTGTCGGATACTCACAGATATTCGCTATTTCACTCACATGCTGATATCAATCGAGAATGCAGGAAACATAAAGGCCCGCACAGAACATACGCGCATTAGACGCGAAGAAGCGTTCTCGACGACAAATAGAAGGTGATCCCACGCCAAGTAGGTATGTATTTATGCAGTATGCACAGAATAAACGCTCGCTTGACGCCCGGCAGACGCGGAAAAGTTGCAACAGTTTCTACTTTTACGTCGGTGATGCGCTGGAGGACTTCGTTCGCGTCTAATGCGCGTATGTTCTGTGCGGGCCTTAAGGCACTAGCTGCGTTTTATTGTGCACTACCGGTGGCAAAAGTATACGCCAGTAGATGCGTTACCATAAAATGGTAATAGTTACGCTTTAACCTTCAGCTGTCAAAGTGGTACTATTTCGTCTTGATTTAACGGAATAATGGAAAACGGTGAAATACCGTTTCCGATAATAGCTCGATTTTTACAACAGCAAAGAGTCACTGAAGACGAATTGATGGATTCAAATTGAAATGACATATCCCCACCCTCTCTACCGTGTTCTACCGTCTTGAACGACGGTAGAGAAAGTTGCCACCAGTGGACACCAGCAGCACAATAAAACGACGTTTTACTTCTACCGGCTGACGCGAACGTTGCAATAAAACGCACCTACTGTCTATCTACTCTGTACCAGATCATTGGATGGGAACTTTTGAAATAATACCAACACAAAATGACAAAATTTCATATCAAAAAGAAACTACAAATTTAAGCTGCTTGGCTTCGGTATTCAGCACCTTGAACAACGTTTTCAAAAAATTGATCTCGACGTTAAATGACAAAATCTGGTTTCATTTAAAAAAATCGGCTACATGCGAAGTGAAATCGACACTTCCATTTTCAAAAAAATTTAGTTGTGTAACATTAGGTTTGACACCATTTGTCAACCTATAAAATCCCATCCATCTCATTCGATTCCAAAGAAATAAATATTCTCTATGATTACTAATACTAACAGCAAATTCAGTTGCAATTGCTCGAATACTGATTTTATTTTGCTGTCGCATTCGAATTATTGCTTTCTGAATTGCTTTTAATTGGGGTATTTTTATTTGATTTGTCAAAATAATATTAATGTCAAAATGACAGAAGTTCATTTTAAAGCACGCTTCAATTGACTAAAATTTCCAGTGTAGTCGGTTTTTCTGATTACGCATGCGCCGACACTGCATCGTTTATGAAACAGTTCAATACATCTGTTGGTTGGAATGGTTTGTGTACCGACCAGCGCTGCCAATCTTTATACTGTGTTGAATAGTTAGTGGGTACTTTGCAGTTTGTTTGATTGGCAATGGCATCGCAGATGTTTGGGAGCTTTGAGGATGTCAGATCATTATAACAGACATCCATCTGACAGCCCCAAAGAACGCGTTGGTGGCGCGTTGTTGTGAATATGCAAATAAATTGAAATGAATACTGGTATGTATTAGAGTTGTATGAATCATTAATGTAAACAATAGCAGTATATAATGTGGTTGTAAAGGAGACGTTATTTCGTCAAATTTATAAATAATAACTATTTATTTACATTGCTGAACCAAAACACGTATAAATAAAGTTTTTGTTGTTTTAGAAAGTGAAGAAGTTGTAGTGGTGTGGGAGCCATTACCTTCAGGGTCTGGGAACACTGCAGGGGTTGCAGAAAAACACGAATTTAAGTGGAATGAAAATATGACCAAAAGATTATTGGATTTTTATGCCACTTATAGGAAAGATGTAGGAATGTTGCGCATTAAAACGCAGAAACATCTATGGCAATTCATCGCCGACAAACTTAAAGAAGAATATAACATTAACATCTCGGTAGATAATTGTCATAATAGATGGCGGGTAGTTGAACGTAATTATAAAAATCAAAAAGCCTCCATCAAGAGGGAAATTAAAAAGACAAAGAGTTTCTGTAGTAGAAAAAATGAGGCATGATCGGAGAGTTTATTATGATGAACGTATACAAATAGAACGTGAAAAGCTTGTGGAAATCAAGAAAAGAAATAATTTAATAGAAGAACGAAATAAAATTTTGAAAGAAAAAACATGTGGGTGTTACAGTAATCATTCATGATAATAAGTATAAGAGAATATTTACAGTTGGTTCTTGTCCGATGAAATTTGTATCACAAAATCTTCTAAGCGGACACTAAATCGCGCAAATATACATATATATTTGCGCGATTTATCGCTTAACACATAATGATTCATCGGACAAACTCAACTATGAATATCAGAAACATAGGATTTTACAATTTTGTGGAGGGTGCTACGGGCACCAAAGTAAGGTACTGTGCAAAATTTATTCTAAAACTTTAACTAAAATTACCAAAATAAAAAATCGTAAGCTCTTTTTTGCTTAAATGTAGAAAAGAAGGAGTATATCTAATCATGTAATAGGCCCTTTGAAAGAAGCGTATGATATGTCATGTCAGAAAAATTGACAGAATATGTATCTGATTTCGATAATAAAATTCTTTAATATTAAATTGAAGTAACTCTAAAAATTCTTACCAAATTAATGTGGAAATTAGATTATACTTTAGGACAGTTAAGTAATTTTCTAGATAATATTACAATAAACAATTTTCTACATTTTGAAAACCAAAAAAATGAAAGGTTGTTTAATAGAATTCGATCGACACAGATTAAAAAGTTGGATAATCTTATTTCTATTAGAGATAAAAACTTTTATATCAAATTTGACCAAAATACAATCGATAAATGGTTAATTAATTATACCAAAACTGAAATTCCGTCAAATTTAAAATACATTTTTGCTTTGGGAAAAAAATTTTCATTACCCTATTTTAATAAAAAACAAGTAGATTTTCTAAACGTTTTAAGTAGCTTAGAGTTTGGTATAAAATCTTTAGATTCAACTTCAAAATACAAGTAAGAAATAAATTTTGTTCTAATTTTCTAAATTACATTAGGAATATTGATAGGGACTTTTGAAAATCAAAATATAAAATTCTTATTCGAGATCTTTTGGCTTGTAAAAAATTTCTTAAAGAAAATCCAAACATCATTGTCACAGTAGCAGACAAAAGCAATGTTACTGTTTTGATTGACAAAAATGACTATTTTTCAAAAGTTCAAACCATGCTCTCTGACAATAATACATACGTAGAATTAAATAACGATCCCACAGAAAATTTCCAACGTAAAACTTTCAATATTATTAATAAGTTAGAAAAATCTGTTGAAATTAGTAATAATATTGCTAAATCTCTTAAAGTACAGCATCCCATATTTCCTAAATTATACTGCATTCAAAAAATTCACAAAACCAAACACACCTCTTCGGCCAATAGTTTCTACTATAGGTTCTTCTCTATATTTCTTATCCAAAATTTGTTTCAAAATTCTAACTCAAGTTACTAGTAAATCAGAATACTTTATAAAAAATTCATATGAACTATTAGAAAAATTGAAAAACATAGAAATAACAAATAAATGTATTATAATATCATAAGATTTTGTTTCTTTTTTTACTAACATTCCAAAAGAGTTAGCTTTAAAAGCATTAATTATAGGTGGATATTAATTAAAGATTTTTCATAAATTTCATAAGAAATTTTTTTAGAAATTTTTACTTTATGTTTTGAAACATCTTATTTCGCTTTTAATGATAAATTTTATAAACAGATTTTCGGTACAACAATGGGGTCTCCTTTATCGCCTAACTTTAGCTGAAATTGTCATGCGGAACTACTAGAAAAAAGTGTCATTAACTCATTACCTTTCAATTTAACTTTATATTTTCGTTACGTCGATGATATTTTATTGATTTTGCCTTCAGATAAAGTAGACTTTGTTTTAAGTAGATTTAACTCTTTTCATAATAGTTACAATTTACAGTAGAAAAGAAATTAACAATTCACTAAGTTTTCTAGATGTAAATATCATCAGACGTAATAACAAATTAATAACAAATTGGTTTCATAAACCTACGTGGTCAGGTAGATATATTAATTTCGTTCATTATACTTCTAAAAACTATAAAATTGCAACAATTATTTCTTTAACAGATCGAGCTGTTTACTTTCAGATAAACTTTTCATTTATGATAATTTAAATTTAATAAAAAAGACTCTTGTTCAAAATTCTTATCCAATAAATCTTATAGAATCAGTAATAAAAATCGTGTTAAATATTTACAAAATTCAAAAAATCACAATAACAATAAACAAACTTCAAACAAAAAATACATATCATTACCTACATTGAACCACTATATGACACATTTAAACACATATTCAAAAAACACAATTTAATTTTAGCTAGCAAATCTGTAAATAATTTAAATAGTATTTTCTCAAATTTAAAAACCAAAACACCAAAATTAAAACAGCAAAAAGGGGTTTATGAAATTAAATGTCTCAATTGTAATTCAGGTTTTACAGGAGAAAGAAGCCAAAATTTAAAAAACGTCTAGACCAACATAAATATCATATCCAAAAAATAATCAAAATCATTCAATGCTTGTAGAACATTCATTAGAAAATGACCATAATTTTGATTTTGAAAATACTAACATTTTATATTACGAGTCTAATATTTTCAAAAGACGTTTTATTGAAATGTGTAAAATAAAAATGTCGTCGAATTCTATTAATAAACGTCCTGATTTTGCAAATTTAAACGATACATTTTGTAGTTTTCTCGATTCCTTAAATAGAACATAGATCTGTCAATTTTTTAACATTTGTAATGTTCAAATTATTTTTAGATTAAAAAATAAATATAATATACATTAAAAAAAAAAAAAAAAAAATCAAGTTACTTTTTCAGTTTCCGTTGACAACGTTGTTTATTTTGACAACATAATTTTCACTTCTGACGAAGCAGTCGAACGACTGCGAAACGTAAAGTGTATATTTGCGCGATTTAGTGTCCGCTTAGAAGATTTTGTGATATAAGAGAATAGTTTTTCATTAAATTGTGATTTAAGACTGTGATTTATAGTCCTATTTTATGTTTACTGAAAGAAGTTTGTTAATAATAGAAGTATGTTTTAGCTTTCATTAAGTTGTATTTGTTTCTGTAAATAAAATAGTATGTAGATTATTTAAGAAAATGTGATGTATATTGTGATTTTAATTCTTATGTCTAGTCTTTTTTGTAGCAGAATACTGTAGTTCCATTAAAAATGTTTGTTGCATGAAAGAATAAATATTTATGTATTATTTATCTCACTGTGATTGTATTGTTAGAAAGTATTTTTTTGTTTTGAATTAGTGTTTATGTTATGTTTTCTAAGAATTTGTGTTTTTGATTTTGTAAAATAAAAGTACATATTTCCTTAAGACATATTTTTATTGACTATTATAATTCTAAAGTATTTACAACCATATCCCGTATTGCTCGGGCGTTTATATCATCTGCCTCAACATCAGCTTCGTTATCAACCTCTTCCTGTTGAAATATTTCATCAGGCAAGCGCATGTCAATGTCATTTGGATCAAATTGATCATCAATTGCAATATTGTGTAACACACATGCTGCCCGAATAAAATGAACAATGTAGGTAATTTTTCTTAATTTAATATGGTATAATTGCCTGAATTTTTGTTTCAGGATGCCAAAGCAATGCTCTATAATATATCTGTTTTTGGCCAGTTTTATATTATAATTCACTTGTCTTCGTGTTAAATTGCCTCTATTTTTAAATGGGGTTAATATATTTTGTTTTAATGGATATCCACTGTCTGCAAGTATGTAGTATCGGCCACACTTTTCTTCTAAACTATTTCCTATTGATGAATTGCGTAACACTCGACTGTCGTGAACAGATCCCGGAAAACCCACAAATACATCCAGAATTTTTCTCCTGTGGTCACAAATGGCTTGTAGCTACATACATACAAATATTTACGGTTCTGGTAAAGAATATGTCCATAAACGCTCAGCGTTTTCTGTGGTATAAATAGTTACTTTACCTTACATTGAACGTATTTCTGCAATAAAATTTGCGGATTATCCATAAATTGCGGAAATATTTCATTTTAAAAATGTAACTTTTAAGGTTGGATTTCCTAATCTTAGAAAGAAATTTGTATAATTTGTTAGTTATTTTTGTTTTCTACAGTTGGTAAATTCAGAAAATTTGAATTTAAAATATGACATATGCTATCGCAAATAAATACTTGCAAATTAATTTGGGTTTTTATTGTTACAAGTTAATTACAATTAAAGATGAATATTATAAATACAACTGATTTATATAATAAATTTAATTGCCCTGATGAGCAGCTTCTACATTATTTACAACAAGTAAATTTAATAAGAAATTCTCACGATGTAAAATCGACAATGTAGAAGACCATGCATCTTGTACAAAAAAGTAAAATCAAACTTTGGGACACTGGTTCTACTGTACAAAATGTAAATGCGGCTACTCTATATTAGAGGGATCCTTCTTTTCAAATATGCATGTCCCAATAAGAGATGTGCTGTACGTAACATGGTTCTGGAGTTGTGAAATGAGGGGTAGGCTGCACAAGAATGGCCACAGGTTTGCCTTCCTGTACCATAATTCAATTATATCGCTTCCTGAGGGACATTTGCTCTTGAAATTAATTAATGATCCCGACAAGTTTCAGTTCGGTAGGTTATTGTTGCAGAATAAGATTACTAAAAATAAGATTTTAAAAGTTTGTAAAAATATTAATATATATACATACTTATGTAGGTGGAGAGAATCATGTTGTGCAAGTTGACGAAAGTGTTTTAACAAACGGAAATATAATGCTGGTCGTGCAGTGCCTGCTAAATGGGTTTTCGGATTATTTGACACCACTACAAAGCAAGGACTAGTCCAATTCATACCTAATCGCAATTCTGACACTCGAACAAATTATATTAAAGTATGTCCGTCCAGGAAGCGAAATCTGGAGTGATTGCTGGCGTGGTTATTCGAACTTGTCACGATTAGGAGGTGTCTCACCATATATTCATAAAACAGTGAATCACTCCAGGAATTTCATTGATTCTGATACTGGAACTTGCACCAACTCTATCGAAGGATACTGGTCTTCATTAAAAGGCTTCTTTAGGAGGCTTGGTGTTATGAATTCACCATATATAAGTGAACACGTTGATGTTTTCATGTGGCGTCGTCTCTACTGTAATCAACAAGACAGCTCTCTTATCATGCAAGCAATAACCAGACACATATCTGAAAATACCTTTTTAATAAATTGAGTTTTTAGAATGTTGTTTTGGTTAGTTTATAAAGTTTTTGGCCTTTAATTAAAATATTTAGATTTCTTTAACTTGTACTTTTGTTTAACTAGCGTATGAAAGTTACTTCTTAAATACATATAGGAAAACACAAAAAAATTTTCCTACCCTTGAATTGTATTTATATCCAAAGGTTTCCCATCTTTTAAAATATATATTTCCACACAAAAGTTTCCCTGCTTTTAAAATGTACTTGCAAACAAAGTGTAATTACTCACAAAAATTTGCCTTCCCTTAAAATATATTTGCACAAAGGTTTCCTTTCCCTTAAAATGTGTTTTAAGGTTTTCCCTTGCTTAAAATGTATTTTCATACTAAATTTTCCCTTCCCTTAGAATGTATTTGTACACAAAGATTTCCCTTCCATTAGAATGTATTTTAGGTCTTCTATTTCTTGAAATTTATTCTCACATAAAGGTTTCCCTTCCCTTAAATTGTATTTACACACAAAGTTTGTGAACCAACCACACAAAAATTGCACAAAAATTTCCTTTCCCTTAAAAGGTGTTTTAGGTTTTCCCTTTCTTAAAATTTATTTTCAAACTAAATTTTCCCTTCCCTTAAAATGCATTTGCACACAAGGATTTCCCTTCCCTTAGAATGTATATTAGGTTTTCTATTTCTTTAAATTTATTTTCATACAAAGGTTTCCCTTTCCTTAAATTGTATTTACACACAAAAATTTTTAAACCAACCTTATTACTTAATTACTCACAAAAATTTGCCTTGCCTTACAATATATTTGCACAAAGGTTTTCTTTCCCTTAAAATGTGTTTTAGGTTTTCCCTTCTTAAAATTTATTTTGTATTAAATTCTCCCTTCCTTAAAATGTATTTTAGGTTTCTTTTCTTAAAATTTATTTTGTACAAAGGTTTCCTTTATTTAAAATGTATTTAAAGATTTGTACACACAGATTTCCTTCTTTTAAAATATATTTTAGCTTTTCTTTTTCATAATTTCTTTTATGTACAAAGTTTCCCTTCCTTAAAATGTATTTACACACAAAATTTGTTTCACCCTTAAAGTACATTTGTGCACAAAGGTTTCCTTCCTTTAAAATGCATTTTAGATTTTTATTTTCTTCAAATTTATTTTCGTACAAAAGTTTCCCTTCCTTAAAATGTATTTACACACAAAATTTGCCTACTCCTTAAATTACATTTGTGCAATAAAGGTTTCCTTCCTTAAAATGCATTTAATTTTTCTTTTCTTCAGATTTATTTTCGTACAAAGGTTTCCCTTCCCTTAAAATGCATTTTAGATTTTTATTTTCTTCAAATTTATTTTCATACAAAAGTTTCCCTTCCCTTAAAATGTATTTACACATAAAAATTTCCCTTCCCTTAAAATAAGTTAAAATAAATTAAAAAAAAGTTTCTCATGTCTCAAAATGTCTTTACACACTTCGTTCCCTTTAACAGTAGATTTAAAAAATCACCCACATACTACATGCAATTTTATTACGAAGCTTTTCTTTTGTAATTGAAATGATTGTTTATGGATACAAATGTGCACAAATTTAAAGACATGATTGATTATAAAAAAGATTTACCCGTTAGTGCTTCTTATAAGCATTACTTTTTTGCTCAATTCTCGATTTGTTGCTAAGAACAAAGTGTATTAAGGTAACTTCGCCTGTTCTCGACCACCATTCAACTGCCAGTTGGCTGTCCAGTTACATAAACAATTTTAAAATAGCCAATTAATAAACTTTAGATTTTATTTAAATCTGCTCCCATTTCAACCACTTATGCAATCCAAAACTTACTGATTGACTATTTTAAAATAGTGTTTATGTAAGTGGATGACCAACAAACTAGTAGTGGTCGGCTAACAGGCACAGTTACCCTAGGCTATCTAGTTAGCCTAGAAAACAAAAAAAAAAAACATTTTAGTCATACTCACGGGGTAGCAACGATATAGGCAGAGTTGGTACCCTCTTGGACGTCATAACTTTTTATCCCCAGTAATAGAGGACAGCACAGATACATATTTTTACAGAGTTCTTCAAAGATTGAAATTGATAAATTCGCTGTCTTTCATTATTTTTAAGTTTTTATAACACTCATTAACGCAATTGAAGGGATAACGGCACATGCAGTATGAGCAGTGGCTCCGTTTTGTTTGAAATAACCCCTTGTTATTAGTCAGGTAAGTGGATAAAGGTGGTATGTCACAAAAACCTAATTTTAAGTAATTAACATTCAAACATTTTGCTTTGGTACTTTTTATCATATAAACTTTTACTATTGAAAATTTATCCATAGGTAAATTAGTTATTATTCAGCATTTTATCATAAAACCCACAGATTATGGTAGATTTTCTATAATATAACTCTAATTTTGCAAGAATGTCATACCACCTTAAGCACTTACCCTTCAATTGTCATTTGTCATATTATTTTGTTGTGTTGTGAAGCTTAAGTAGAAAAGGTAATTGAGAACCACTTCCTTAAGTATTTTATTGCTAATTATAATGTCCAAGAAATGTGTCGTTTTGGGATGTCCGAGAGACGAAGTTTTGGATGTTCATATGCGATCAAACTACAGGTTCCCAAAGCCAAAGAAAGGTTTAGATTGCTTTCGATTGTGGGTGAGAGCAACAGGCAATCCAAAATTTCTGCCTATGACTTAACGTTAAGTGTATAGTGCGCGATTTAGTGTCCGCTTAAAAGATTTTGTGATACATTTATTGGCTATTATAAATAAATTTTGAAACAAGCATTATCTACCTATATTTATATGATATATCCTGTCCCCAATAACAGATGGCGCGAGAAACACTGTCTCTATAGAATGCAATGGAACATCGCATTCTATAAGTATTCCTTTCTAGGGTCATACTAACCTATTTTTCTCATGCACTGTTTTTGAAAAATGTCTTCAAGAGATACTGTAGAAGCTTGGAATTCTGTTTGCGAGTTCATAAACATCTCTTCATTAAACATGCAACGAATTTTAAGAGAAAAATTTTACTGTGGTCCACTAAGCTACAGAGATAGAGTATACATAGCAGCATTTAGTTTTGGTAATGGAATTTCTCCATCGATATTAGAAACAGCATTGAAAATTAATACAAATGCAACCCCAGCAAAGATAAGAAAAATTATCGATCTATATAAATACTGGAACTTCGAAGGAGAGACAGAAGCTATACATAGAGAAAGGCGTGATAGATATTATTATTATGACGTTATTACAAAAAGATTATTAACACTAAATGGAGAACTCTATCAGGCACCACGTGTAAACAGAAACACATAACTAAATTTTTACAAAATTTTGTTACACTAATTTATAAATATATTCTGAAAAATATTTAGGCTTCTTTCTAACTGGACACTATTGCTGCGCTTATAAATGTTTAATTTGTGCATTTAAAAGATAGCAAACCAACTGTATCTATATCCACTATAACCATTGTACCACCTCCTTCGACGACTACAAATTTATAACGGATTTTAGAAAGGAGAGGAGGAGGTCGAGGGGTGCTGCGCTTATTTGATTGTCACGAACAAAGATACCAACTAACCAACTTAATAACATCGAAAATACCTACATAAAACATTCAAACATAACCTAGAAACTGTAACTTTTAAAAGGCGATAATTCCGAAATTTATGGATAATCCGCAAATTTTATTGCAGAAATACATTCAGTGCAAGGTAAATTAACTACTTACGTCAAAGAAAATTTTGAGCGTTTATGGACATATTCTTTACCAGACCCATATTTACATATAAAGACTTATTGGTAATAAATTAAGATTATCTACCTGTATAGAGTAAAATCCTTTTCTATTTATGTAGGACTCGGGATCATTTTCAGGCTTATCAATTTTGATATGGCAACCGTCTATTGCTCCGATCACATTTGGAAACCCATTTTCTCGGAAATGTGCTTCTATATTTCTTTTCTCATTATCCGTTGGCCACTTCATAATTTGTGGTGCTAAATTACTTAAAAATACACTTAATCTTTTGATAATCCTGTTCACTGAACTAATAGTTACATTAAATCTGTCACCAACATCACGAAAACTGGCAGCCTCATGTCCTACATACCATAAAAATATTAAAACCTATTAACGAAAATGCAGTTGCTGATTAATTTTATTGTGTTAAAGCAATAAAGGAATACTTACCCGATGTGCTGTACTAACGTTTCCATATTGTCCTGTAGTTTTGTTGTAATAATCGCTTTCTTGATACATTTGTGCAATATTATCAGCCACTTGTCGTGACATTCGGAAATGTTCAAAAAACGTTTTTGCATCATATTCTTGAACTGTTTCTTCTAAATACAGAATTGATTAAAGTAAATAGTAATTGTATATTTATGTTTATACCTGCCTAGATAATTTTCGTTTTTTTGACGTGGTGCATTGATCTGCAGTTCTAAATCACTATCAGAATTGCTGTCTGTATACAAATCATTATCGCTTTCAAAATCACTCATTTTCAACACTTAAATTTCGGCTTTTTTCATAACCTAATCACAATACAAAAATTGTCGTTACTGAACTTGTCATGTGCTTGCTTACAGAAAAGCTATACTGCGCATGTCAGTCCCGACAGTTTCTGCTTCGGGCTAGGAATCGTTTTGACCGTTCAATAACTGGTTTCTGTACGGTCACGAGTTTGATGGAACGCTCTCTAATGGTTCATGAATCAGTTCACAATTTTAGATGGAACGCTTTTTTCACACTGCGCAAGTTCAGAACGGTACAATGTACGATTTTCTGGCGTGATGGAACAAACCTAATATATTAGCTAGATGCCTAACTGCTATACATGTTCTCAGCGCAGGAGTGAAGCCTGAAGGTCGCCCGGCAGCCATTTGTCGGTCGGGTTAAGTTTGAATTTAACGCTCAGATAAAACCATTAATTTTAGGACTTAAAAAATATGTAAAATAGTATTACAGGGTCCATTCTAATATCTTCTCGAACATCTTCTACGTAGTAACTTTAATTTTTTTAGCCAAGAAGAAGTATATTGAGCGAAATTCGTGCGGACGCGCACGTTTCAATTCTTATATGGTGGCGTGCAAAAAAATCACATACACCCAATTTTTGTTGCATTAAGTCGGTCTTATTTATAATCTGTCAGTGTCAAACAATAAAAATGCCGAACTGACACAAACAGAATCAATTTTAATACTCTCTTAGAAAATGCATGACGAATAAGAGCAGTGGCGGATAATTATGGTCTAAATAAATGCACTCTTACACGAACAGAGAAGATGTAGATAGAGAAAGAAACTGTAATTAGAAAAGCAGCTTTGGGACGTTAAAAAAATTATATTATATAAATATATACAGGGTGAGTTTTTTTTTCGATGTTTAGCATTGGGATCTCGGAAACTAGCAGAGCTAAAGAGACGGTTAAATGGGGAAAGATTTGTAGTTTTAGGAGCCCAGTTTAATGCAGCTTTTGTTTTTTTCTTAAAGTTCATGGCTGGCTAGATATTTTGAAAAAACTGATTTTTTATAAATTCGTTAAATGCACATAGCTCGGTTATTCTTGATTTTAGAGAAAAGTTGCAAAAACAAAAGTTGTACAGAATTACGTTCTTAATTAAACAGTCGAACCAAATTTTCCATATATGTAAGCTCTTATTTTTCAGTTATGACATAAACATCAGTTTTTTTTAAATGGAAACCATAGTAGGCCATGAATGAAAAGAGGGCCTTTTTTAGCTTTTCAGCGATGTAACATTCGATATAGTTATTTAAAAAAACGACGGAGATATGGCAGTTTTTATCTTATCTATCGTACAAATTGAGACACCCTGTATATTTCAAAATGATTTTAAATTATGGGAACCTTGAAAAGATGATAGTTTTGTATAAAACATTTTTCCATATATTCAATAGGAACAGCGTTATTGAATAGACCTGGTTAAATATTACACCCTGTACATATGTTCATATGAACTTTTTTGACGCAAATTACTCGGAGAATAAGCCCTTCAAGTCTTTCACACATATTAAGAATCACCCTGTATATAATATAAAAATTTAAAGAAAAGCTCGTTCATGAGTAAAGAGTACAAATTTGTTTAGCTGTTGTCTTTTACTTACATTAAGGCAAAAAATATTTTTCATAAATGTGCAAACTCACGTCCTAGATAAGATTACTTTTAAAACAAACGCCAAATTAATTTTACCTATGTATATTAATGTCAAGAAATCACAATAAATATTCAAAATGTTGTCCTTCAGTTGCAAAACATAATTGCATCCGTCTTATTAAATTTAAACTTTCTAATATAAACGATTTTTGTTCATTGCTACCTACCTGGCCCAAGGCGCGTCGACTAGGCGTTGTGCTACCTACCTGCGTAGATAGGCAGAAGTTTTACATTGGAGCGAAACTTTACTCCAATGTTGCCAGCCAGCTTCAGTGGGACGGGAGGGTTCAAATCCAAACCGCGAAGGCCAAAACCCATAAGAAAATAGGCGACACTTAATTTTTTTGAAAGGGGGGGACAAGGTGAAAATTAAGAAAACCCGTTACATCCAGAACACGTCAATTTACTTAGTCACAAACAACAATCATAAAAAGAATATACACAAATAAATAATATATGGGGAACACAAAAGTTTACAACATATTCGACTTGGTCGGATCCGAACTTCGCATTAAACTATATTAAAATGATTCAAATCGTAACTAATGCAACAGAATATAAAAGAATGCAATCTCCGGTTATTTGCACGCGTCAACGCTCGTCTACTTATATCATCTTTAAATTACACCAGCGGTTGCGCAATAAGTTGCAAGTTTAATTGCGGCAAAATCAAAGCAATGGGTCAAAAACTAAATCCGCGAAATATCGCTCAAAACTAAGAAAAGAAACTATAACGCTCCGACCTTTATTCCTTTGATGTCCGATTCGTTTGTCGGTGTCTTTGCGGAAATGCCGCAGCGACGCTTTGTAGTGTGCCGGCGTCCGAGTAGAGGGGCGAGGGAGGGAACTTCCAACGCAGTAATTCGCGATGCACCTGTACAAACCGGATCGAATTCAGCTTCCGTAGACTCTTGGTGACAACCAATACCCAACGAGAAATAACTCTTGATAAAGGTCCAAGATTAAAGTCTAGGATTACCGATAGCTCTTGCTAGAAGCTCACGATAAAAGCCTATAAACAATGACATAAAACGAGCACAAAAGTCAAACCGAGAGTTGCTGCGTATAGAACTTACCTCGGTCTGTCACCGAAGCTGGGACAACCACGGAACACGCGGTTTTTCCTGTCTCACAGCTGGGTCTAATCAGAGTCGGCAATTAGCCGTAGATATGCACTAACATCCCTTCGATGTAATGGCACGCACAAATAAAATATTTAACGAAAAGAAAGTGTGACCCAAGAGACGGCAAGTTTCGTTCTGACAATGGCACAACATTTCTCGTTTGACAAACAAGGAACGATTATAAACAAGCGAGACACCTTCTAATTTTACCTCCGGGGAACTTTCTTAGTAACAGTGGGAACCAATCGGCTGAAAGGGCAAAGATCACGCATAATACGCGTCCAGAAGTAGAACTTCGTTATAATTCGTTCAATTCCTCACATACACGCGATTTTGAACTCAAATAAGGATGGATTACGTATATAAAATGAATTTGTTTAAATAAATGAAGGTCCTGTTAATGGAAATATGCTAAAACGAAAGTTTAAGAAAAATTACGCCGGCGAAATACGGGTATTCCTACACTGACTGCAATGTGTACAACGACGCGGTCCAGGGAATAATCCGACACGTCGAATTTCGCATATACATGTTCGGAACAGAAATGAAGGCTGGACGGTGGCAATGCGTATACAGGGGGTATTCAGAACAGAAATGAAAAATGAACTGTAATATCATTGGAAAGCATTCTGGTCACAATTTAAAAAAATATTTTAACATTTATTCCTTGATTTATTTGGATATTAATTTTGAAAAGTAAATTTATTTAAGACATAACTAAAAATACCTGGTAACAATTAATGTTTGTGCGTTTTATATTTCAGATCACCGGAAATGAGTGATAAAGTCATAGAAACATGCTTCTTAAAAACACAATAAATAAAATAGTTCCAGAAATCAGAAATCGGAATTTTATTCAAAAATATAAGAAATGAAACGCGCCCGACCGCAGGAATCTCACTCAATATACTTATCTATTCATGACTAAAAAAATAAAACTACTAGGTATAAAATACAGAATGGACCCTGCGATACTATTAAATAATTTAACAATTTTTTTACGTACGAGAAGTAATGTTTCTCGTGAGCGTTGCCCCGAGCGACAAATGGCTGCCGCAGGCTTCACTCCGAGCCGCTGCTTAGGCATCTAGTTATAGGTTTGTTCTAGCAAACAATTTCTGATAGTTTGTGTACTTTTCTTATGCGCATGAGTAATCCATAATTTTTGTCGAATTTGTTTCGAACTTCTCTTTGCCAGAACGTTAGTAGAGGGAATAAGCCGATTCTGGGACCTCCTCTGACCTTGACCTAAAATTCTATCAAGGTCAGAGGAGGTCCCAGAATCGGCTTATTCATAATTTTAACCTTGAACTAAATTCTAGACAAATAGGGTCAAGCTCAGAGGATGTGCCCTAATTAAAGTTGATGTAGTTAAACAGTGTCAAGGTCAGAGAAGGTTCCAGAATCGGTTTATCCGTGGAAGGTGACTTAAAGTGACCTCAGAGGAGGTTGAACCAGTGCGTTTGAATCGTCCCCCACCAATGAGGAGGATATATAAGCTGAAATCTATCGTCGCCTACATTTGAGTAATGTCATCGTGGTACAAGTAATGTGTTTTTCCCGTGATTATTATATGAAGTTAGACTTGCAAAAACATGTTTGAGTGTGATCTGTGAGGAAAAGAATTTACCCGAGTTGATAATAAGAATCGTCATATGCGTACCGCATGTCATGGAAAACGTCAGAACGTAAACGAAGTTGCCGGATCATCTAAAGATTTTGAAATCTTAAATGTCGTAAAGTGTGACGTGTGTGAAATATACGTTAGCAAAAGATGTTTCTCAGCACATTTACGGAGCAATGCGCATAAAAGTAATGCATTTGTAGTTATTGATAATGGAATAGAAAAAATGGCTGGTGCAATTGGTGACAAAATCGTTACGTATCGATTCACGGAGCCTTATAATTATGTGGATATTGACGATTTTACATATAATAGGGACCGTGCACATGCCTGCGTTCAGCGACGCCTGGCGGTGATTTATGCATTAGTGGTATGAAAACATTGTTTTTAGGTTAATATACTGTGACACGTTGAAGCGACGTTATTAACGTCACTCTGTAATTTTTAATTTTGCAATTACAATGGATGTTGAAATATATTTTAAAATCTTATTCATGTAAGTGGACGACCAGCTGGTAGTGGCCGGCCATCAGGCGCAGTCATCCTATGCATAACTTCAATAGCCAAGCGAAAATTTTGGTATTTGCGGAAGAAATTTTACATGGCATTGATGGTCAATAAAATTTTTGGTTGTGCGCAGTTTTGTTGTTATTTCTTGTAATTGTATTAAAAATATTTAGGGCTTTTTCTAAATTTACTCAAATCTTGCAACAAGTTTTATTGTTTGATGATCAGTACAATTTCTAAATATGCAAAATTTATGCAAATCCTGCGTGGTGTCACTAATAGATGTGAAAATATATTACAAATTGAATTCTATTGTTTATGAGCACAGTATTTCAGAAAATACATCAGAAGATCGGCAGTTGATTATTGTTGGACATGGGCGTTTTCCGTTATTTCTAAATTTTTCCTTTCAAACACAGTGGATTTTAAATGCATGACCTCCGTACACAAATTTATGGAAATTTGCCTAACTGGAACGTATTCTTCACTCTTTTTTCCTCTTTTACACCCATTTGTATAAATAAAATGGGTAACGAGAGTGACTCATAGAATTAATGTAAAAGTGCTAAAAATTAAACAAAAATCTGAGTACAAACCTCAATTTAAGAAA
Source organism: Dorcus hopei (assembly GCA_033060865.1). Lineage (NCBI taxonomy): Eukaryota > Metazoa > Arthropoda > Insecta > Coleoptera > Lucanidae > Dorcus > Dorcus hopei. Next base: position 63,700,853 of record CM065426.1, on the reverse strand, counting down.
CATCACTAATATAATCAGTCTTTTAATACAATTAACACAAAGTATTCCAGTTAAATAGTATAAAACATGTTCCACATGCATTTGACATGAAGTCGGTCTGATGATCGGTTGGGGCTATTGTTTATATTGACTTCTTCACATGAAACGCATACCATCAGTATCCTGACCGTAAATGTATTCACAATACCAAGACTAACCATCCGTTAATCATCAACCGCATTTGAAACTGGCCTACATTTGTTGACTTGCTTTCCGACTTCTCATGAAATTCTTCAAACTTTCATTTCATCTGAGTCTCCTGCACATTTTTCGAATAGAGTACGTTGTACTTAATGACTAATCGATATTGAAATCTATGAATCACTTTCAAAACAGCATACAAAGTTAAATGTTTCAATCCATATATATTTTCTTGCTACTGTCTGGATAATTGTAAAGTTTAACATTCTTCCTGTTACTATAACTCTTATGACAATTTACAGTTGTAGTACATAATAACTATTTGATCTTCTGGTATGAAATTAATTACAAAATTCAAGTTCAAATGCACACTGGGCATTTGAAATGACAGATGTACATTTGAACTGTCATCATACTGTCACTCGTGTTTTCATACCACTTATGCAAAATATGGCCATTGGTGGTGCTGTCATCGCATGTGCACTAAGGCACTCGATCTCTGTCTAGGGACACAGACAGAGATCGAGTGCCTTAATGTGCACGGTCCCTATAGGCCCCTAGCAAGCTACCTGGTGGCGCCGCCTGGTGGAGGTTGCGACATAAATTGTAGGACGCGACTTGAAACGTTATATCCATTTATATCATTTCGAAGAAGATTTGAATGTGCTTGCTAGTATTTTCTCGATTTGTTTTAAAGTATGTAAGGTAAAGATCGTCCTCGTAACGTGCTCGTAACTCTAGTGATAGTACTGAGAGTCAGCTGACAGCAGTGTTGCCAACCTGATACGACCCTTTTCCCTGCCTTTTCCTACATAAACTTACAACTAGTGGCGCTCGTGACGCCGTTTGCTACCCGCCTATATTAAAGAAAAAGTGCTAACTCTTATCCAAAGTCTGGTGGATATCCACAGAGCATTGAAAGTAAATGTGGAAGTGTTTGGAGTTTATTATTTAAATTCAAAGGATGATGAAGAGATAAAGTCATTCAACACTAAAAATAAAATAATTTGCACTGGTACAGATATATATAGTATATATCAGAATTTTGTAAACGAGATGCATGCGAAAATGTCGGAATTTCAAGAGCGAGATTCAGGTAAAAATTTAACTAAACTTTTAGTAAATGGATATAATTTTAAATTTTGTTTTTGTTATAGGATGGGCCTTACGGAAGATTTTGTATATGGAAGTTAACATTAATAAATATAACCCATTAAAGGCTTCCAGTTTTGTATCATTACCTGCTTCAGTACGAGCGAAGAAAGCTGTCATAAATGTTCAAAATAATGATAATGCTTGTTTTTCGTGGGCGATAACATCTGCAGTGTACCAACCAACAGGTCCTCCTCAAAGAATGTCTTCATATCCGCATTACAACACCGTAGCAGACTTCACAGACTTAGAACTTCCACTGAAAGTGAGTGATGCGAAATATTTTGAAAATAAGAATAATATTTCTATAAATGTATACGGACTCAGTTCTTATTATAATGGTAATATTATGGTGAATGAAATAGTAGGACCGTTACATTTTACAAAAATCCGGAAAGATATTCATGTAAATTTATTGTTAGTTGATGATAAGGATGGGAACACTCATTATTGTTGGATCAAAAATTTATCACGTTTAGTGTCAAGGCAAACTTCACACCATGGTCACGAGAAATATATATGCGAGGGGTGTTTGATATATTTCACATCTGCGGAAAAATTACGAAGACATAAAAGAGAAGACTGCAAAATTGTTAAAACCGTTTTACCATCGGCACAAACTGAGGATAAATAAATATGGTGAATCTATGCCAGAGAACATATTACAGTTTGAAAATTTTGAAAAACTATTGAAACTACCATTTGTTGTGTATGCTGATTTCGAAGCTTTGTTGAAACCGTTAGATAGAGCGGAACCAAATCCGAATAAAGCTTTTACAGTTAAATGTTATGAACATGAACCTCATTCTTTTGCGTATTACGTTAAATATAGTTTTAATGATGACCTGTCAAAATTAAAGGTATATCGCGGGCAGAATGTTGCGATTGAATTTATAAGGTCTTTAGAAAATGATATTAAATGTATGTATGAAATGTATTTAAGCAAGATTGTACCTATGAGTGAATTAACGCGAGGAGAAGGAGGCTTACGATCGTGCAACAATTTGTCATATCTGCGAAAAACCAATTTCGGATATTAAGGAAAAAGTTCGTGATCACGAACATCTAACAGGGGCGTTTAGAGGTGTCGCACATTCTGTATGTAACATTAATTATAAAGTACCAAAATTCATTCCGGTTTTCTTTCATAATCTCTCAAATTATGACAGTCACTTATTTGTAAAAACAATGGCATTAGAAGGGGAAGATGTTGACGTAATCGCACAAAATAAAGAGAAATATATTTCTTTCGCGAAGATAATCCATGTAGGAGAATACATTGATTGTAAAGGAAGAAAGCGTAAAATTAATTTTAAAATAAGATTTGTGGATTCTTTTCGTTTCATGCAATCATCTTTGCAGAAATTAAGCTCATATTTGGAAGATTGGCAATGTTGAGAAATTAGGAAACATTTCAGCGATGATAAATTGTTTAAATTAGTACGTCAAAAAGGGGTATTTCCATACTGCTATATAGATTCATATATAAAATTAGATTTTCCGAAATTGCCATGTAAACGATGAAAATATAAGTGATGAGGATTATGAAAGAGCGGAACGTGTTTGGAATTCATTTAATTGTAAAACAATGGGTGATTATAGTGATGTATATTTAACATCTGATGTCTTACTATTAGCAGATGTTTTTGAAAATTTTAGAGATCTATGTATTAATAACTATAAATTAGATCCTTGTCATTTCTACACAGCTCCAGGATTAAGTTGGGAGGCAATGTTGCGAATGACAAAAGTTAAATTAGAATTATTACAAGATGTTGATATGTTACATTTTTTCAAAAAGGGTATTCGTGGAGGTATAAGTATGTGTAGTAAAAGAATGGAAAACGCTAATAATAGATTTTTACAAGGTTCCGACTCCACATTGCCGACTAAGTTTTTAATATATCTTGATGCTACAAACTTATATGGTTTCGCAATGTGTTCGAGGTTTCCATGGGGAAATTTTGCTTGGTTACCCACAGATGAAATTAATAATTTAAGTATTTTAGAGTTAGAGGAAGATTCAGATATCGGATACGTTTTCGAAGTGGATTTGGAATATCCTTCTCATTTACATGACCGTCATAATGATTTACTATTTTGTCCTGAAAACATTATTCCACCGAATTCAATGTATAGTAAGCTTATTCCAAATCTTTGTAACTAACTACATAATTCATTATTTAAACTTGAAACAATGTTTGGAACATGGTTTAGTATTAGCTCGAATTCACAGAGCAATTAAGTTTTCACAATAGTTGCGTTCGAAAATTATATGTCGGATGTATCTGGAGCATATGATCTCACCTTTCTCACTCACGACTTTTAATCTATTTTGTATCTCGCTCATCCACTTAAAAAAATCTTGTGTTTATAGTACTTCCACGACAACAGGCGATCTCTCACATCCCACATTTAAGTAGAGTGTGAAAAGATCGCCTGTTGTCATGGAAATGATATAAACACAAGAATTTTTTAAACGGATGAGCGAGATACAAAATTGATTAAAAGTCTTGAGTGAAAAAGATGAGATCATATGCTCCAGATCCATCCGACGTATAATTTTCGAACGCAGCAAATATCGATGGTTAAAAATTTACATAGATTTTAATTCCAAGAAGCGAGCCGATGCAAAAAATGAATTTGAAAATTTTTTTATAAATTGTTCAATAACAGTGTTTTCGGAAAAACTATGGAAAATGTTGAAAATAGAGTTAATATTAAATTAGCAACGCATTGGGAAACACATAATCGAAGACTGGGAGCTGAAGTTTTGATCGCGAAACCAAACTATAAGTCAAGCAAAATTTTTAGTGATCATTTAGTCGCAATAGAATTAGCTAAAGTGCAAATAAATTATAACCTTTATATGTGGGATTTTGTGTTTTAGACATATCAAAAACGGTGATGTACGACTTTTATTATAATTTCATAAAACAAAAGTATGACAATCATGCAAACTTATTATACCGTCTGTCTTATGAAAAACGCACGACACTATAACTCTGTTATTAATGATCCGATTTCAATAATTCAAAAAGCACATAAGACTAGTTTAAAAATACTATAAAAGGATAGCATTTAGATTTTTTTAAATATGACATTTTTGTCATATTTTTGTCATTTTTGGCGATAGTCAACTTTTTTTTTCAAATGGCGGCAGATATTTTTTTTACTCAGTTTGATAGAGATTTATTTTCTGAATTCAATTATTTAAAAGTCGATTTCGAAATATCAAATTGGGGGGGGGGGATAAACGAAAAACTTTCGGAAAAGTGAAACTCACCGTGCGGGTACTCAAATTAAAGGTCTCAAAGAGGAAAATCAGGTAATCGAAAAATCGAATGTTCGGTTTCACCAACGCGGATTGAGAATAGCAGTCGGTTTAATCCTAGTTTACCCTATTACTTTCTTATAAATGACTCAGAATTAATCCGAGTGGTAGTGTCAAATCGCTTTAGTGAAATCGGATATAAATGAATCTTAATCTGTATCGTTGCTTAGGTCTCTCGGACACGCTTAATTTGTTACTAAACACGACGTGATAACGATGCGCTTTTTGAACCCATTTAATCATCTCTTCCTCGCTATAGGCGAATAACTTTCGCCAAGACGTTTAATTTCAACTTGATTTTGTAAATACTGTAGGGAAATAATTTCGCTTTTTAAACAAAAATGAAGTGTGCGATGGAAAAAAAATGGAAAGTTTTTAAAATTTTATAATTATTATAAATATTGCTCAAAATGTCCCCCGCCTTGTTGAATACATAGCTGACACCTTCTATTTACTCCTTGTATTGCATTTAAGATTAAATTGAGAGGTACCTCGTGACAAGTGCGGATAATTCTCTGCCTTAAAATAGCTGCTTTCTTTCGCTGAAAAGTTTGAATCATGATTCGAATAATTTTTCGTTACCCGCTCTGGATCTGAATGCATTTCAATTCAAACGGATTGCAAAATTGAAAGATTGAAAGGGGAAAGGGATTACTGATCGGAATTGAAATTTCGCGAAGATCCAGTTACAAGAGAGCATCCATTTTTGAATCGAAACGCGTTATGTTGCGTTTGGATCAAACGAAAGAAAGCAGCTAATATCCTCATTTTCGGGTAGTGTTAAATAAACATGGACATAGCTCCATAACCAAAAGTCGAGCGGCGTAGTATCAGGTGAACGCGCAGGCCACCGAACTGGTGGCCCATATGTCAGTATAGACTAAGATTCATTAAGATTTCACCAAAGCGATTTGACACTACCACTCGGATTAATTCTGAGTCATTTTTCGATTACCTGATTTTCCTCTTTGAGACCTTTAATTTGAGTACCCACATGGTGAGTTTCACTTTTCCGAAAGTTTTTCGTTTATCCCCCCCCCCAATTTGATATTTCGAAATCGACTTTTAAATAATTGAATTCAGAAAATAAATCTCTATCAAATTGAGTAAAAAAAAATATCTGCCGCCATTTGAAAAAAAAAAGTTGACTATCGCCTGACAAAAATGTCATATTTAAAAAAATCTAAAATGCTTTCCTTTTGTAGTATTTTTAAACTAGTCTTATGTGCTTTTTGAATTATTGAAATCGGATCATTAATAACAGAGTTATAGTGTCGTGCGTTTTTCATAAGACAGACGGTATGCAGATACGGACAGTTTAATATTGAGTATTAATACTAATAATGTATATGAAGATATAAAACAGAATTTAGATAAATTTGATACTTCAAATTATGCAGTAAATAATATGCACGAAATGCCGTAAACTCCGGCTGTGATTGGACGATTTAAAGATGCATACGCAGGAGAGATAGTAAAATCATTTGTTGGCACAGGTGCGAGAATCTACTGCATTGACCTTATTTCAAACTGTACTAAAAAAGGGAAAGGTGTTAAAAAATATGTAATAGATAAATATTTAACTGTAAATGATTATAAACAAATTGTGGAACAAGACGGTTTTATTTATAGAAAAATGTATGTATTTCGTTCTGATTTTCATACGGTATACACCAGAGTACTGTATGATTACCTACGCGGTTACCGGTTACTAGGTTTAACCAACAAGGTATAGCGACGCGATACCTACCTAGTACATATAGGTAGTAGGTACTCTTTAGAGGTAGGTAGTAAGTAACTACCAGGTACGAGGTAACACTCGTTACTCAGTTGACAATGTCTGAATCCAGGTTTTGTTGCACAAGTTCCGTATCTATTTTGTTCGGCAAGCTGAATTGTTATTCAAGTAACGATTCCAGCATGTGTCCCAAAAGACTTATAATCTATGCGCAAGTAAGCAAATTGCCTTATGATTGCGAGCTTTCCGGTAAATTAATTTCAGCTTACAATAAATTGCACCATTATCATTTGATGTGTTCTTCCCCCATCTAGCTCGCACCTATGATCGGTAAGCCGTACCTCGAAGTTTAATATTAACAATTTTTTTCTTGCTACGCTTCTGCTAACAAAGCCCCAAAGGGCTGAAACAGCTGTACAGAGGATGCTCGAGGAATCCACTGCAATCAAAACAGACTTGCAACAAAAAAAAATTTAAACTTTCAATATGACTTATTAAGTAGCGAACTATATAGCTTCAATTTGTCAATCCTAATGCAATGTTAGGTTAAAAAGTGATCGCAGGGTGTCGTGATTGAAACATTTTCTTAATATTAACAGTTGGAATATTTATTTAAGTATTCAAAATGAAAACTCTGGGGCTGGGTTTCTCAGTCCTAGTTTAACTTTAAACTCCTGTTTATTCCCATGGTAGCAATTATAAAAACAATTGTTCCTATGGAAATAGACAGGAGTTTAAAGTTAAACTAGGACTGAGAAACTTAGCCTGGGACGAATGCTTTCCTAAAACAGTAAAATTAAACGTTACTTATTAAATAGGTTTAAACAAATGTAATTATGTTCTGGGAAGTAACTTTTCTTTAAAGTAATAAATGGTTTTGAGGAAATTTAATAAAAAATGTACAGTCGGACTTAACCACAAAGACTCGATTATTTCCATTGTTATTAACAAGTCGTCAAGTCCCTCAGTGCATGTATAACGGGTGTCCTTCTGACAGTGAGACATAGGGATTTAACATGGGAAAAGTAATACGAGTACCGAGTAGTATCTGCCTGAGTAAATATTTATGAAATTGTAGATTATAGCCAGAAATAAAAAGTGAGCAAATAAAAATCAGATTAGAGTAGGCGGTGCAAAGAAAATGTATGTCTGTGATTAACTGAATTAATTAATGTAATACATTCATGGACTGTCAAATTTATTGACTTTTCATTTTATCACAGACATACATTTTCTTTGCACCGTCTGCCCTAATCTGATTTTTAGTTGCTCACAGGTTATTATGATGCTTAAAATGTTTTGATACTAAATTTATACTATTTTAGTTGCTAATTATTTATAAATTAAGAAAAAAGTAATTATCTTTTTCCGTACAGCTTAATAGCTGTTTAACGCAAATTAAAAACCCGTTCTCGTGATCCAAATTATTTGTTCGTGTTTCGCAATTGTAGGGTGGGTTTACGGAAAGCAAATCAAATATTTAATTTCGAATTAAACTAATCACGACTAAGTTGCCATAAGAATTACATTGCGAACTGTCAAATTAACGTCATTAAAATTTGATTACAATTAAATTTTCTGTAAACTGGCCCGTAGGGTCACAAGATCAAATCCGAGTGCGTACTTTTTTTCTTTTCTTTTTTTAATACTTCTTTAGATTTGAAATCATTTTCTTAAATACTAATTTATATTCTCTCAGCCTTTTCATAGCGCTACTCTTAAGTTACTTTAGACTACACAGCAGCAATGTTGCATGAATTTTTGACAATAACTACTTCCTTGAAAGTATAGACGAATAACTAAAATTCTATTTTTTAAATTGAGGCTTTCCACCTTTAGAATTATCAGGCAAAACTAAAAGATACCTGATAAATAAGAATAATAAATGATGAATTTGAATCTCGTAATCTGATCTAAAGTTATTTGAATATTAAAATGCAACTTAAATAAAAAATTGAAAAAAAAAAAAAACTAAACAAGGCTGACAGAATATTCCGTTTTAAAGAAAGAATTAGGTTTGGAAAAAGTGTCAAAAGTTAAAAAAAAAAATTGTGATGGGCTCGGTTTGATCTCGCAACCCTACGGTTACGAAACTTATGCCCGGTTGCACCGACCGTTGTTAGCAGTTAATTAACAAACACGAGTTTATAAATCAGTTGTTAAAGATATATTCGTTGCACGAACATTTGTTAGCGTTAACTTCAAGTTTGTTAACCGTATTTACCTAATCACCCAAAATTGTCTGATTAGCGAACTAACTCATGATTAACATTGACAGCCATAGTTGACAGCTTGCGTATTGTGTTATTCATTGTGTTTTATAATAAAATACAGGTAATAACATTAGTCTTGATGTGTGTTCATTTAATTAGAACGTGTTGTCTTATTTAAGGGTTTACTGTGAATATGTAAACTGACAGTGAAGCCTCGAGCACTTCCTCTGATGAAGAACTATTGAATCTAATAAATTTACTTCCCAAGCCAAAACATTATAGGCCAAGAAAATAAAATAGCAAGAGTGTATACTACAGATTTGCATTTACAACTTACTTTGTCATCAGCTTGATCTTTTCTCAATTTTCTTTTAAAATTAATATAATATGCTGTTATTAAGTCAATTACCTGTCGTTCTAGACACATTGGTGGTATATAACGGAATTAAGAGCAATCTTACGAAATAACTCCATATACGAAAACCATTAAAACGGGCGAATTCATAGAGACTTTATTTCTGAATATAATTAATTCATTTTTTTTTCTATATACCTGACAACTAGCACTACAAAGTGACTATAGGAAATTTCTCTATCATCATCTGATAATTAAGAAAAAAATAATTAACATTGAAAAATTGTAGTTGAACTTTACAGCGATAGTAAAAATACTTCCAGATCGAATTTTGAAAAACGCGTTAGTCACTTTGTAGATTGAAGTTTTGTTAACAAATCAGTGAATACAGCTTTTAAAAATATGTAACCATAATTAAGTTATGAAGTCGCCCGATTTGTATGTTTTTAGTGAATTATTTCTGTAAGGCGTGAATATATTCTCCCCACCTTAAGAGCTCGGGGCGGTAACAAAATAGACAATCACGTGATCTTTTTTCAGGGTCTGAGAATATATTTTGCGTTCCGATTTTTTAGGAGTTATTGCACATGATCTCAGATAGGATTAAGGCGGGTAATTTAAATGTATTTAAGTTTGCGCACTGCCTTTTCCAGTACGTTTTTGGTATTTTAATATTTATTTATACATACACTGAGGTCTAGCAACAAGTACATTTCTTGTTGGTCAAGAAAAGATCAAGTTCACTATCTCTAAATAATATTCAAAGGTACGGCTTTTTCCACGGTTGGAGAAAAAGGTATTTTTAGCCGGCTAAATGACATCACTAGGAAAATTACATTTTTATAGAATTATCGTTTTGCCTATTCTGACGTACAACTCTTTTGTGTGAACTTTTGCGTCCTGGCATTCTTCGTTGATTAAACCTAAAAAAAAATTTTGAGACGCATTTAACTTCGAAAACATTATTTTGTGTAACTAACTTTTGCATCAACTCCTTTTTTTCGTTATTAATTTAAATGCACTCCTTAAAATTTGAAGTGGGACACTTATGGTCCGTTTTCACGCTCAAGCAATTTGCGCAAATGTGCTTGTGAACACAAATTTGCACAAGGAGGTCGTTGCATGAAAACGGTATTTTTTTGCTTGTACAAGCTAAAAAATTTGGTAAACTGCATGCATTTGCGCAAGCGAATTTGTATGCGCAAATACTTGCACAAATCCATTTGCGCAAATTGCTTGAACGTGAAAACGCACCATTACTTTTTTTTTTTTTGTAAATTTGTGTTTGGCTCAACTTATGTGTATTAGAAGCGAAATAGCAAAAATATAAAAATGTACATTTAAATAAAGTTCAAAAGAACCGGTAGGAAGTTAGCAATAACTTTCAGCAATAAAAAAAAATTCTAAAACTATACCAAAACAGTTTCAGTATTTATAATATTAGTATAAAAATCTACTAATTAAGTAATATTCAATAACTTAAAATGAATATTTTTAGAAATTGATTCGAAATTGACCTATCAAGTAATTTTGCGTTAGGCGTACTTAACTTCTTCAAAAATGACAGCGTTGTCTTATTTTTAAATCAAATGTTTTAGACGAAAACAATCTATTAATAATGGGCTTTCGATAGTTTAAAAACAAAAAGGGACATATTTTTTGTCCGGCCACAATAAAATCTTAAACTTTCGTTCCGCATACTCCAGGACCTCAAAAATCTGAGGTGATTTGGAAACTTGTTCAAAATAAGTATGTAATTGAAAATAAAAAGATACTGAAAGTTATTGCTAACTTCATACCGGTTTCAAAAGAAATAAACTTTTATGATATTTTCTTAAACTGTGGCCTTTTCTTCAATCAAAAATTGCAAGATGCGAAATACTTTTACTTTCTGGATTTAATAGTTATTTATGTACCAAGGTGGCAAAGTGGCACTTTATCAAACGAGTTTGCAAATTGCGAGCCAAGGCGAAGCCGCAGTGAGCAAGCAAACGAGGTCGATAAAGACACTTTGCTGCCGTGGTGCATATAATATTTTTTCGATTACTACATACTCGACCATTTATTTTGAAATATTCAAACCTTACAGATTTATATCTATGTTTATATCTTCGTAAATTTTTGAAAAATATATTTCATTTACCTTATAGTACGTTATAAATGACACTGGCGTTTCGATGACATCAAAAGATGTGACGCTAGCGCAAAAAGACTTTTTTTTCCTACACTAGTAGAAAATTCAATTTTACCGGCTCATCAGAGAGGAGAAAGCGAACGTTTCCACGGCTAGCCCGGCAAAATGAACATAAATGCCTAGCCGAGAAAATAATTTACGAGGCTTTACCACTAGGTGGCGCGACAATAATTTCTGGAATGCATTCTCATCGACATCAAAAAATTAACAAACGTAAGTTTTTTTTAATTTAATTCCACTGGTATTTGGTTTTAAAAAGGATTAAAATTATCAAAAAAAAAAAAAAAAAACTCGGCAGCGGTGGAATTCGAACCCATGCCTCCGAAGAGACTGGTGTATTAAACCACCGTCTTGACCGCTTAGCCACACTACTATACGTATTACTGTATTTTAAAACATCTATAATAATTTTAATAGTAACTCAATTTTAATATTTTTACTTCGAGAAAAAGAACGTTTGTGTGATATTAATAAAATTAATTATAATTGTGTAGGAAAAAAAATAATGTGTAAACCATGGCGGTAAAGCAATTTTCGAGGTCTTGAGAAGTGGCCAGGCTCGGCTGCCCGCCTCGCCTGTCCATATCTTCTCTCGACCTGGAAAACAAGCACTTTACCGCCTCGGTCTACAATATACTATTACGTTATGCAAACAAAAAACAGTCACTTCGCGTCATGATGTTCGTAATGTATCATGTACTTAATTATCAACATTTCTTAACAATTTTCGAAAAAATATAGATACATATTTACAAAGAAACATATTTACCGCCGATTTTTCTTTTCCTATATGTGACCATCTCGTTAATGGAGTTTAATTTACCCATGTTTACAATTAAAAAAAATAAAATAATTAATTTCATTACAGTGTTGAGCTGTAGGTAATATTAAAATTGCGCACGCGCATGAAATAGGATTATACGTAAAATTTTTGGTGTTGCAGCTCCAATCCTCTTCAATACTTTTACAAATACATATAGGTAAGTACTTGTTCCTTTTCTATTATACGACGCATATGTGCAATTAAAAATAAAGTCTACTTTGAACGATAATTGCGTCTTATTACAATTTACCGTAAAAAATGTGTAAGTATTTGAATATAATTATGTACATGTATGTGTATTTCTGAACCCGTCGAATGTACCAACATTATGACCGAACGCAGCCTAGTAAGTTGCTCATGATGACGGAACCACCGACATGCCGGCGCACACGCGAGAGTTATTATCGTTCTTTCTCAATATGTGTTGAACAGAGATAGCTCTAAGCAATTAATGTTGGTGGTTTTCAATAGCCGCATAGTCGGAAGGCGACTGCCAACCAACCAATCATAATATCACAAATATTTCCCCTTAACGTAGCAAAGTAGGGATAGTAAAATGCAAACTTCTGAGGGGTAACTTTGTAGGATTCCTCTTAAATCGAGTTTGAATACTTTGCCAACCTTCAGACTTCTCTTTTAAAGAAATTCCATCAGTTTCTTTGCTTTTTATTATTGAAAAAAGTTATTTGTAATAATAGAAAACAAAACTTCCTTCTCTTTCTCCGTAAAATAACGTGAAGATTTCAATTTGACAAGTGCCTCCTTGAACAGATAACCAATCAAAGCACTCGACGTCACTCATGACATCACTACCGGAATGAAAATCTGTATTTAAGTAATATGTGTTAAAAAATCGTCGGTGCAACAGTACTTACTTTTGACTAATGTTAAATATTAATACTAAGTTAACTAACAAAAGTTAGGATATTTAACAACGCCTGTCGGTGCAACCGGGCATTAAACTTAAACAACTCGACCACGAGAAATTGTTAATTATGGTTGCTAAAATATGCTATTAAGTATAAATAAAGAATTTTAATTAATTTTTCCTTAATTTATAAATAATTATTGCTTAAAATATCATAAGTTTGATACCAAAATGTTTTAAAAATCAAAATCTTTCCGATTCCAACCTACAAATTCATATGAATTTACTCAGGTAGATAAAATAAAATAATTTCTGTTTTCCCATGTTAAATCTCTATATCTCATTGTCAAATTGATAAAACGGTATGTTGCGGTCTTTACAGTGCGAAACATAGCAAGCCAAGTCAAACGCATTTTAGAATACCATCCATGGTGGTCAAACCCAGATGAACGATATGTAGTAAGTAATTAATAAGCTAACGCTTATATGGCCGTTTCAATTGACGGTTTTTCATTGTTGAAATTGTTCCTGAAAATTTACAGATTCATACGGTGACTAGTGACCTCTGTGGCGAAAATTGTTAGTTCAGTGAGCTGTCAAATGTAACAGTTTCAGAATTTTTCTGCTTGTAAGTTTAAATTCGAACATGTTTCTTCAAAAAATCTGTTTTCTCTCTACTTGTATTATAGAGAACAGGTTTCTCTTATAGATTAAAGATTATATAGATGGCCGAGTCTGTATAAATCGTACCTCGTTTATTTTAGTTTATACTTTTGTCGCTAGCGGTGCTGAAGCGGCGATTTAAATTTTCGCGGGCATCTTGGATTTTTGAAGCCGACAATGAACGATTATAAATTACATCTGATTTACATGTAATTTTTGACAATGTAAATGTTAATGCATATTATGACAATTTTTTTAAAATTATTATGCATTAAAATTTATTGTATGTCAAAAATATATGTAAAGTAGATGCAATTTAAATCGTGAATTGCAGGCTTACATGAATATGCTTTCGTTAGAGCGAAATTCTCCTAATTACCACTAACTATAAATAATAAACAACAGATTATTACAAATGCTATTATGTATTTATATTAAAAATATTATCATAACAACAAATCACGTAATAATAAAGCAATTATAAACAAAAGAGAAACATTAATTAGTACAAACACATCTTTGTATTGTTCTGTTTGTTACATACTTCAGTTTTATTCTACTTTACTTGACAAAAATACGTTATTAATAATGTAATACATATTACATTAATACATTTCTTAAAAATAAAATTCTTAGTTGTCAATTAAAGGCTATTCCTAATTTTACAAGTTTTAGAAGTTCCTCTTGATGCACTTTACGTTTCATTACTAAGAAATTAGGGGCCTAGTTTCAAAGTGAACAATCTCCATTTCTTACTTTCACATGCAGCTCCATTCCTTTTTTGTAATACCTTCTTAATAGCTAATTTCTTTAAGTAAAAAAGACTGACATATTATCTCTTAACAACACTTATATACTAAAATTAAAAAAATTTGGAAAAAATGTTAGTTACTTAAATTATAACTGTTTTCAGTTTCCTGAAAAATTAAAAATGATACTAGAGATTGTACACTTTGAAACTAGGCACCTCAAATATGAAACAATTATTGTTATATTTATACAATGTAACAAACTTAAAAATTATATAATTTTCCTATAAAATTATGATTGTAGCCGTTTTTCTAAACGCAGTCTATTACACTTAGATTTATTTTTTAAATGTAATTCTAATGCCTGTTGCTTAATACTATCACTTATATTCTGAGTTTCTAAACCTTTCAAAATCTTATTGACATTATGCACCCAAGTATAACAATATAAATTTATAAACATAGTTGCAAATATTTTGTGCAAATTATGGTTTTCACATGTACCAAAAATTGATTTGTTGATATTTGCATCAATAATGAGCAATAATTTGGTCAATAAATTAGTCTCATTACAAATGCGTGGTAACCAATAATGTAAAACTTGAACACATAAATTAAAGAAAACAACAAATTTTGTTCGTGGTCTGAGCAAAGCGTTTGGTGTTAATTCTCCAATTCGAATTAAATGATGTTCAATAGAGTCATTTTGCGTTAGCAATTCGTTTTTGCATACTGCACATGTCCCAATGGATTTTAATATATTTTTTGACATGTAGCCAGCTAAATATCCATGTAAAGCCATATGAATAGTGTTGTGGTTTGATTTTAAGGATACTAGCCGATCTTGTCCATAATTGAGTGGCACTGTGGTTTCATCTTGATATGTATCACAATCTACAAAGTCTCCTAAACTGTCCAAAGCTCCCTCACATTCGTGCTCTTCACAATTTGCATAAATAGAGTGTGGAGCCATAAAATTATTCACAATTAATGTTTTGAAAGCATTTCTAAAGGTGGTACATGATGGATTAATATTTCGTACTCCGTAGCTACGAATACAACTGAAGAAATTTTCAAGAGGATCTTGATTGAGATTTCTAGGAAGTAAAAATTCAAATCCTGCATTTTGCAAATTTTGCCACAGGAAATTCAAATTTTTTAAACTGATGATCCAATTTGTGACAGTAGGTGGCACAAACTGTTTGTTGTCTCCGAAAAATTTCACATATTGTAGAACTCCAATAGCCTCATGCCAAAATGCTACATGTTCTGTTGTTTTGCTTACGGCACGCCTCAATATTTTGCCATCATGTGGATTTATACTCGAACCATTTACACTATCAAACAGTTTATCGATGAATAGTAAGAAGTTGGCGGTACTAATAGCCTCTTCTGGCATCAATCCTTCTCGACCTGAAACATTATTAAAATTAAGTTTACTAACAAACAATTAATATTGGACTTACCATGCGTTACCAATCCCCTCATGGTTGACTGCACTCTGTGTGAGAACACTTGGGCAGCATGCTTCACTTTCATTTTTCTTATTTGACTTTTAACTACGTGTTCTGCAGTTAGTCTATTTAACATGCGAAATTCATCATTTTCAAAACTATCTATGTTGTACAAGTGTTCCACATGTTTCCAAGTTGCTACCTCAGTTCCGTTTTTCCATGTAAAACGAACATCATATTTCAACATGTTGTTTCTAATCCCTTTTAACAGGTGTGGGAAATCAAACAGAGGGAATATTTCTTCTTCATCGATAATAAATGAATAAACTTCATGTGATTGACCTTCTTTGTTGCACTTTATTTTTGTTTCTGCGACCAACATATTTATAGCAGCCTTATTATACTGGACACAGACTGTTGCAATTACTCGAACTCCTATCTCCATCAAGCAATGAATAATTTTCTTCAAATTTTTTGCAACTTCTGCATTAGCCAATCTATTTTGAGAAAAATAATACGCTATGGGTTGCTTCCACTTTCTTGCTACACCTTTGATCATGAAAACCATAGCATGGTCAGCAATCTTGATTACATTGGATAGTGATGTACTTTCGAATCCATCTATTGTTTGTTTTGCCTTGTTATAGTATAACAAAGGTTGCAATGATATCTCATCAAATAATAATATACAATGTCTATCTCGAGGACTTACATTTTGCAGGTTTTTCCTTAAACTTTCAAAAATTGGTTTATTGATGCCAGAATTAAAAGGAACTTTAGTTAGCAGAGACATAACTGTTTTGCGAGATGGAAGAGCAAATATTTTTCTTAATAATTTGTAGCTCTTCGGACCTTGTTTCAATAGTGACAATGCTAAAATTTTGTCCTTTCGAGTAAATCTGCGTCCTCTTGGTGCTTTTCTCTGCTAATTTGTGACATTAGAAATTTATAAGTATAGGTGTTAACCTTATTTTGAAAAATCTTCCCACTCTCTGCCTGTTTAATAGCAGCTTTTATTCTTTCTTTATTTCCATGTATAGTATAGTTCAGTTTACGTGCTATGTCCTTATACTCATTGGCTATTTTATATAATTTTGACGCTTTTGGAGTAAGTTGAGCCCTTTTTCTTAAATTGACCTCTAACAAAAGGTTTCTGCGTTTGCGCAAAATATTTGCACACACTGATGTCCTTTTCTTTGTACATACATTTTCTTGAATACCTTCATGCTGCTTCAAAGACTCGCTTAAAATAATACCTTCCATAGAGGAGGATGGGAATTCCATTTGAGAATTTGTAGATACAGGTAATTCTGCTGACATAACATCTGCTGTAGAACAGCACGGAATAGGAAATTCCCTTTGAGGATTTGTATGTACAGGTAGTTCTGCTGATGTAATATCTGTTGTAGAAGAGTGCGGGGTAAGAAAGTCCGTTTGCAAACTTGCGGGTGCAGTTACTTCCATGTTCATTACAGCAGGTAACTCAAGGGGCATCAGCAATTCTGCTTCAGCACCTAACACATATAATAAAAATTTTCTATACTGTATACTTTTATTATTAATGAATCAATTACCTGATTGCAGTTGGAGACTTGGAATACTTCTAGCTTTTAAATCGGTTCTGTTGTGAATGGATGGAAATTTGGCAGATTCACTAAAATGCACATCACACACTCTATAACTTTTCCGAATTGCATGAAAATCTCTCTGCAATAAGTCTTTCCGTCCAATTTTTATACACCAAATTTTAATTAGCTGAAATAAACAAAATTAGTGAATCAAATATAGTTATTTAAAATAATAAAAAATAAAATAATTATGAAAATTTTTGTGTTTTAATGGAATTTCATATTTAAGTACATTATATGCAGAACTCTGTATTTGCGTGAGACAATTGTTTCGAGATTAAGGGAAAACAAACGGGATTTTCTTTAACTGGTATATGAAACATTTGAATTTCAATCGCAAATTAGGAAGCAATTACAGTTTTTCAACTTTTCAATCAAGGCTAATATAATCTACTTCTTACCTGTTCATCAGCCGGAAACTTGTGTAAAGGCTTGTAATTAAACCTACACATAGGGACACAACACTTGGAAGGCATTTTGTGCTATAGCAAAAAAAAATGCGTACGTTCACACTGGTTCACACCGATATAAATGCGTTGAAAATAGAAAGGTTAAGTGCAGGGTTGCCAGTATTTTCACATTTCAAGTCGCCAGCCACAGTAACTGATGTCGCCCAAATCGCCTACTTTAGCTGCGTTCGTTTATTCAAATCCGTTTACTGTATTTACTCTTTCGCACTTTTCTCTCACTTTAACTTGTATCAAAAGAGCTTCCCTCTCATTCTACTTTTGTCGGAGTGATGAAACGAATGCAGCTTTTAATAAAGACATGAAGTCGAAACAGTGTTGCCATGTCTACGGAATTCAGAGGTCATAAAGGGAAAAGGGGATTCTTTATGTTTTTGGCCAAAATCTAACGAAATTTGAACAAAATTCTTCAAACAAAGGATAAAATATTATTAAAAAAAGAGAAATAAGATATTATTAAAAAAATATAAAAATACCAAGAATGCAACGTGACCTCCGGCTGCGAGAAGTAAAGCTGTTTTATAATGAAAATCACGGAACTTGAGTACTGCGTAATCAATCGCCGAAGCAAGAATCGACAATTATTTCAGTATTATGTCTTTATTAACGGTGAATGAGAAAAAAGGACGGAGTTATGATTCATAAGTCTGTTGATGCAACACCAGGCAATGACACAACGGTCTTCTCTTGTGAATAATACTATATCAATCAATCGATTGGCATATAATAAAAAAATGACGTATACTTCATATTTCAATAAAATTAGACGGAATTAAAAATAAATCTGTTTTCTACATTAAGCCAACATTCAAATAAAAACAACTTATGTAAGTTTGATTACCCTGAACATATTTCTGATTTCTCGATTCATTTTAGCATTGTTTAATAAAGCCGAGATCGGTTATTCACACGGTGCAGATGGAATAAAATTAGAGTAACTACGAAGTTATTTTGACACAATATATAGAAGCGAGAAAAAAGCACGAAAAGAGTAAATAGTGAGTTGAATAAACGAACTTAGCTTGAGTAGCCCAAATCGCCTAAATTATGTTTCATTGTAGCCCAAAAAGTCGCCTGTCGCCAAGTTGTATTTTATGTCGCAAAACGTATGTTCAAGGTAGCCCAATTGGCGACAAATCGCCCATACTGACAACCCTGGTTAAGTGGAAACGGAATGGAAACGAAACAGGGTAGCCAACG
This sequence comes from Dorcus hopei, assembly GCA_033060865.1. Classification (NCBI taxonomy): domain Eukaryota; kingdom Metazoa; phylum Arthropoda; class Insecta; order Coleoptera; family Lucanidae; genus Dorcus; species Dorcus hopei. The sequence goes on along the minus strand of CM065426.1, from coordinate 63,681,835 downwards.
AGAAAACATAATAATAGAATCCCCAGATATAGGGACTTTACCCAGATATTTTTACACGCTGCCCCCTGACGAACGTTCAGCAAAGTTTACTCTTGTTGCAAACCTAAAGTCCCTAGATTACTAAAGTACGGCAATACACAGTGGGTGCATTCGGCATAGCGCTCGGAGTACAAAAAGCGTGCGCGATTTACTCTTTTCTGTTTCTTTATTCGTTCGGCGCACACTCGATTATGTTTCAAATTTATTCAGAGCACTACACGGAGCGTACTTTATGTGCTCCTACTTCAATGTGCGAGCAGAGAGAGTAAGGCGGTAAAATAAATCTTTTGATTTAAATAAAGCAAAAAATGTCGAAGATGGTATAATATTTTATTATGTAATATGTGATTTCATAAGTGAAAATGCTTTAAATTTTTTTGCGTCGTGTCAGGTAAATTGTGATACCTTTGTAAGCAATATTTTTAATTTCTTTTTTCCACCTTCATCGTTACTATCTAACATATGCCATATTTCTAGCGCAATAAATCCAGCAACAACTTTTGCGCTCATTTCATCGTACGTTTGCAATATTAAAAAATAGAAAAACCGTTAAAACTAGACAAATGCTCCACTTGTGCTCCAATTCATTCCAATAACCCTAAACGCTCTCATTGATTTGTCACATGACTAGAGTTACTCTGCTCCAATCTGAGATTCTTATGCCGAATACACCCAGTTTAGGACCAAATTTTAAAAACTAGCCAGAACATGGCGTCTGTGTCACGTGACACAAACAGACTTGTGTATTTGAGTTGAATAAACAAATATTTGTCATGGAAACGAAGAAGTTTTAGATTTTTTGGCAGTTGATAAATGTCAGCTCCCAAAAGGAATTAGAAATACGAAATAAATCATATTAAAAACACCATAATAAATAAGCCGTATTAATCTAAAGACGTTGAAGATATGATTATTAAAACCATTGCTTATATATGTCTAGTTAGTCAACCGACGGAAATTAATTTTAGTTCTGGACCAAGATTGATAGGGGGCGATGGACTAGAAGTGTAGCACTCCAGCGGACGTTAACAGGTTTGAATCTCCACTCATCAACTGTTTCCAATAAATGCCGTCTTGATTTGTTTGCGCTGTGTTACACTGTGGTGTTGCCGTGTATGTCACCGAGTTTCGTTATAGTTGTGAACATAATACTTAAATTAGTCACATTTTGTTCTAATTTCTCGACGAATTTTTTAGGATGTCGGGGAACAAATGTAGTTATTTTATGTGCGAAAAGAGTCTGAGAAGAAACCCTGGACTTAGAAAATTTATTTTTCCCATTCATTACGATGTACGATGTAAAAAATGGATTATAAATTCAGGTTAACGAACATTGCCGCTAATAAGGGAAAGTTCCCAACCCGAACATTCAAAAAAACTGAAACTTTGGATTAGTAGTTCACCCTGCGGTGAACACGGAATTATTTTACCTGCCCAAAAAAGCCCTAAGTGAGCAAAAACACCCTTTGAAAATTCTGCGATTTTCGGTTTTCTGCAAATAACTCGGCAACCAATAGAGATAAAAATGAAAATTATATGACAAAATATTTATCTTTTAAAACTCGGCAACTAATAGAGATAAAAATTAAAACTATATGACAAAATATTTACAACACAACAAAAGCAAATGAAAATTTAAAAAAATTATTGGTGGACACTGGAACCATTTGGATCCTATTTCCATTGCGGCACTCTACTTGTTTTAAATGGAACACTCTATGCTCGATATTTTGCTGGAAAATTCATTTTTTTTGCTTAATTAGTACTTTTCAAATTTCATGTAAATAGATTTAAAAATAAAAATTCTGGAATTCACATGTCGAGGGACTCTCAATATATTTATACACACTCTTAAAAATAGTTTGTGACGGAGAAATAAGAAAATTTAATTAAAATTTTTTTCAAAGAAAGTTAACAAAAAAATAGGATCTTGTAATGAATTGTTATTTAAATAAATGTAAAACGATAAATAAAAATAAAACAAAATGCAGGCGATTTTGATATTTTTTTTTAATATACAATCGTGTACAAAAAAGTGGACTGTTTTACGACAATTTTATAATATAAAACTTTTGCCTGTTGGTTGTAATTATGAACTGAAACTTATGGATTACAATCAGTAATATTTATTTTTTGTCATCCGTAAATATCGGCTCATAATTACAATAACCTAGCAAAAATTTTGTATTATAAAATTGGCTTAAAAAAGTCAACTTTTTTGTCCGCGACTGTACGTACGATATCTTTGTAAATTTTAGTGTGATAACAAATAAAACAAAAGTCTCAAATGTTCCAAATCTAAAGTAATTAAACGCAGGCTCTCGTTTTCCTGCAGATACAGGGTGGCCCAACGAAAACGAAACAGACTGAATATCTCCCAAGAAAATTTTTGCTTGAAAAAACGCAAAAATAGGTCGATTTATAATCCCAGGGGGACACTTTTCTATCCTATACCGAACTGTCATATGTCATCCCCCTCCCTTCCAGCTCTCTAACCAATAGAATTTAAATAGGAAATGTACCATGAATGGCAACTCATTGAAAAGGTAATTTTATAGAGTATTGTGAATATGAATGTCCGAAAATTTGATTTTAGCGCCCCCTTTCGGGGAAAAAATTGTTACAATTTATTAAATTTAAGTAACGTTTGTGAAATCCGCCATTAGTTTTCAATATCTTTAGGTAATTTCAATTCGCACAGTAAATTACTATTAAAATTAGCTTTCATATGAGTTATCACTAGAGCTTTGAAAATATGCAAAATGCATGTTAAGTGCATATTCGCATGTTTATGACTTTTAACTAAAATGCATATGCAAAAATATAAAAGCATATAATGGAGGATTTTGACCAAACGGGAAAAAATTTCACCAAATTTTACTTTATTTATCAATAATGAAAAATTTCAAATAAAATAATGTTTTGAATTTGTTAAAAATAAATTGAAGTTTAATAGGCCATATCTTACAGCTTGATATGTCACTGACTTCAAAAACTGCTTGTTGTTGTGGATTTTTACACTCCATGACCTACCTTTATCAAAAATTTATTTGGACACATGGTATATCCATCTATTCTTGCGTTTTTTTAAACAAAAATTTTCTTGGAAGATATTCAGTCTGTTTCGTTTTTGTTGGGCCACCCTGTATATGTATTTACAAAGCGACGACAATTTCGTTCATATTCATCAAATCGGCTATAAATCAGATTTCAAGGAGCGGCTAAAACCTCCGCATGACTTCTTGTGGTGGGAGGGAATTAGCGGTTAATTTGAATTGTGCATACGGAAGTTAGGACTTCGCTATATTAAAGAAACCATTAAATACAAGTTTGATCATGAGAATAATTAAAAATGAGAATAATTAGAAATGAGAAAAAACTGTGGTATGAACACAAACATGCATGTACCGGGTGTCCCAAAACCCTCGTTTGAGACTGAAACAGTATATAGAGAGGCGCAAAAGAAACAACTTTTTTCAATACTTTTTTTTCCAAAAGTCAATAATAAAGGAATTATAAGCACTGAAAGAGGGTTGGAAAATATTGTTCTTTGGGAAATATCTTCTGGAACCATAAAGATATGAAACTAAAATTTTAAAATCAGGTATAAGGCACCTAACTACGCATTTACAACGTATTTTTTAGATACTACATCCTTTTAATAAGGGGTGACGTTTCAGTATTTTATTCCTAACTTTTTATTTTTACATATTTCATCAAAAATTTATGAAGAGAATATTCTTTAGATTTGGCACAAGAAGGCTCTCTTATTGCATTTCGATAAACGTAACCGTTTTCGAGTAATTGAGGTTTATAAGTTAACATACGTCCATTGCATTTGGTTATCGTAAAAAATTGACAGTAATCCCCTCAAACTACCCATTAAAAGGGAGGAAGGATCTGACAAATGCATTGTAAATGTTCAGTTAGGTACCTTATATCTAAGTTTCAAATATTAGTTTGATAACTTAAAGGATTCAGAAGATGTTGCCAAAAAAAATAAGTTTCATCCCTCTTTCAGGGAATTATAACTCCCTTATTATCGACTTTTGGAAAAAAAAGTATTGAAAAAAGTTGTTTCTTTTGCGCCTCTCTATATACTGTTTCAGTCTCAAACGAGGGTTTTGGGACATCCTGTATAATCCATGTTAAAGTAATTAGATATTTCTGTCTGGAAGGTAGAAAAGTACAGAGATTGGATGAGGGACCACATACTGTAATTAATTTTATTCATGAAAAGACGGTCGAAAGAATTTTAAAAATTACTACAGGAAAGATTAATTGCCATATAACAAAAATTATAAATCATCACAGAGCATCATTAACTTTTGATTGCAATATCAATCAAATCAATATAAACACGTATCAGTTAAATACCAAAGAAAAATTTTATATTGTTATAAGAAACACAAATATGTTGTAAATTAATGTCAGTATTGCAAAATGTGAGTACAATCATATTCATGCGACTGTGAATTTTATTCCATACGGAACCCATTTTGTAAACATATTCACTCTCTTGTTGAGAACATCACTAGGGATAATATTTACGAAAAAAATAATTATTGTAATGAAAATGAGCAACCAGAAACATATTTGCTGTCTGCACCTATTACATAAAGTATAAAAAATAACACATGCAATAAGGTTAAAAATAAAAGTGATAATTTAGTAAATAATTTGAAAGATGTATTTTTTCTTAAAGATCAACAATCACTTTCTGAAATATACCGAAAATTGAAGGAAACAATATCACTTTCAATATTATTAAGAGGCCCCATGTAGGTGTGAGTACATATGAAGGAACATTAAAGGATATTCGGCGAACAGTTATTCAACGATTGTATAAAACTAGACCTTAGTAATATCAGTTACAGAATCAGCAAATAAAAATAGCAGATGTCTTTCCATAGTACTAAAAGAAAAAGGCAAACCACAGAGAAAGAATTAAAAAAGAAACAGGTAGACAGAAATTGAGAACTTGAACATTATAAGTTATTTGTAATTTTTTTCATAATGTAATATATTTTTTAATAACATGTAAATAAATATTTGAATTTTTCAGTATGTTATAATGAAATATTTTATGCCCTTAAATTAAACAATATTTTAAGTAATTTTAAAATGAACTTGGTTCAATATATTAATTTTTGTGGAAAATTTATTTTTTAATTCAAATTCTTCAGTGTCTTTTCTAATTACTCTTATGATCAAATCTATATTTAAGAGCTTCCGAAGTCCTAACCTCCGTAGGCGCAAGTCAAATTAACCGCTAATTCTCTCCCATCACAAGAAGTCGTGCGGAGATTTTAGCCGCTCGTCAGATTTCAGCTGACAGTAGATAAAATAATTTTTCTTTCAGCCGAGTTTCAAACTTTATAAACACATGCCGTTCGTCACCCGTTCGTGTATTTTGTTTTAATCAACAGTTATTAGATGGCAGCATATTCTGAAGACTAGGTTAACTAACTATAAATACATAAACAATGTTAAAACCCTTTTGCTTAAAATTTTCAACTTTGATAGAAAAAACAAGGAGTAGTTTTTGCAGGTAACGGAAATATTGCAGTTTTGAGTTATGTGTAAAATATTTGTGCTTGCTCGAAACTCGAAGGTGCTCGTCCGTGCCCCATGGTGCTCCTGGTTTGTTCATTTGTGGTTTGTGACGGTTATTGGATTTTGTTTATTTTTATCGATTTACAATGGTTAATCATGATAAAGGGTTGTAAGGACGTTATTACAGTTTATTATGGGACAATTTTACTAGTCGACAAACAGTACAGTTTACATGCTCAGATTTGCGCAGTAAGGCTCTAAAAAATTGACATTTACGTTCATTTTCCGTTGACATGAAAATCAACCAAAATTTTCATTTTAAAATTCCCGCGCATAATGGGCCAGAAAATGGCTTCCCTATTGCCGTACTTTATACTATCTAGGGACTTTATTGCAAACCGTATCCCTAGCACTACGGGCGACGGAAGTACTATGTGTTTTTTTAAAAATGCCATAAAGGTTGGCCATGAAAATTAAAACTCATGTCGTAGCTTGGCATCTAACACATGCCAAATCTGAAAATTTAAAGTAAATGAATGGAGCTAAGACATGAATTTTCTTTTCCACAGCCACCCCTTATGGCATTTTTAAAAAAACACATGTTATGAACTAAACTCAATTTTGAAAGCAAGTGCGCACGCCCTGGTTTCTCTACTGTCTTTTGTGATTGTCACAAGCAAAATTTTGTTGGAGTACAGGACAAAGAATTTCAAATACCTAGTTGTGCACAGGTTTTTGTATTTTCCAAGAGAGGTAACATTTCAGGAATAATATCTGTTAATCGCTTAATAATTCCGACAAATTTATTACTAGGATAGTTTAAACTTCCTCTGTCCCGAATCACAATAAGTTTCATCAAGGAATCAGATAAGAAAGACGAGGTTCTAAGCAAGTATTGCAGTTAAATTTATCGTCTCTATTTTTAATTATGTAACCAGCTAAAAATGCCACAGAAGCAAAGTAAATACTGCCATCAGGTAATATTTTTAAAGATACGTTTTGAACTTGAAGTTTCAAAATATGAGATAACTCCTTCTTAACTCTTTGTTCTTCTGTAGGTACTGGTTTGAAATTTGTCTGACTCGTGTAATCTATATTATCAGCAATATTAGCAGATGTCAAAGCTTTGACGAATCCGCAACGTAAAATTTGCTGAAGTGCACATTCTGCCGCTCTGACTTCAGTCATGTCAATTGAACCACTTCTAAGACGAACATGAGAAATGCGACTTCTAACCAATATAATCTTTCATCTGTAACATCAACATATGGTGCAACAGATGCTGTACGAACAGACCTATTGTGTACTTGAAAGAAGTGGTACATATTCTCCATATAATGAATAAAATTTAATTTAGTAGATTGTTTATCCAATTGTTCCTTTAATTCTTTAACCTTATTAAAAATTTCTGAACACTTCTCATTAAGTCTTTTTAATTTTAAAGAAATTTATTAGGAGAAATTATGCTTATTAATAGGTTGATTTCTTGGAGATTTTTTTGTATAATTTTTGTATCTTTAATTTATCATTATGATAGATTTAGAGAAACTGAAGTTTAAAGTTTTAAAATGCAGTATTTTTTTACAATAATAAAATAATAATAAATAAAATAGCAATGTAACTTCTGGATTATTTTATTAAGTAATTTAACTGGCAGTATATAACATGCTCTACCGGATAAGAAATATGTAAAGGCATTTAACCAAAAACTGGAGATACGATTCTTTACTTCTAAGGTATAGAATTAGGTACCATAAAATTTTTTCATTGCTTCAAGCCACTTAGTTCGAAGCGGAATTGCATTAAGAAATTCAAAGTGACATATTTTCGTTGCCACAAGCAATACATTTTCTAATCATTATATAACTATTATTAAATTTAAATTCTGATCCCAAGTTGGACAATTCAAAACTAATTTTAGCAATACGAGATTATTTTAGTATTCTCACAATTGATGCAGTATTAAATTTTTAAAATTGCCGCAATTAAAAATGTTACTTCAGCGGGTTCGTGATCTTAGGTCGGTTACATCTGACAGAATTTCAAATTCTGAACCGTTCGAGTCATGCGCAGTATGAAATTTATATTCAATTTTGTGCACTGCTCATGCTCAGTACGATTTTGAACGGTTCAGAACTCGAAATCCTGACGAATGGAACAGATCTCTTATCGCGAGACCGCTGATTTTAAACTGTCTCGTGGAAATAACAGAAAAATACAATATATGATTTCGTATTGACACATCATCAAAAAATTTAGGCTTCATTAAAGCATATTTCGTAAAAAAAAGTCTGAACCAGTGCAAGTTAACAAAGAGACTTATTGCTTTTCCTTAATACAAAGAAATTTGCAACGATCTTGTTGGATCTTGTGGGTTTAAGTTTAAAGTGACTTTCATAGATGACGTTGGTCACCGTATATCATGGCATGCTTTCTCGGAACCGAATTTTAAGCGAATTGAAACGGCCATATAAGCGTTAGCTTATTAATGTAGTCGGCCATGATGTAGTCTTAGTAAAGCCCGCCAATTCTAAAAGATGGCGCTGTAGCAATCGCGATAAATTGAAAAATAGGTTATATTTTAACAAATTTACAGATACCTACTTTATGAATTGAGAGAAATAATTTCGAAAACTCCGAGCTGATTGACAACGACGTAAATATACTTAAGAATAGGCTTAAGAAGCAACGTTGTGTATTTAATTGCAGTTTAAGGTCTTTTCTGTGTTCTGAGTTTTGTGTTAAAACGTAGTTATTTTCTGTGTTCTGTGTTTTGTGTTAATACGTTGTTAGATTTCAAAAATACGGACTTAGATAGTAATAGAAGGTTGTACCAAGTCCATACAGGTAAGAGTCGAATATTTCGAGAGATTACTTAGGGTAGGTTCCACTTAAGGATCACAATGATTATGTTCTATAGAGTACGTAGCGTCGTTCCACTTGTATTATTTGGTCTTAACGGCGAGAGAAGTGGAACGGCTTTTGTGTGCCCTTCTCACGAACTTGTTCAGAGATTCTGTTGTGTTTATGTTTTCAAGAGAATATTGCTACGGTAAAACGGAACACAGTAATTAAGTTTAACTGCGTCCAAAATGCAAAATGCTAGGTTAACTTTTCAGGTTCATTTTGTGGGCGATGTGATCGCTTTCCTAGCCTCGCACACAGGTGTCTATTATTATTGTTCTGATCGTTGTGAGCGTTATATGGAACAATGCCACCGCTACTTTGATCATTTTGATCCTTAAGTGGAACGTACCCTTAGTTATACCGTGAGTTTTTTCTAACTTTGAACATACAATGTAAATATGTCTTCCTTGTGTTAGTTTAGTGTGACGTTTCTATCCATGTATAAATGGCATCAAGAATAATTTTATTATTATTATTATTATTATTATTATTATTATTATTATTATTATTATTATTATTATTATTATATTTTGTTCAGTTAAAAAAAAAATCATGTCAATGCATTACAGGATATATTTTTTTTAAACTGAACATAAGAATATTTACATTGTATGTTCAAAGTTAAAAAAAAACTCATGATATATGTATATGTATTTGAAGTTCAAACTTTTTAACATAATTTGTAATAGTTGTTTTCGGACCATTTTTAAATCATTTAAAATATGTAGGTATTACCTACATTGTTGTGCCGCATGTAGTCAATGAAAGTTATTTGGACTATTTTAAAAGTTTTCCAAAAAGTAATTATTACAAATTTGTTTAAATACTGAAAATTAGTTTCTTAGGAATTTTTTTAGAAAGATGAGCCGAAGAAAGTGTACAGTAGTGAACTGTGGTGATGCAATATTACCCATGCATGGTTTCCCAAATCCTAAAAAAAATATAAAACGTTTTCAAATATGGTTAAGGGCTACAGGTGACATCAAATTGAAGGAAAAGGGTCCGCAAAAAGTGTATATAACAAACAGAATTTGCCACAAACATTTTGAAAATAAATTCTATGGACCGAATAATAAGTTATCGAAGGATGCTTATCCATCTTTGAATCTACCTGGTAAGTGATTATAAATACTAAGGCATGATAAGCATATTCTATTTATAACATTATATTAATAAGTTAATAATACCTACAGAACCCATAAATACTAGTGATATACCTGCACCAGTTGAAAATGTTTCGGAAAATATTGATTTACCAACTATCATATCTGACGCACAATTAAATATTGACTTACTTCCTGAAATACCGCCTAATGTTCTTTTTTGGACAGCTGAAAATGCTTCACCAAGAAAACGGATTACGCCTTTTAAACCATCAAGAAACGAATTAAGTAAAGATTGTTAGTAGTTCATGTATTATAAATAGTTTATAATGTTGTGTTTTAGGAATGCTTCAAAATGAAATGCTGCCTATGGAGGCTAACGATATGCCGTCTACATCACAAGGTGAGTTATAGGTTCTCAGATAATAGGGAGTTTTCACAATTTATAATGTTTATACAATTTATATGAATAGCGTTTACGTTAAATGCTACAAAACTATTAATGCGCATGCTCACAACTGTGTGAGCAAGCGCATTACTATTTTTAGAGCATTTAGCGTAAACGCTATTCATAACGTTTAAATTGCGAAAACTCCCTAATGATGTAATCATGCTTTATCATATCAGTTGGATTATACATAGTTTGTCTGCATCTTCTGAAGTTATTCTTATATTAGTTCCCAAATCATTGAGTTATTCCCTAAAAAAAAAAAAAAACGGAAGCTGAAACTAGTTAAGGTAAGTGTCCACTTGTGACAAAATACTCTCGAGATTAAGTCTTGATTCAATCACCAATGGACAAAGGACTTGAGAGTACTCTCGGAGACAGAGCTCTGTCTCAAGACTGAATCTCGAGAGTATTTTGTCACAAGTGGACACTTACCATTAGGTAGTAGATCACGACACTTTTCTTCAGAACTGAAAAGAAAACTATGATCAAAGTAATTAGAAAAAGTTTACATTGCAATGTTGAAAAACATGTGTTATTTACAGGGATTCCTAGCAGCACTACAGGACATTCTTATATTCAGTGGCAACCACCTCATTTACCTTTGATGACAGCCACTTCTTCATTAAGATGTAAGTGTTCAGTTCACTTATGTTATGTATTACTTGTCTACAAAATCAATGGATTTTATAGGTGAAACTTCAATATCCAAAGAGAAACATTCTAGAGTTAAGGGAAGAAAGACGTTTATTAGGAACCCTATGTCCACAAATGGTCAGTATGTACTTAAAAGTTGAAAGGGAATATGTCATTATCAAGGTCGGCGCTACCGGCAGTGCAAATCGGGCAATCGCTCGAGGCGGCAAACTTTTAAAGAGCGACAAAATTGGGAAATTCTGGCAAACCTATTTGTAACATCGACAAAGTCAATATTTTAATAACTTTATACACGCAATTATTCCATATCGTATTAAAGGGCTTGTAAATCATTGTAAGTAGATTACAATTTAAAAACTCTCTGGGCCCAGGATTCACAAGGACACTGACTACATTTCGCAATTTGTTTTATTAAGAAATTGTTTGTATTTCCGAATGTAAAAGACGAGGGTACAGTTGAAAAGCAAGAAATTATAATGGTGTTTCCAAAACCTAATTCTGTTGTTGGAGGAATTGTTAGAGTGAAGAAATTGGTTCATTTTGAAATAAATTTTTCACTGTTTCACTTCAATAACAATTATATTTGCAATTTGCAAAAGATTTAAAATTTACAATTAATGTAAAGTTGCTAAATGGTCTCACATTGTTGATGCCTATAAGATAGATGTAGCTTCCGGTGATTTGAGATTAATGCCAAAATTAACAGAATGTCACATACTCCCTAATAAAATTAAAAAAATGAAGGTTTGAGCTTGTACTCAAGTATTAATAGGTCAGTTGCTGCATGTATAAATGCATTTGTCGTTTCCAATCGGGGTACACCTGATGGTAAGATAATAATGTCAAAGGATGGTATAGGTACTGTGGAACTATTAAAATTTCTAGATGAAGTGTTTGACAGTGTTAATGGTGGAATGGGTTACAAAAAATTGGGTAAACCTTTTCGAAATTTAACGCAAACCACTGGATATTTAAGACAAAATGCAGTATGGGACAAAGCAATTCCTGTTTTTAGTAGTATGGAGTTTATCCCTCGACGCCATAATGATCAATACAGGCCTAAAGTTTTAAAAAATTGGATTTTAACTTTTCGTGGTTTTCAGTTAATTCGTAAAACGCTTCAGTCCTTAGGATTTACGGCATTTGCTGCCCGAGTCTTCAATCAAGATCCAATAGAGAACTTCTTTTGCAAAATGCATCAGTACGGTGTTAGAAATATAAACCCCACATGTGCAGCATTTGGCCTTTATTTTAAAACGTTATTAGTTAATAATTTTGCAGTTGCTCATTCTCCTGGCTCCAATTGTGAAAGAGATGAATTTGCAGGCACATTAACTGCTCTCAAGGACTTTATTATCCAAGATATGTCACCACCACAGCATTTCCATCATTCAACACCTCCATTGTTACCTCCAGAATTTAATTTGAAACGACCTTTACAAATGGATGCATTGAATTATATCAGCGGGTTTATAGCAAAAACTATTAAACCAAAATTACAAAATTGCTCTGTTTGTTTTTTAAATGTGATAAACCAAGGAGAGAGATCCACATCAGACCAATTTATTCTCTTAAAAGAATTCACGGATTCAAATTTAACTTATTGTAATGAAAAATTCCGGTCAAGTCTATTTAACATGTATAACTGTATAACATGGTATTGAAAGAAACATAGTTTCTTCAAATTAAAGCATATTCATTAACTACAAAGAATTATTTTTCTCAGTGTATATGTAAGCAATACTTTTAGTATTATGTGAAATATTTTACTTTAAGTGGTTGTACATTTGGAATTGTAAAATATAATAAATCCTTTCCCCTGAATATCCAATTGCATATAAGTTATAGTTCTATACAATTAATTTAGTTAGTTCTTGGTTATAATCAAATGTAGCTATTCATTTCACACTAAAGCTAGTTGAAATATTGCTATTTTTGATTTTAACTAGCTGGCTAATAGCGAATACAATGGCTACATGCTACTGGGCTCTTATTTAAAATTCCCGCAGTTTTTTAGTCTTAGTACCCGCCAAAATTAAGAGATGGCGCAAGCTATTTTAGTTACATGTATAGGGATTTGCGTTCTCTTTATGTTGTGTTCTGTGATACCATCCATGATTTGGCTGGCTTCGTTTCGTTCCAGCCTTTAACCAAGCCCAAACCAAACTAGAATACAGTCGGCATGAAATTCGAGCACAGTTAAATTATACCATTTTAAAAATGACCGGAGTAACAGTTAAGCGCTGATAAATCAAAATGCACCCATTATGAAACATCAAGTACAGTATGAGCATAAATGTTTGAGGACAAGTTGAATTTCCCGCGTCTCTATCTAGTAATTTTTACTCTTTGTGTGTGGCCGTCCTGAAAAATTAATTTTTGCTCAGTGTCGCCTGTGTAAATTTTGCAGCCGGCTCCAAGAATTTATAAGACAAAATGGGACGCGTTTGCCTAATGTACCTGTCTGTAGTTATTGCCGCTTCTTGTATTTAAAATAAACAAATTACTTGCCTATTTTTTTGTAACCTATGCATTTGACCAACTTAAGAAAAATATTGGAAGGCGGGAAATTCAACTTGTCCTCAAACCTTTATGCTCATACTGTAGGCTTCACTCACAGGAATAATTAATTTTTAATTTAAATACAGCTAATTAAATGCGTATATACATATGAGTTCTTACTACCGTAGTTATTTAACTTTAATCATGATCATTGCTAAATTGTACCTGTTAAAAATGTAACATAAATGTCCAAAAAAATTTCTGATAAAGGTAGATCATGGAAGATCATTTATTACATTATTTACATTAAAATATTGTCTAGTTCTTGAGTAGTTAAGTAAAATTGAAGCCACATTTTTCAGCTTGATGTGTCACTGACTTCAAAAACTCCTTGGTGTTGTAGATTAGACATACATTTACACTTCCATGACCTACCTTTATCAAAAATTTATTTGGACATATGGTAGTAAGTACCCGTATACACGCATTTAATCAACTGTAGGGATGTGCGATACTGCGAAATGTACCGGTACAGCATATCGTATCGTCTCGATTTAGAGAAAACCGGTCCGGTATGAAAACGAAGGCTTATGTACCGGTATCTAAAGTACCGGTACACTTCCGATCCGGATTTTTGAAAAAAATAGCATAACAAGCAAAAAATGTTTCTTGTGTGATTAGATACATTAATTTAACGCAATATAAAATAAATTCTAAAAAAACAATAGGTACTCTTGTACAAACTCATAAACATAACTACGATCTATTCATTCTATTCAACACATAAAAATTACAAAAAAAACGTTTTTTCTAGAACACCAATTTAATCCCATTCTGCAGTTTCAAGTGAACTTAAAAATAACAATAATTTCGACAGGCCATTTCTCGCGAGACGATTTCGACTTTGCGCCTGCTTTGGAAAATAATACTATTGAAAGATGTTCAAACGCAATTTTCTTCAAAGAATTGTTTGTTAATGCATTGTTCCAATATTTAAATATATGACACATTAGCTGCGTTCCTTTTGCCACTAATTTTACCTCAGATCACTTAAACGTCATTTCCGTTAGCACGAACAAGTAAGTTTGAATGGATATTTCAATCTAACAACTAATGGGAATGCTCGAGCAGCAAGGTGGGAGGTTGAAATCTCAAATCAAACTCACTTGTTCGTTCTAACGGAAATGACGTTTATCTGATCTGAGGTGAGACTTGTGGTAAAAGGAAAGCACCTATAATACGGCTTCGGTATCGTTTTTGCCATTGTCCGCTAGAATACGCTGCTAAATATAGGAATAGTCGATCCGCGATAATCGATACGATATTCGGGTAAATCTGTAGCGAATCGAATCGTATCGTTTAGTGTAAAACCGGTACAAAATATCGAGTATCGAAAGCAAAAGTACCGGTACACGGAAATATCGTATCGTACCGCACATCCCTAATCAACTGTATTTAGAACGTCTCCAGTTATAACTACTGTAGTTAGCTCCCGTGTATACGTACTCAATAACACGAAAGAATTAAACTAAAGAAAATTAACTGTAAATATTCGATTTTTTCAAAATTAACTGCACTTATGTCTGGTTTCTAAAAACTTTTATTATTAGATAAAGTAAACATTGCTATGATTATTATTGATTACACATATTATAACTATAAGAATTTTAAATTTATCTAATGATAGAACTTTCTAGAAACCGCGTTTTAGTTCGATGAATATTCCAAAAAAGTTTGCCTTTATTACAGTTTTCGGTGTCTATTCCAAATTTGAACTTTGTTGACGGTAATTTTCAATAAACCATTAGACCCGCTCTCACATCTGCATTTAATTCTCAAAAAGACCTGAGCTTTAAAAATAATGTTACAGATGAATGTGCGGCAACCACCGACTTATGGACCGAAAGATGCAGACAACGAACGTTTATAACAGTAACAATACATTTTATAGACAACATGTGGACTTTTAACAGGTATAATTTAGCAATGATCATGATTACAGTTAGATCAAAACCTAGAGAGTTGTATGCTAAATCGGTACACGCATTTACACTGCCCATGCACGGTCTATGTCGACAGGGATGTAAAATTACGGTGACTTAAAATTTTGGTAAATTACGTGTAAATTACTTTATGATTTGCCAAATTAAATTACCAGTTATAACACAGTTATAAAAGTGGTTCGGGCAATTTCAAATGTGTGATAAAGTAAAATAATACTTTTAAGGACAAAACTTCTATATATTTTCTCTGTCAAAAAATTACATAACATCATCTCAGAAACAAACTTATCTTTTTTTTAATAATAATATAAACAGCCACCTTCGTCGATAGAACTACTCATCGCGCTACACAGTACTTTAAAATTTTGCAATAAATAACATAAATAAAATGAAAAAATACTTTCGAAATATGGAAACAGCAAGTAGATGTATAGGCTGATTGAAATTTGAGGGTCAGCATGAGGATCTCGCTTATAATGTAAAAATCTGACATGTCCAACACCTGAAGGATAAATAAAGTTATTAATGAGATAGAGAATCGTAGAGAATCAGTTAACTGGAGGCAAAGTTTTCAAATTTCATGCTGTTAATAATCTGATAAGAAGTTTGAAATATCTCGAACGGTTTCTTGGCTATCCGAGAAAAATTAAAAATAGCGAATTTCAAAAATCGAACATAACTTGTCTATTTATGATTTTTTTCAAAATCTGAAAACATTCTCGAAGCGATTTTTTCCGCTTGATCGAATGCCGATTGTACTTTATTTCTGCAGCGATTAGATTTGTTTTTCCAAAGCAACATTTTTTCTTATGGGCGCGGTTTTTGTTGTTTGTTTAGACAGATAGATAACAATTTCTTTTTAATTCATTGGTATGCCGCACTTGCTATTTCGTTTTACTTTTCATGGAGAAATTTTGAAAAAACTGAAAATAGTTTCATGTGCACATATTGCTGTGTTTACAATAGTTGCTCGAGATGTTTTTCCTATTGTTGTGCCTGTTCGTCTGTATTTACATAAGGTAAGTGCCCTTTTCGTCTTTTAAAATTACAACTCAAAACATTTTTAATGGCTAATAAACAATATTTGATTTCATTTCTAAACAAAATTAAAATCATTCATTCCTTTTTAAAAAAAACAAATCAAAATCTATTCACAAACAATTGCATAAAATTAAAGAAAAATTGTGTGCAAATCGGTTTTGATTGCAGCAGTTTCCTCGAGCAGGCTCTGTACAGCTGTTTCAGGCCTAGTTGGGCCTTCATCAGCAGAACCGTAGCTCGAGAAATCCACTGCAAACCAAACCGATATGTCCGAGTTATTCGCCCATGCGATGTGAAAGTAATAAACAATTTAAGTAGCGACATCTTGCAATCGCTTTTTGACCTAACGCTAGTTCGCCACATAATACAGAGCCTGCTCGAGGAAACTGCTGCAATCAAAACCGATTTGCACACAATTTTTCTAAAATTCTCATATGCTTTGACAGCAAGCATGGCCGTCTCGCATGGGATGACTTATTATGTGGCGAACTAGCTTCAATTTGTCAATCCTACTGCGATGTTAGGTCAAAAAGCGATTGCAAGATGTCGCTACTTAAATTATTCATAAAATTAAAGTAAATCATCCTCTCTTTTTATTTCTAAAAAGTAAACTCACTATTCACTTTCACTATAAAGTCCACTTATTCATTTTGTTTATTTGTTTTGTTTCGTTACTGCTCATGTTTGATTTCACTGTACAACTATACTGTCTCTTTGTTTTTGTTAACTTTTTGCACTTTGTGACATGTGAATTTTATTACTGATGCTAATAAAATTTCATAAATTCTATTTCTCAAACCCTTTACGTTAATTTATTTCATTATACATCAAATATCACAGAGTTATATTAAGTATTAAGCTTAGGTTAAATTGTTTATTGCATGGCCAAGGAAACGTATACCTTTGTTTAATTAGTCAATCATTAAGAACAGTTTGGGGTATTTATCAGTTATTGAGACCATGAGGATGAATCTTTTTGCAAGAGATTTTTTTAGCAACAACTTTTATTAATACTTTTTTGCTCTATCTTCATCATTACTACGACTTTACTTGAAACGTTAGTCTTATTTTAATTATGGACTCTGAAAAAATCTGACTCCTACAAAAAGATTAATCCTCATTCAGCTGTTTTTAAATATTACATAATACTCCGTTACGTTAAATTACCGTAATTAATATTGTAATTTACATTGTCATTTACCAACTTACAACCCTGGTCCCGACTGCAGTCGAACCGATGAAAGCACGTGGCGCCAGTTTAGCACACAACCATCTATGTCTTGGCCTAACTCTGATCATGGTGTACATAGTTATTTTACGTATTTCAGTCGTGTATTATTTACTATCGAATTTGAATCAGTGGACGAAGATGGTAAGGAACGGCAAAAAACTGGAACGAACATTTGTAACGCTATTGAGGAATGGTTCACAAAACACGATATTCCAATTGAAACTGTACGAAGAACAGTTCGCATTTCGTGACCGATCAAGGCCCAAATATTGTGAAGGGTTTGAAGGAAAAATATTATAAACGATCGAATTGTGTCGCTCATCTTCTTAATACTGTGTTGAAACACACATTTGATAAAACGTTCTTAGAAAACCATGCGCCTAATATTAACGGAAGTTTCGTGAAATGTAAGGCGTTGGTAAGAGATCCGGACATGGTGACATTCTCTCTGGAACTCTTCATTAAGAATGCACAACTCGATGGAATACGAAACTCAGACTCTTTTCATCTGTAAAGACACATTTTCTTGAAATACAACAGTTGTTGGAAGCGCGTAATCAACTTGGAAGAATTGATGGGATAACATTGCCAGCTTTAAACATGTTGGTCACTTTATTGAAACCATTCAAGACTGTTTCAGACACTCTGGAAAAAGAAAACGTTCCAACGTCACATTTGATTCCTCTACAAATCGAAGCATTGAAAGTTGCCCTAAAAAAATTCATCGTTGACGAGGACAACAACAGCGATGGCGAAGCAGATGGCGGAATTCCGCTAGTAGAAAAGGAAATAAGTGCTATTGCACAACGATGTCTAATAACATTGAATACCAAATGTGACCTAGAAACATTTAGGATTGCAGCTCTTTTCTTATGTCCACAGTATCGCCAGTTACGTTTCATAGACGACGACACGAAAAAAGAAGCTAAGAAATATGTGGAGCAATTGTTGGAGAAAGTTTCTCTATCGAATTTGATTGATTCTAACAATGTCGAATCCATTACTAACACTGATTCTTCCGAAAGTGTCTCGAGCTCGACTATCAATGATACAGACGATTTCAGTCATATCATCAGTGCATGGAAAGACGAGGGCTGTCCTTCTGATGAAACAACCGGGTTTGAGTGGAAACGAGAACTGAAAAAATACGAGACAGCAGAAATTCGGACGGACGAAGATGTTCTTACATGGTGGCGCCTTAATGCCAGCGAATATCCTTTATTGAGTCAAGTAGCCAGAAGACTATTTTCAGTTCCAGCAACAAGTGCCACGAGTGAGAGAACATTCAGTTCTGCTGTCCGTGTTTTAGAGAACCGTAGAACGACTCTGATGGAAGAAAATATAGATGGAATACTGTTTATCCACAGTGCCAAAACCCATGGCAAATAGAAGATTTATGTTCATTTTAGATATCTTTTCGTTACTTACTTCTGTTTTTGTACAGGGTGACTACGCGAGAATTCCTACCCCATTTAACTCTTTTATTTTTGATTTTAGGAACAAATGTTTAATACAACACTTATAGGGACTAATTCAAAGTTTCTCTGTGTGCTCACAGAAAAACAATTGATGGTCAGATAAACGAGATACAAACTAAACTTAGGTTTTTTAAATGGAACAGCCTGTATATTAATACGTTTTTCGATTCTAAATTAAATTCTAATGGGACTACATATACAGGCTGTCCACCGAGTGCCGCGGTTTTCTCTACCGTCTACAGTATATAAAAGTTCAAACGAACTAATATGTAACTATGTCAGCTCTATTTTATAAAATTATTTTTGAGTGTACAGAGTGTTCAGTAACTGAGAGCCATACCAAAGTTATATTTTTTTAAATGGAACACTCAGTATATTTTTACATATTTCGAAAGTACGCATAACGGATAGGTAATAACCAAAAATTTAGGAAGTTTTACTTAAGAGTTTGTAAGATATTGATGTTTATGTGTAAAAAATTGCTGTAATATGAGCGCTTATATCTTGGTTATTTATTAACATTTCGTCTTGAATTTTTATAGGTACTCAATACAATATCTTTTCTACAGAAATTTCGAAACAGCTTCGGTCTATCTGTTATTATATGTACAGAGTGTTGAGTTTTGCAAAAGATAATTTTTCTCAAAATTTTCAAATGGAACACGCAGTATATCTAAACTCTCGTGAAACACTGTTTTAATAAGCTTTCATAAATCACCAAATGTATTTGTCTAAATTCAAGAAATCACGAGACAAAAATTAATTTTTTTTTCTTTCAATATTGACGTTATTTAGCATTTCCGACCGGTTCTTCTGTTTTGATAAATAGGAATTATTTTAACAGCAACATATTCAATTACTTTGAACAAAAAAAAACATATTCGTCGATTTATCAGCAAACCAAAACAGAAGAACCAGTCGGAAAGGTTAAATAACATCAATATTGAAAAAAAAAAAAATTTTTGTGTCGCGATTTCTTCAGCTTAGGCAGATACATTTCGCATTTTATGAAAGCTTTTTAAGACAGTGTTTCACGAGGGTTTAGATATATCGGGTGTTCCATTTAAAAATTTTGAGAAAAATTATCTTTTGCAAAACTCAACACCCTGTACACACAATAACTGATAGACCGAAGCTGTTCTGATATTTCTGTAGAAAAGATATTACATTAACTATCTACAAAAAATAAAGACGAAATGTTAATAAATAACCAAGATATAAGCGCTCATAATACAGCAATTCTTTACACTTAAACATCAATATCTTACAAAGTCTTAAGTACAACTTCCGAAATTTTTGGTCATTACCTATTCCTTATGCGTACTTTCGAAATATGTAAAAATATACTGGGTGTTCCATTAAAAAAAATATAACTTTGATATGGCTCTCAGTTACTGAACACTCTGTATAGCCAAAAATAATTTTATAAACTAGAGCTGACAGAGTTACATTTTAGCACGTTTGAATTTTTTTCTCTTTTATATACTGTAGACGGTAGAGAAGACCGCGGCACTCGGTGGACACCCTGTATAATAAAACTAATAATGTAGAAGGTGTCTATCAAATAATTTAGAAAGAAAAAAAGATAAAAGAAGTAGAATTTATTTCAATACTGCTACAGATATTCACAAAAAACAATTGAACGACGGACACCCAAAAAATAAACAAAAGTTTTGGCTTTAAATAAACTTTCGTTTATTTTTGGGTAACCGTCGCTCAATTGTTTTTTGTGAATATCTGTAGCAGTATTGAAATAAATTCTACAACTTCTTTTATCTTTTTTCTTTCTAAATTCACAAATAAAAAAATTAAATAGTAATTATTTTATAGACATCTTCTACACTATTAGTTTTATTATATATGTAGTCCCATTAGAATGTAATTTAAAATCGAAAAACGTAATGCAGGGTGTTCCATTTAAAAAAAAAACCTAAGTTTAGTTTATATCTCGTTTATCCGACCATCAATTGTTTTTCTGTGAGCACACAGAGAAACTTTGAATTAGTCCCTATAAGTTTTGTATTAAACATTTGTTCCTAAAATCAAAAATAAAAGAGTTAAAGGGGGCAGGAATTCTCGCGTAGTCACCCTGTACATTTGTTTTGTAGTTATTACCTTAGTTAATTTTTAAGCCGTTTTGATTTTTAATTAAGATCTTTTTAATTACAATCCCTATTTATTATTCAAAAATTAAAATAAAAGGAAATTAACTCATAAATCAACAGTTGTCATCAAACTTTCCCAAACCACTTTAATTTGGTAGTCGCACTTACAGGCTATGCCGAGCAAAGGACAAAGACTTGGGTACTTGGTAGGTACTGAGTATTACGGGGGATAAGGGGTACCCAACAATGAGTGTTACCTAGAACTTGACTCTCCCAGTAACATGTGCTACCTAATACCTGGAGATCCGATAATAGGTATTACCTGGTCCCGTAAGACAGTACCCGGTCAACCGGGTATTACCTACCGACACTACCTACGCACTTGCAGTACTCTGGTATACACAGAATTAAAAAACAAAATTGCACTATCATCCCATGATAATAAACGTTACATTTTAGAGGATAAAATTCATACTCTGGCATGGGGGCATTACAAAATAGCTGAAATCGAAAAAGATAGAAAATTAAAAGAATTAATTCAAGTTTTAGAGAAAGAATTGGAAAAAATTAATAAATTGTAAATAGAGTATAAGATGTATTAGTAAGTAAATAAAAGAGAGTAAAATATTAAGACATTTTATTTAAATATTATATCTTACAACTGTACTTAATAAAAATTTATTATAAAATATTGTGTTTTGGTATCCAAGTATCATGTTTCGAGCTCAACCCTAGGTAATTAACGAGGGCTTTATTGCCTTTTTTTCTCAACACATTAATTAAATACACATCAGGATGTTTCACTTTTTGTAATTCGTATTCATAGAATCCACCGAGTATAGCTTCATCGTCAGCATCTTTAATTAGGTAAGTTCTGGGAAAAGTATTCTTCACTGATGTGACGGTAAATATTTCATTAGACCAATTTGGAGTGTACATTTTTGAAAATGCTTGTCGATATTTACTGATGCGTACATGATCTCCAACTTTAAATTTTCCAAATCTTGCATCCACAATTTTTATGTTGCTGTAGACGGAGTGTAAAATACTTTTCGCATTTCTTTAATTTATCTTACTGGGTTTGTAACCGGTCGTACTGTGAACTGTGTTGTTGTATTCTTCTATTAGTTGTGGTAATAAATTGAGCCAGCCGAAATTTCCTTGCATGCTAAATTCTTTCCACATTTTTTGTTTTAATGTTCTATTAAAGCGTTCAACTATCGATCTTTTTAAATTAGAATATGTGCTATAGTGATTAATTCTATACTTCTTCATTAAATGTTGAAAGTCTGCATTGTAAAATTCTTTTCCGTTATCTGTTTGTAGATTTTTCGGTATAGAATTTCCACCTTCAGATAAAATCGATTGCAAAGCTTTGATTACTTCTTTACCCGTCTTATTTTTTAATGCTATTCCCCAAGCATATTTAGAAAATGTGTTGATCTCAGTCAAAATGTACTTGTATCCTTTGTTTATCTTTGAATAAGGAAGCATTTCAATTAAGTCTGCTTGGAAAAGATCTCTGAGACCTTTTATTATAACTCGTCAACGATGAAAGTTTTTCCTTGCTGGTTTGTGCAGTTCATCAACAAGATCACGTTTTACATTCGATGATAAATTAGACATTTTCAGTTAGAATTCGTTTTCTTATAATAAATTCAACAAATAATGTAGTTGCACAAATTAAAGCTGTACAAGCAAATGAGATTTTATCTCCCACGTTCAACGTTCTTCCAATTAAAGTGTCAGTGCAATCTGTACCGTTGATTGATACTTTCTTGCTGCTAGGTTTATGAAAAATTACTTTTCTAACAACACAAGTTTCTTGGATCGTATACGTTGTTTGATTACCTCTA
This sequence comes from Dorcus hopei, assembly GCA_033060865.1. NCBI lineage: Eukaryota > Metazoa > Arthropoda > Insecta > Coleoptera > Lucanidae > Dorcus > Dorcus hopei. The sequence continues at coordinate 63,658,909 of CM065426.1, read as the reverse complement.
GTTGAAAGAATAAATTCGCCTTGGGCATTTAATTGGTCACTATGAAATTCCAATAATGTTTCGTAAAATAATGATGTAGCAGAAATATATTTTGTTGGGTCCTGCGCAGTAGGAAAGCTTTTAAAATAAAGCGTGTGCTTTGAGCGTGCTGATAAAAAAAGTGAATGTTGTTTATTTATGTGAGTTTGATATACTTGAATGTAATGGCATTCTGATTCCATTCGATTACGAATAAAACCTTTAATTGTAAGGTGTGTTCGTCATTTCGTAACACTAAAGAACCCAACAATTGGCGCAGTCAGTATTGAAATGGATTCAAAAATGGAAAGTATTCTGCAAAGTATAATCACGCTTTTACAAGTTCAACAAGAAGAATTACGTCTTCTAAAAGAGCAACAAAAGGTTTCAACCTCAAGTAAACCAACATTGAACAACTTAGCTGCTCGGATTGGAACGTTTACCTTTGATTTGTCGATCGATTCTACATTCTCTCATTGGTATCAACGCCACAAGATTACTTTCTCAGAAGTATCCTCAATCCTTCCGGTAGAACTGCAGGTGTCACTCCTACTCAATGCTCTTGGAAATCAAAATACCGTCAACTTTGTGGTCGCATTTCACCAAATAAAACCAACGGAAATGAAATTTGATGGCCTTGTTAAAATTCTGGAAGACCTGTTTTTCCGATACACGCACGCTATTTCAGCGTCGTTACGATACTCTTACTGCAAAGGCAACGTAAACCGCAACATTGACACTGTTTTGGATGAAGTCAACCTGGAGGGAGACATATTTCAATTTGACAAATTAGATCTTGACAAATTCAAACTTCTCTTGGCCGCACTTCGAATGAATGATCCGTATTATCAACCATTTAGAGCCATTATACTCAAAGACAGTCAGTCATCAACGTTTGCTGAGATCAGGGACAAGTGTCGTTCTTATTACAACCGAGTCGTCGACACAAATGTTGAGTGTAGAACAATAAATAATACTGTGGAAGTCAACGCTGTCAACTTTAAATCAAGTAAAAATAAACCGAAGGCATACAACCAGATGGAAAAGTCTGAATCACATTCAACATCATCATGCCGAGGCTGTGGATCAACATCACACCGGCGCATCGATTGTCCACATGCATACTATATGTAATTATTGCGAAATTGTTGGCCACTTGGCCAAAGTTTGTCGCAAAAAGAAGAAGGTCGAGAAAGAAGAAATACGTGAGGACGGAATGATGAAGGGAGCACGAAAATAAAATACTTCAGTCAAGACTATCTACCTTCAGGACATTCACTTTACGGATGAGTATTACCGAAAATTTTTCAACGTCAACATCAATGGAATCAATGTCAGAATGCAAGCCGACACTGGTGCTGACATTTCTACCATTGGCGCGACAACTTGGAAACAAATCGGCACACCAATCCTTGACGAGTGTCCTGCAAAAGTTCTCAATGCTAACGGAAGTAAAATCAAAACCCTAGGTACCTGTGAGGTTACTTTCACTTTCAATGGAAATTCTATCACAGCCCCTATTCTGGTAATAAATAGTAATGCACGTCTGCTTAGTGAAAAAGTTCTTTCCGGTCTTGACATCATCAAATGGACTAATGTCAACACTGTCACATTGACTGGTGTCACTGTTAATTCGCTACAATTACAGTATCCGAAATTATTTGGACAAGATGCTGGTTCCTGCACAAAGACTCAAGTACATCTTCGTCTTAAACCAGAAGCACGACCTGTACACTGTGCTTACCGTCCTGTCGCACTAGCTATCCAAGAAACACTGAATGCTGAATTGGATCGGCTCGTCAAGAATGGTACTTTGACTCCAGTGGAATCGTCTGAATGGACCGCTCCAATTGTGGTTGCCCGTCGAGCTAATGGCAAGATCCGACTCTGTGCTGACTTTTCAACTGGGCTCAATGACGCTTTACTTTCGGACGATTATCCTATTCCAAACATAGAAGAAATTATGACCAAATTTAGTGGAAGCAAAGTTTTTAGTCAACTTGATTTCTCAGATGCATATCATCTAGATGATTCAAGCCGACCGCTTACTACAATCACGACTCACCGGGGACTGTTCCAGTACAATCGCCTTGTATTTGGCCTCAAGCCTGCTCCGGCCATTTTCCAGCGTACGATAGAGTCTTGTCTCTCTGGAATCGATGGAGTAATCATATACTTGGATGACATCCTCATTATGGCACCTGATCAGGTAACACACGATCGTCGTCTACATCAAGTATTGCAACGTCTTCAAGACTGGGGATTCCGTTTACAGCAAAATAAATGCCAATTCTACATGCCTTCAGTCAAATACCTTGGTTTTGTCGTTACTGACAAAGGTGTCTCTACAGATCCAGTTCAAATACAAGCTATAAAGGAACTTCGCCAACCATCCAATCAGAAGGAGGTACGATCACTTCTTGGAATGATCAATTACTACGGAAAATTCGTCCAACATGTCCATCTACTCAAAGCACCATTGGAGGAATTGCTACGAAAGCACATACCATTCAAATGGACCCATCGACAAGAGGAAGCCTTCAGTGCAATTAAACGCACTCTCACAGGACCTCTCCTACTTGCACACTATGATCCACGTCAGACAGTCCTCATTTCAGCCGATGCATGTCAAACTGGCATTGGTGGTGTTTTCTCCAACGATATGCTGACGGTAATGAAAAAGCAGTGTTCCATATGAGCAAGGCATTGACTAAATCGCAGCAAAACTACAGTCAAATCGAGAAAAGCCCTCACCTTGGTCACCGCTGTCCAGCGATTTCACAAGTTTGTATGGAGACAAAATGACCACCGCCCACTATTTGCGCTGTTCAAGACTTCCAACACCAAAGGATTGAGCGAACCTACTGCTCTTCGTCTACGGCGTTGGGCACTTCGTTTGATTAGTTGAGATTTCAGCATTGAATACATTCGAACAGAAGATTTTTGACATGCTGATGCCCTCTCTCGACTAATTCAACAAACCCGTCGAAAAGCTTAGGAGAACGACATTGAAAATGTCATTGCGTCCATTCACGTTGATCAAGAACTCAACGATATTACTTTAGAAGCTATGGGATCAACAAAGGCTCCTAAAATGCTTCGTGAAATCACCAAGCAAGATTTGTCTCTCAAAGTCATAGACCGAGTTAAAAATGGATGGCACAATGAAGATAAGTCTGATCCAGAATTGGCACCTACTACAAAAGTCAGATAGCATCACCAACAGTGACGGTATATTGCTTGATGGTGAACAGTCATCATTCCAAACAAGCTGCAATTTTGTGCTGAGACGCTTGCATCGTGGTCATCCAGGAATCCGACGCATGAAGAATCTGGCTCGCCATCACTTCTATTGGCCCAGAATGTCCAACGAGATTGAAGATAGGGTAAAGTCCTGCTTCCAGTGTGGTCTTACCGCAGCCAACCCTATTAAGGAACCTCTACATCCGTGGCCTGATACAAAGAAGCCTTGGGATCGCATCCATATGGACTTTGGTGAGCCAACAAAAGGAAAATCTTTTCTCGTAGTGGTCGACAGTTTTTCCCGCTAAATTGATGCTACTTGGGTTACTCCAGCAACAGCTTCTGCTACAGTCAAATATCTCCGTATCCTTTTCCGACATCTGGGTGCACCAAGCACAATTGTCTCCGACAATGGAACTCAGTTCACAGCAACAGAATTTGCTCAACTCTGTTCAGAGTTTGACGTTGTCCACCTTAGGTCACCACCACGCATGCCTCAATCAAATGGATGGATAGCTGAACGGATGGTACAAACCTTAAAAAAATCTTTAGACAACTCCGTGAATACCCTAGATGTAGCAGTAGCCACATACAATTACACGCATAGTGAACTAGATGACCACACTCCTGCTCAAGTCTTCTTTGGACGCCAAACCCGAACACCGCTTGACATTTTTAAGCCTAGTCCAACTTCAATCTGTGAATTGAGTCCAGCACAGGTCGAAATGAAGGCTCAATTTGACCATCGTCATGGTGCCCGTCGACGCAACTTCGAAGAAGGGGAGGAAGTTATGGTTGAATTGTGGGATGGCTCCCGTGTCAATGGCATCGTCGTCAAACTTGTTGGTAACACAATGGCTGAAATAAAAATAGGAGACAAGAATATTGTTCGTCATTTCAATCAAATTTGGAAACGCTATCGTGAGGTAGCCCATCGCCCAAACATAGATTTCACTCGCCGGATACCGTTCGTATCGCCGCAACAAAGAAACTTCGGCAGAGGAGGAAATGTTGGGTCCTGCGCAGTAGGAAAGCTTTTAAAATAAAGCGTGTGCTTTGAGCGTGCTGATAAAAAAAGTGAATGTTGTTTATTTATGTGAGTTTGATATACTTGAATGTAATGGCATTCTGATTCCATTCGATTACGAATAAAACCTTTAATTGTAAGGTGTGTTCGTCATTTCGTAACACTAAAGAACCCAACATATTTCATAACACTGTGCTTTTGTGAATATGTCTTCCAAATTTATCAATCGTCATTGTTAACTGATCAACAAAGACGTCGTCGCACTGGAGAATGTCCTCGGTGATGTCTTGTTAAATAAGGGCTACAGAATAATTTTGGCTTCTTTCAATTCTTCGATAATAGCTATAATCTCATAGGTATGTCCTGTATGACTTGCAGATTCTGATGCTTTCAATAAACGTAATCGTTCTACTAGTTCATTAGGATTATCCCAGTGTTGATACTGTATACACCTGTTAGGTATAAGTTGTTTTTTTAAAGCTCCACCTGTTTTCCAGCTTCGAGCCCACCAAACGTTTGGTGGTTTTCCCTGCATTATTGGTTTTATAATATTCGTATACTTATATCCCCTACTTGCAGATATTCGCCCAGAAGGATCATAATTTACTTTAAATGCATGAGTTCTTCTCAATATAGCTCTACAGTCACGCACATCGTGAAATGTAAATTTCTCAGGAGCTTTCTTAAAAATCAGTTCATACAAACCTTTTGTACCCTTACAAGTCTTCTATTACAAGATCACAACCATCAAACGTAAGTTCCTCGATACCAATAAACAATTTCCCATTATGTTTTCTTACACCGTATTTGGTGTCTAAATTTACTTTCCACATCAACGTTAAATCGTGTAATATAATCACGTGGTAACGGATCAATTTGTTGTAAAGCAGCCTGTACCTCTGGTGATTGTAATTTAGATTGTAGTATTGATTTTCGTTCTTCTAAAAGAGTACGAGCATGAGCTTCGGATTCGTCTAAAGGGACACTACTGCTATCTGTATGATACTCTTCAGCTTCTTCATAAGCAGATTTTGATGTTGATTCAGGCTCTTCAAGAGAGATATCGTGAATTTTTTCTTCTTCTAAGATGGAAGGTTGTTTCTTTTCAATTTCACGACCAACTGGTGTTGAAGTACTCACATCTTGCTTTTCTGACCATGTAATTCGTGATGAAGGATCAGATTTCAATTTATAAATTGGTCTTTTTCGTATGAAAGAACTTTTTGGTTCCCCTTTAAAGCCTTTTTCACTAGCTTCGTACGATTGTTGCTCTTCTTTTGTAGGTAATATACTGCGAACGACATCCATCTTATTAACAATATCTCTTAGTGGCTCTACAATAGGTGAATAAGTTGTCCGAATATACTTTTGTGATTGCTCAATATGACGTCTTGATTGTTCGATATCAGATTTAAGTGTTTTTAATTTAGTACGAAAACTTTCACGTGCAGTAGCTAATTCTGCTTTAAGTTTGTTACTCATGGTGCATGCGTTTTCTGTAACGTCTTTTACAATACTGATGAAGTTTGTAAAATGTAGTGGTTTTAAAGATGTATACCGGGTGTCCGGTAAAGAATGGGCCATACTTCAAGGGTGGCTCCTTTGGGTCAAAACAAATCGATATAGACCAATTTATCTTAGTACAATTTTGCTTCATTAAAAAGTTATGGCCTTTCAAAGATTTTTTTATTTCAATATTTTAGCAAAACTCGTTCATTTTTGGAGATATTTAATTGTAATTTGGTATTTAAAGGTTTGTTGTACTGCTGAATCTGAATATCTTCCTATTTTTAACGTAACATATAGGGGGCACTCTCGAGATCCTGATATTCCTTTGTTTATTGCTGTACTTTTTTTTAACGTGAATATTTTTTAAATTATATTCATTTTCTTGAAAGAACTTTTAATTTACTTTAAGAAAGGTATACTTGTTACATGTCGCTAAAGTATACCAGTTTTGAGAAAAATGGCTTAGAATATGATAATACTGAATATTACTGTTTTAGGTCTACGTTGAATCAGGCACATAGACCCGTATTTCAGTTACAGTTTAACTTAATCTTCACTTTATTTTTATGGGAACAACAATTTTTACTAGTAATCTGGAGTTGGAAGTTAAACTATGAGTGAAATACGCGGCCATAGCAAACATAATAAGAATTTTTTACGTAATGTATCGTTGATTTAAATGTGGAATTGTAATTTTTTTTCAATTTTAAGTAAATTACGAAGAAGTGCAACTTTAGGTAATTGTCTTTTCATCCTGCGGTAGCGTTTCTGGTGTAGAAAGTATTCAACATTTTCACATTCAAAACCATTTTTCTCAAAACTGGTGTACTTTAGCGACATGTGACAAGTATGCCCTTTTTAAAGTAAATTAAATGTCGTTTCAAGAAAACGAAACATATTTTAAAAATATTCACGTAAGAAAAAGTACGACAATGAACAAGAGAATGTCAGGGTCCCTAGAGCGCCCTCTATACGTTACGTTAAAGATAAGCAGATATTCAGATTCAGCAGTACAAGACACCTCTAAATACCAAATTACAAATAAATGTCTCCAAAAATGAGCGAGTCTTGCTAAAATATTGATATAAAAAAATTATCTTTAAAAGGCCATAACTTTTTAATGAAGCAAAATTGTACTAAGATAAATTGATCTAAATCGATTTATTTTGATCCAAAGAAGCCAACCTTGAAGTATGGCCCATTCTTTACCGGACACCCAGTATATGTGTCAAATCCTTTACGGTATCTACCTGCATTTATGGGGCAGTCAGTATCAATAACTAAAAAATCAAACTGTTCCTTCCAACAAGTGTGAGACATATCACGAAATTGATCAAAAGTTAGGTCTGCGCTCACATGATTGTCGTATATACGCCTTAAATTTGTGAAATCTTGATGAAATAATACCAAGAAATTACAATTATCGCGAATCATTTGTTTGGGAATTGCACTGTATGTCTGACTTAAACAAAAACAATCAACGTTTCTGTGGCGTCCAAATGAAAAATATTCTTAATTAAATTTTGTGTACTGCATTGAACATCGTCAAAAACAACAACTGAATATTCTTTTACGTTTTCAGGTGATACCATTTTATCAGTATCAGAAATTTCAAAGTAACCTATCTCGGGCACTGTTGCTAGCAATTTTCGAAGAAATTCATACTTCCCCTGAGATAAGGTCTTACAACAAATGTATAAATTTTTAAAACGCAACCCGTTTGGATGCACTAACAGTGTGACCAACAGGTTGCTTTTCCCTACGCCTGATCGTCGGGAATGCTGGATCCTCCAAAAAGAGTTTTGTACAGGTAATTGTAAAATCTGTTGTTTAAATTTCATATTTCGAATAAAATACTTTACTCTTTACAATGTGCAGCACTTTAATGAAGTGTTGCAAGTATTAACTGCATTCGTTATTTAAGGTAAAAATTATTTTCTATGATAACTAAAATGGATGCGTACAATTTAATAAAACACAAACTATTCGGATGTATGTGTATTTTTTGATATCTGTACTGATGTACAATTTTCCAATAATAATACATATTTACAGTTGGTTCTTGTCCGATGAAATTTGTATCACAAAATCTTTTAAGCGGACACTAAATCGCGCACTATAACACTTTACGTTTCACCGTCGTTCGACAGCTTCGTCAGAAGTGAAAAACATAATAATACATAGTTCAGAAACTAGTGATTGCGGAGGTCGTAGCGTTGTTCCTTGAATGATTCTAAAAAGATCTTCATACAAAAACTTATTTTATTAATTGTCATCAGTTGAAGACATGTTAAAATAACTTAGAATGGAGGACAAACTCCAAGGATAACAAAAACTTCTATAAAACTATAATTTGAACAAATGCATTTTTCATTACTCATATCTTCAATTTAATGAACTCGAATATAAATAGAACGGCTCGTACAAAGTTTTTGTTTTACGATTTTCTTCTTAGAATTATGCAAAGAACAGTGCTATGACAACAGAGTCCCCTAACAGGGTGTATTGCGCAACGAGTTATAGAATCGCACATCGATTGCAACACTCTTGCAATCGATGTGTGAAATATTTAATATTGTTTATATGTATAATTCAACAATTAAAATTCAAATCGAAAAACTCAATAGGTCCTTTTCTGAAAATTGAGTTTCAAACTTTTTTCAACTATATTTAGACTAGTCATAAAAAACATTGTTTGGTTAATCATGAACAACATTGAAACAAACCACATAAATGTTCCTCAATAATTACAATTTCAGAAAGCGCATCTCGAAAAAATTTAGACAGTTTTTCGATGATCTCAAAACTATGTTTCTGGGACTTGTCAGGTTATTCAAATAAGTGATTCAATTAATAATATTGAAATATCAAAATTATTTATTACTTTTAAATTGTTATATAAAAGTTAAAATGTTCTTAACTAATACCAACTTAAGGGTAAAAATTATAATGAAAGCTGATAGCGCGTAGAAATCCTGATACCAACTTATGGGTATTTAAAATACAAAATATTTGAAAATAATGAAGTTTTGACAAGTTTTAATGTTAAATTCAAAATTGTTATATAAAAGTTAAAAAGTTCCTAACTAATACCAACTCAAGGGTAAAAGTTATAATGAAAGCTGATGGAGCGTAGAAATCTTTATACCAACTTAAGGGTATTTAAAATAAAAAATTTAGTTTTGAAAAGATTCAAAGCTAATGCAAGATTCCTATAAAAAATACAATAAAAGCTGATGGCCCGTAAATTCTAAGTATTATCATTGAATTTAAACCTACTGGTATTATGGTACAAAAATTATATTGAAACCCAGTATTCTAAGTTCTTCCATTCCAAAATGACATTTTAGGGGTTTTAGGGTGAGGCCAGCTTCTCTTATGCGATTAAATACCTTCTGCAGTCGTTCTAGTTGTTCTTCCATCGTTCTGCTGACGACAATTATATCGTTCAAGTATACTGCGACTTCCTTCCATTTTAAGTCTTTAAAGACAGTATCTGTCAGCCTTTGGAATGTACTCGGTGCATTACATAGACCAAAGCTTAATCGATTAAACTCGTACAGTCCGTCGTTGGTTATGAAGGCTGTTTTATGTCGGTCGGTTTCTTTAACCGGACATTGCCAGTATCCGCTATTCAGATCTAATGTAGAAAAAAACTTATTTCCTCCCAAGAAATTTAATATGTCATCTATTAATGGCAAGGGATATGACGATTTTGAAGTTATGGCATTTAGTTTTCGGTAATCGACACAGAACCTGAAAGTGCCGTCCGGCTTTTTCACTAAAACAACGGGAGAGGCGTATTCGCTATCTGAAGGCCGTATAATGCCTGCTTCTAACATTTCCTCTACCTGTTGTTTAATGATATTCCGTTCTTTCACACTTACCCTATATGGGCGTGACTTGACGGGACTGTTCTGTCCAATGTCGATTGTATGTTCTGCCAAATTAGTTTTTCCGAGATGTAAATTATTCCATGCCATTATGTCTGAATTACTTATAAGTACGTCTTTTAGTTTCTTCACTTCTTGCTCCTGAAGATGACTGTTTATGTTAAATGTTTTGGTAGATTCTTCCTGGATTACTACGTTTAAATTTGAAAGTTTGTCTTCTTCAATTAACAATTTTTTAACTTTATCTTGATGGTCAAAATTGATATAAGCTAGTGCTGTACCCTTCTTTACCATTTTTGGTTTCTTACCATAGTTTGAAATATTAATTTTATTTTCACCTAATTTTTGGAAGTCGTCTACTATTTCTAATTTATTATTATGGAGAAATTCTCCTCTGGCGTGAAATGTACAGAATAATAATGGCTTTTGGTAGTTTACATTTTCCGAAAACTTAATCTTACAGTATTTAGAACTTTCGCTTTCAACTACCACATCCTCTGCTAGGTTTATTTTTATTGTTTTATTTTTGACAACATCTTCAACGAAATCTTGCCCTGGGAGTTCGTTCCAAAGGCCTGTCTGTTTATCCTTCTCGTCTGTTTCTTTATCGTCAATGTGGGTTTGTTGACTACATATTGTTATATTGATGTCTGTCCCTTGAAATATGTATCGTATCATGCTTTCTATGTCTTTCCATTTATGTGCATCTAACCCGCATGCTATCCTTGGCATTGCTACATTTTTTAGTTTTTTATTTAACATTAGTATTTTCAGCTCTAGGAGAGATTGAAAAATATTTCGCAGAGTTGGTTTGTCTTGGGAACGCCTTTTAGTTATTAAATAAAAAATAAATCTGCCGTTTATTTTCAAAAATACTACTTTTCCTATTTTTGGATTTTGCTCTTCAAGTTGTTTTATATTATTAAATTTTTCTTTAAATTGACTTGCAATACCCTTGGACATTTTTAAGTCAGCCGCTACACAATGTGCTAGGTTAAATGAATGTGGCAGATGAAACAAATTCCCTTGGGTGAATTTAATTTCTTTTGAAAACATGTTTGGCTGACGTTTTTGAAAATTTTCAAATGATACCCTTTGGTTAGTCCATTTAGGCATTTTTAGCCATCCTTTACCAATCCTTTGTGGCTTTTGTTGTATAATTCTGTTAATATTATTTTGCGGGTCTTGATTCGGGTTTAAAGGAATCAGTTTTACTAATTACTGTATCTGTGCCTATGCTCTTTAATTTGATGAGCTTCGATTTGAAATTTATTTCCGCTTCATGATTTTTAAGGAACGAGTACCCTAAAATCAATGGTGCGGTTAAATTTTCTACGACCAGCGCTTGGACACTAAAAATGGTATTCTTTAAAATTACTTTGACGTTTGTAATTCCTAATGGAGTGACTTTTTTATTATTAATCGTATTTAGAGTTGGTACATAATTTAATCGCTGAATGTTCGACGCAAAATTTTTACTTATTATATTAAATGCCGCTCCCGTGTCTAAAATAATTTCCACTGGCTGTCCATGAAGAGTGGCAGTTGTTGTTAATATGTTGCTATCATTTGCCGAAATTGTGACTAGATTACAAATAATATTTACATTATCCCTACTAACTTTACTAGAAGAACCTTTATTTGATGGGGCCCCCGTTTTGAAATAATTTCGGACAGAGTCTAGGGCCTTTTGAAGCTCTGTCCTGTACCATTTAAATTATGTTTTGTCTTCTTATTGTAATTTGACTCCAACGCTGTTTTATTTATGTTCTGTTCTTTCCAATTTTTTGGACTGTTAGGATTTTGCATTTGTTTTTCCAATTTTGTACATGTTGATGCCGTATGTCCTTTTCTATTGCACCATTGACAATTCTGTATATCTACTTTTTCCATATTGTAATTTACCTTATTGAACATCTTTCGTTGATTAATCATTCTTCTACAGTTTTTGGCATTGTGGCCCTTGTATCCGCAAATTTGGCATGTCACAGGCTTTGAATATCGTTGATTCTCATTGCTATTCGCGAAATAGAATCTATTTCCTGTTCTTGGGTTGAAGTTTTTATTATTATATGTTTCACTCGTGTTATAATATTTAGATTCGGACTTTTGTCTCTCGGAAGTCCGTTCTGCCTCTCTTCGATCCAAACTTAATTTATCTATTAGTTTATTTATTATACCCATAGCTTCCGTATGATTGGGCTGCCTCATACCTATCTGTGGATTATATTCATGATTTTCTTCTCTCTCCATTCTGAGAATGTCTTGATGAAAAACAGATTTTCCTTCTTTTTCTGTTTCTTCTACCGTATCTATAAAATCTTCTAACTCTCTTATACTTGCCAGACTTTTTATGCACACCATATGCCTATAATAAGGCAATAATCCCGTTATTAGCCTCTGTAGAATTTCTTTTTCCTGCATCTCAGGATCATAATCTTCACAGATTTCCCTAAAGGAATAGAAAAAATCTGTGAGCGTTTCATTTGGTAGCTGTTTTCTGCTAAACAATTTTTCCTGTAATTTCAACTTAAAACTTGGACCCAAAAATTTATTTTTGAAATTCTTAATCGTCCATTCCCAGTGTGCATCGGGATTCTTTTTAATCAAGTTCTCAAACCAATAGGATGCGCTGTCCTTGAGGGAATCTGCTAAGTACCCTAGTTGTTCCAACTCGTTCCAACCGTTCATCCGTGCAATTATTTTATAATTTTTTAAAAATGTTATGGGATCATCCTCCCGTGGATCAAAAGCTGGCGGGTCCGCAAACTTGGGTGCTACGGATTGTCTTGTTTGAAAGAACATACTAATCGATTTGTTTTTTTCCGTTATGTTAGGTTCCGTGCTAATTTCATGCATTTCCGAGTTTTGCCTCAATTTCCTATTTTTGGATTCCAATTCCTTCTTCTGTATGATGTTGCCTTGTTTTGGAATTGCTCCTCTTCGTATAAAAGTATTATCTGTTGTTGATGCAAGAGGCGTTGCCATTACTTTTTCTCTTTGTTGCATTATCGATTCCGAGAAGTGTTTCGGCTTAATTGGTCCCTCTTTGTTCAGGACTTCTGGCCAAATGGGGGGATTCGATATTATGCCGTGGTCTTGAATTCCCTTCGATTTTTCTTGGTGATCCACTGCCTCCGAGGTCTGAAATTGGGGTGGGCTCTGACTGGCTTGAGTCTGCTTATACATGTTAGGCGTGCTCTTCCCCGTTGTCTGTTCTTGTGTCTCTATTTTGTCATTCCTATCTTCTAAGATGGTTGAGTTTTCCTCGCTACCTGATGTTATTTGTAAATTTTTGCGATTTGCAGTCGGCGACCGTGGTGTCAACGTACTCCTCGCCAGCGGGAAAAATGCGTGGTTATCTAATGTAATATGAAGTTCTGGCTTATTTTTTTCCACTATTAGCTTCTCGAGTTTTTCGTCTTCTTTGCTTCTTAGCCTTGTTCTGGGTCCTTCAGCCATTTATGTATAAAATGTTATATTAGCTTAGAATGTTTTATTATTATTACGCATGAAATTGTTCCGGCTAAATTATACTGATATGATGTTTTATGTTTTGTAATAGGAGCCTTACTCCAATGACCTACATTTGCACATTTTTGCCGTGGACGGTTTTAATTGCTTCACTTTGAAACGTCTGACATCGCAATACGTCACAATACACCTGCTACGCAAAATTCCGCGCGACGTGTAATTAAGTAATTACCGCATAAAAATTAAAAAAAGTGTTTCCTCCTTTTTATTTTTCTGTATTGATCAGTATTCGGAATATTTGTTTAAAAACTAATATCCCATGATCAATTCGTACCTTTGCGTTATTAAATTTAACTACGGATGTCATTTACCATTGACGAGTAACCGATTTCCGTTCAACGCAATATTTTAATAAAAAAAGGAAAAAATATTTACATACAGGCTGTTACAAATTCGAGGCTCACCATTGGGATCTCGGAAACGGTAAGAGATACGAAGTCGGTTAAATTGGGGCAAAGTTGCGAATTTTGGTGCTGAATAATAATCCGTTCTGAAAAATTTTCTACGTTTTGTAGTTTTTGAAATATTTCAAAAAAACAAGAAAACGTAATTTTCTTTTTTATTTTTTCCTGAAGTTATTGTTGCAGGGATCATAACAAAATTAATACATTCTACAGGCACTTTTTTAAACTCTTTATGATGATATCATTAGATTTTACTTAAAACGTTTCGTCTCGTTCTGATCATCATCAACTTCATTTTTTCTTATGGGCGCTACATTGGGTTTTAATACCATTGAATAGATCTATTTTTTCTGATGCTTTTCCATGTATCACACATCCCTATTTAATAATTTGAAACAGCTGGAAATGCAAGAAATTGTTGAAAATAACACTGCAAAGAAAAACATGGTATGCAGTGAAAACAAAAACCAAAAAAGTTTGATATACCTTCGGAGTCTTATTTCGTCTATCACAAAAGCAGATTTTTGAAAAATTTTTAGACATAAAAATGAATGATATGAATCCAAGAAACACGTACATTTTTAAAACGTATTGTGCTAACAACAACAATTTAGTAATAGCAAGAGAAATTTACTTCCAACAATGACGATGACGCAGTATTTAATTAATTTCGTAATTAAATTATACATTTTTATGATTAAAGCAAGAAAATATCACAAGAAATTATATCTTTAAAAATCTCTCATTCTTATAAATTTAAAAATGTATTGTGCTAACAACAATTTAGTAATAGCAAGAGAAATTTACTTCCAATAATACCCAGAAAGATGCCATCCACACAGAACAATGTTATTAAGTTAGATAGAAACATTGCACTTTATGGATATTTTCGTAAAGCTCGAAGGACGTATCGAGATCGCCTTAATGATGATGAGAATGAAGAATTATTAGTAGAGGTAGTTTGTACTTGACGTTTCAAAATCGTTGTCATTTGTCATTGTTTTCATGGCCAGGTAGATTACATAAAAATAGTTACTTATAAAATGTATAAAATTATGAGACTACAAGAGAGAATGTTTCTTCGAGCAGTAATATCTTTTAAGATACGAGTTTTTTAAAGACATACATAATTTAATTTGATATTTTCTTGCTTTAATAATAATAATGTATAATTTAATTACAAATCTAATCAACTATTGTTTTGTAGTTGTCTTTCTGGATATTGTTGGAAGGAAATTTCGCTCGTTATTACTGAATTGTTGTTGTTAAGACCACAATAAATTTTTAAATTTACGTCATTCTTGGATTCAAAAACATTCATTTTTATATCTAAAAATTTTACTAAAATCAGTTCTTGTGATACACGAAATAAAACTCCGAAGGTATATCAAACTTTTTTGGTTTTTGTTTTCACTGCATACCATGTTTTTCTTTGCAGTGTTATTTTCAACAATTTCTTGCATTTCCAGCTGTTTCAAATTATTAAATAGGGATGTGTGATACATGGAAAAGCATCAGAAAAAATAGATCTATTCAATGGTATTAAAACCCAATGTAGCGCCCATAAGAAAAAATGAAATTGATGATGATCATAACGAGAAGAAACGTTTTAAGTAAAATCTAATGATATCATCGTAAAGGGTTCAAAAAAAGTGCCTGTAGAATGTATTAATTTTATTATGATCCCTACAATAATAACTTCAGAAAAGAATAAAAAAGAAAATTACGTTTTCTGATTTTTTTGAAATATTTCAAAAACTACAAAACGTAGAAGATTTTTCAGAACGGATTATTATTCAGCACCAAAATATGCAACTTTGCCCCAATTTAACCGACTTCGTATCTCTTACCATTTCCGAGATCCCAATGGTGAGCCTCGAATTTGTAACAGCCTGTATATGTATCTATAGCGGACTGGATTCTCTAATTGTGGCCAAAAATTATTTACTGTAACCGCTACTGAAACATCAAAAGTATTTCAAGCGACCGCACCCTAACGACTTGAGTACGTGTCTTGACCCAATTATTATTACACGTTATTTCTACTCAAACTATCGTGCAAAAAGGGCCTCCACCACTGTAACGCTCGCTTCGATGAATAGCGACAACGCTAATTAGGTTAAGGGGGTAGCTCAGTGGTATAGGGGCCGTTTTGCGGTCTGAAACGTATGAGACGTCCGTAGACTGTAAACTGAACTTACCGGTCTCCTTAGCGTCGTTCCACAGCCGTATACCGCAGGGTCCAGGAATAAGGGGTTCCAGAAAAAGCCCAAACACTTATCACCACTTTATTGGACACAACCCACCAGGTCTTCCGGGGACGCACCTTCCTGAGTCGTCCTTGCCCAGCGAAATCCAGGAACCCTCTGCTCGATCGAAGAACGATCGAGCGGTTTTCAATATTGACGACTCAGCAAAGTTTTCCTACCGTACCGCAATATTCGATATATAATATAATACAGGGTGTTTAACGAAACAAAAGTAACCTTCGTGACAATATTACCCTTCAACGTTTACATCAACTGACGCACGATTTTTGTAAGAGGTGAATAAGAGAATGCTTTGTCGTGCAAAATTAAACAGTAAGCGATAGTATCGGCCTTGACGTTTTCTTTAGTTGTGAACTCTATTTTTATTTCTACTGCGCTTTTATGTAAAGCGTCTTTTTGAAAAGTACAGTTAACCCCAATCATCGGACAGGCGACCAGTTCTTTCGGAATGAACCAAGGTTGACTGCTTCCGTGATGGTAATAATGTTCTTGGAATCTTGAATACATATTGTAAACGATGGCGTATTTATTATTTTCAAAATCGATATCTAAATTATCGTATGGATATCTTTCACCGTTCAGAAATACTGTTAAGGATTTCAACTTAATGTCGTCGAACGTGCTCATGTTCATATCGGCAACACCCTTTCTCTTGGTTTGAAAACCGATGATTATATATCTTGGCGTCTCTAACTGTGGAGCTATTTTAACCGTCCATGAATGGTTTGTTGTAGTTGGAAGCGATGGATATTCGTGCAATTCCCAGTTTCTGAAAGGAATTTGTATGGCGATATCTCTGTCTGTTATCCTCATTAAAGACAACTGTTCCCGCAAGCCTACTAACACATGTGGCATCCTCCACACTATTTTATCGATTGTTAATTTGACCTTTTCGGCCGGATTGGTTTCGATAATCGCGTCCACGTCGTCGTTCGCTCTGATCAACACCAATTCCTGTCTCATATTCATCATGATCTTTTTATAATCTTCGGCAAAGCCCAACAATGTCTTTAAAGGTACGCTGGCCGTGAAATTACCCTTATCGAGCACGTTGCTTGTTCCTTTCTGAAACAATCCTGCATTTTCCAGTTTCACCGCATCGTTAGGAGTGAATGAGAAAAACCCTGTCAAGGTTGAAGTTACGCCGAAGTTTCGTACCGAATCCACCGGTACTCCATTTAGAAGATATTAGAAGATATCTAGTTTCGCTAAACATATAAGCCACTGGATTATTTATCAACTGTGCTGTAGGACTGTGCTTGGTATTATTGCTAGCCAAACGAAGTCTTCCCTCTACGTACAAATAACTTTCACATGGTAAAGTGTAATTGTTAATTTCCGGAACTGCTATTCGGACTTCATCGTTGTTTCCGAAAGACATTGACCCGAATGGTAAATGTGAATGGTATTCCACACTAGTTATTGAAGTGTCCATTTTAATTTTGTCAGTCACTCCCAAAATATCCATTTCGTTCTGAATAGATGATGATTGATTTACGTGTAAGTATGATGTTCACCCTTTCACGGTTATCTCGCTTCTACAGTGCAATTCTCTCTAAGAGCCACTTTTAAAACGTCTTCCTTCTATTATTCTATATTAACACTTTATAACCTAGACTGTAAAAATAATCGATTTTCTCTCTTCAAGTAAAATTTTTTCTTTCGATCCAACACTGCGTATTTTCGTGGTTTAAATAATACATTACGTCTTACTCTGTTCCAATTTCTTTGTGTTGAACGGCCGCTTTCATAAATAATCATTATGTAAATCTTCTCAAGTGAAGTCTTATAGTGATCAACTCGTTTCTAAAATTAACAAGACGATCCTCTTGATCCAAGAGCCGGATGACTACTCTTGTAATCACCTTCAAGGTAACTGGTAGATAAATAGCTTCGAGAGGGGATTCTATTATTTTAAATCCGGGAGGTACGTTCGGAAAAAAATGATACAAAACGTGACCAGGTTGTCCGTTATTGTAGGATCCACTGGTCAAATTACACTCTATTCTTATAGCATTCACTTTGTTTATATCAACGGGATAATCGCCCTCATTATTTACGTCTTCTTGTAATATTCTAGGTTTAAAGCCCAACATTCTCCCCAACGAATTTGGTTTACTAAAATCTGGTTTAACTGTGCTCTTAACGGTCGCTTTTAAAATATTGTTATTTCCTCGAATAATAATATTGTCTGTCATATTGTTACTTTGTAAATAGTCTTGCAAATATTGATTGATATCGTCGAGTTCATACGTACCTGTAGGTATCTCGATGGTCTTCCAAGCGGATGTTTTACCTCTTTCTTGATAATGTATCAAATTATTGCTTTCGTCTATGTTAGGTATTGCATTAAACGTTTCGAAATTTAACATGCACGTTTCATACGCCGTATCTTCGCGAAGATATATTGATGGATTAAAATCACAACTCAGAACGGATTCACCACCCGTCAGGGTAAATGTGAACGAAATCGGCGACGATTCCATGTTGCCCGCCTTTCTACAACTAAATCCTTACTTAACTTCCATGGAATTTAAAAATTGTAGACATAATTGTCCACAATTTTCTGAATTTATTTTTTGATGTCTATTATAATTGTACTTAATAATTCCTACCATTCGACCAAAGGTATTTCTCTATTTCCACCGGAAGCTGTAAGTCTGCGTAACTGTCAAAATATTTTATCGTGCCATTCCTTTTGTAGTATGCTACCCAATGCGTTCCTTTGCCAGACTCATTATCTAAATTTACAATACCACTTTCACGCTTCCATATCTTTCTTGGCAATGTGTCTCTCATAAATACACCTCGAAACCATGGTAATTTCCATATTTTAGCGTACTTTACTATATCAATATTAGTTAATGGATGACAAGGTAATTTTTTCACTTTTTTGAATTGGATGGTAAATACAAGCCA
The DNA here is from genome assembly GCA_033060865.1 of Dorcus hopei. NCBI lineage: Eukaryota > Metazoa > Arthropoda > Insecta > Coleoptera > Lucanidae > Dorcus > Dorcus hopei. The sequence goes on along the minus strand of CM065426.1, from coordinate 63,640,092 downwards.
CAACCAATTTTGTAAGGTTTAATGTAAAAACCACTTCCCAATGCTTTTGTTTCCATAGCACGATTATGCCTCTCTGCCTCCTTCAATTATTCTTTTGCAGATTTTGCATCATTCACGGCTAGGGATGGCAACGATATATCGATATATTAGAAATATCGATATATTCATGGAAAATATCGATATATCTTATATCGATATTATAATTCAATATATTGGTAAAAATATCGATATATTTTGCAAATAACCTTTCGATATATTTTTTAGCTTGTGCAGTTTTAAAGAAAAATGAAATCTGTTACCAGTATCTTTACAGTGATGATACAGAAAACTACTTGAAATATTTTTTAATTTCTTTCATTTTACACCTGCCCTGTCCTCTAGTAAGTAGTAAAGAAAATAAGTTTCGTTGAACTTTTGCAGAAACTCACAATCATACATCCCCATAAAATGTATTTTTAAAGATTAGCTATGTAAATCCCCGAACAAATTACATTATTGGTTTTATAAATGGTCGACACAAAGAACCAAAGAACCTTGTGAGTCATTCCTTCTTGTGACTTGCGGAAGTAACGATTTGATTTCTGAAGTGCGGTTTTCAAAATTATTGATTTTGTTTAATTGTGGCTTATGTTTATAAATTATTTAATAAAACATCGTAATGGCACCACCGAAAAGCAATATTAGTAAATATTATTAGTTTTTATGTTATTCATTTTTGTGCGAGTATATTAATATAAAATCTGCCTTACTAATAAACTGAAATCTGTTAAATATGCTGGGACTTATTTTTATTTACCTTTTTTTTTAACAATCAGTTAAATATATCGATATATGAATATATCGATATATTTCTAACGATATATCGAATGTATCGATATATGGTTAACGATATATCATATGAGTCGATATATCGATATATAATTTTTTTTTGCCATCCCTATTCACGGCCTTCGCAATTGTAGCTGCTCCTCCTCCCAGCGATCCTAATGCCTCCAAAGCTGCAAACAATGGAATTAAAGGTAGAAAACCGCCGCTTTTAGGAATTGGTATCACTCTTTGATGTGGTGGTCTTATTCTTTTGTGATGTTTCTTTAAAACTCTTCTAGCCAACTAGACATTGTCTAAGAGATTATTTTTATCACCGTGTGAAATTGCATGTCGAGCTTTCTTAACGGCCGCTGCAAATGATAATAATTTACCACCTCGCTTTTGATGCTTCTTAAGATGTTTTCTTTTTCTTAGATCTCCCATTCCGAGTTTTTTTTTGTGCCCATTAATGCCGCTACAGATAGGGCAGCTGCCTTTTCTCCAACACCTGCTTCTTTGCTTTTCACTCTTTCCATTGCGGCCTGGAATAGTTTACTATCAGCCTCGTGCCGCTTTTCTAATTCGTTGGTTAATGAATACGCAATATCGTGTTGTTTACAGGCTTCGTCTAGTGCATTAACGCCTCTGTCACCTCTTTTCAGTGTAAGGTCCAGTTTTGTACCTGGCCAGCAATAGTTATAACATGGTATATGTAATTCAATTGGCAGCTTATTGATTAAAGTGTTAAGTAAGCCAAGACCTTTTCGATTTACTTTACCCTTATAAATGCGATCTCTCTTGAGGCGATACTGCATATATATCTTTCTACCTATATCTCCTTTAACGAACGATACCAACTCTACACTACTTCAGTATTCTTTTAGCTTATCCTTATATAACTCAACAGTCATACTAAATACTTCCAACATGTACAAACAAAATAAAAAGATATACGTTTTCACATTATTTTATTAGTAATATAATAACGTGTTCACATCAATTATTTCATTTAGGTGTTATTAAATTAGCACTTTCTGACATTTAATTTGTGATAGCTTTATGCATATTTACATCAAATATTATCTTATTAATTCCGTACATAATTAATTCGTTTGTAATTGCACCCTTTTCTGAAACCACGTTATTCAAAAATCTTTTAATATTTATTTTTATATCTCCCTCAAATGTGCTTAAACATGGAATCATATCAATGTAAAATGACTTAAAATTTATTTGTTTTAAAACCTCCAAACGGTATGAAATAATATCACCCAATTTCCACAGCTCTATTAAACCCTTATAGGATATATATAATGTTTCTACACCTCGTTCTAATTTTAAGATTTTTGTTCCTTCTATGCGCTCGAAAGACAGCTTTATTGAATTGATTTTTATTATGGGATAAATATTTTTCTTTTCCGTAAAATGTCTTCAGTGCGTAATTTTGTACGTTAAATTGTTTCCACTCTTCTTCATTAAATGATATATTTTGCCTCTTAGTACCCATAATACGTATAACAGGATCAAAAAATGTTTCAATGCATAATCCCACGCTAACCCATTTCGTGCGATTCTTATTTAAGAAATACACACTTTGTGTTAATAATGGTAGTTGTTCAATCTCTACCATTTCCCTCGCTTCGGATATTTCTGAACATGTATTCTCGCTTATCTCACAGTGACGAAAATCTTCATCCGTGAAAAAAGGTTGTGAAAATATTTCAAATAATTCATTTTGAGTTGAAGGTCTCTGCACATCTTCTTCATTTTTTACATCTTGGGTCTCATCCTGTTTCTCTACTTCTGGAATTTCGAAGCTAAAATTCGCGGATTTTTTGTAGGCACAGCAACACAATCATCATTTATAGGTCTTCTTCTTTGAGTGAAAAATACTTCTGTTTGTCTAGCAGCCACTATTACATAAATAAGAACAAAATTAAACAATTTATACACAATACCAAAATATAATTTTCTTACTCCTACACTGCACTGACGAACTGTTGATTCAATTACCAGTATTTTTCTCAACTTAGCACCGAACTGCTTCTTTAGTTGTAAACTTTACGGTTGTACACCAACTGAATTTATCCGTAAACCCCTCAGTCTTATACAATATGTCCCAGATAACTTTTCCAGCATGGGGATCTCGCTTATTATAAGAGATACGAATTCGGTTAAATGGGACGAATTATTCCTAAGTATTAGGGTAGTCATAAACTTTTTTGAAATTTAAAAAATTCCATGTGGTTCAGGAGTTATAGCCAAAAAACCAAAATTTTCAAATTTCGTTTTTTTGTAATAACTTCCTTATTGTAATCGATATGTTTTTGTTATTTGTACTTTCTTAAGGCACTTTTTCATGCAGAATTCAAATGTGGTTTTAGATTTTTGTTTTCACTTTCCGTTTTCGAGTTTTCACCCCCAACTTCAGTTTTTCTTATGGACCGTCAAGTAGGCTTTGGAAGAATTGAATGTGCGCTTTCTTTCTCTTTACAATGATATAACACATGTAATATTTATTTTCACAGATAATGAAGAAAATTTAAAAAAATACATTTTCTCGACAAACGTTGCTTTGTTTAATAAAAAATAAAAAATAAACAAATTTTCAAACAAATGAATAAAGTAAAATAAGAAAGAGTCACAAGAACAATAGGTCCACTATTTATTTTTTGGTTTCGACAAGATGGCGCGCCACCCCATTATTCTAACATAATCAGGGAATATCTCAATAACCGGTTCCCTAATTCGTGGATTGGTAATAGTGGACCTATTTTATGGCCTCCACGGTCTCCGGATTTAACCCCTTTGGACTTTTTTGTTTGGGATTACGTCAAAAATAAAATTTATGTTCAAACATTTGAAAATATTGAAGATCTTCGTGAATCTAGCATTTCGCGTCGTAATTTACATAATGCATTAAGAGCAACAATTCGTAGGTCACAAACATGTTTAGAACGCAATGGTCAATTGTTCGAACATCTTTTGTATTAAATAGTTTAGTACTTCCCATTTCAACAAATTCAACTACGTATTATTTGTTATTAACTAATAATTAAGTTTTTGTTTCTTGCGACTCTTTCTTATTTTATTTTATTCATTTGTTTGAAAATTTGTTTATTTTTTGCATTAAACAAAGCATACGTTTGTCGAGAAAATGTATTTTTTAAATTTTCTTCGTTATCTGTCAAAAGAAATACTACATGTGTTATATGTATCATTGTAAAGAGAAAAAAAGAGCGCATTCAATTCTTCCAAAGCCTACTTGACGGTCCATAAGAAAAACTGAAGTTGGAGGTGAAAACTCGAAAACGGAAAGAGAAAATAAAAATTTATTAGCACATCTGAATTTTGCATGAAAAAGTGCCTTAAGAAAGTACAAATAACCAAAACATATCGATTACAATAAAGAAGTTATTACAAAAAAACGAAATTTGAAAATTTTGGTTTTTTGGCTATAACTCCTGAACCACATGGAATTTTTTAAATTTCAAAACAGTTTATGACTACCCTAATACTTAGGAATAATTCCTCCCATTTAACCGAATTCGTATCTCTTATAATAAGCGAGATCTCCATGCTGGAAAAGTTATCTGGGACATATTGTATATATATATATATAATTCGTAGGGAAGTAATGCCGTACTTGTTAGGTAAACCAATTCTTAAATTATTTTTATTAACGGGGATACAATAGCCGTTAATCCCCGTTAATAAAAATAATTTAAGAATTGGTTTATATATATATATATATTGTAACGTTCACATTTTTCGCTGTTCGTTACATTATTTTTTTTACGTATTTTCTCGTTATTTTGCTGTTGAAATTCAAGTAAACACCGTTTCGTTCATTTAATTAATTTCGTATTTATGACTTTCACGCCTCTATCTCTCAGGATTTGTGTTTTAATTTCAGTTTGTAATGCGGATTTCGATTTTCTTCTTAAAGCTATTTGTTTTGTTTCGGAAATTAATCTGTAGATGTCGTACATGGTTCTGGGTCGATTTTATTGATCGATGTGACGTATGCGGAAATGCGTGTAAAATCTTTGACGAGTTTCCGTCCTCCTGCTTGATGATCGTGCGACTTGGGTGTGTGCTCGTACACCATTAAGACGTGTGTCTTGCGTCTTCAAATTTTTGTGGTTTTGTGAAGCTGAACGGCTTTGAGATATTCCAGTTTGGCAAATATTACGTCACTACTCTCGTACTGCCCTACTGTGTCAATTTTGTCGTCTGTTTTTTGCCACAAACGCTACCGTTTTCGTTCAAGCACGTATCCGAGCACGTGTTCCGTTAAAGTTCTCGCTCAGAAAAAAACTAACAGAAGATTGTAAGTACCCTAGTTGTTTAGGAGAATATTTTCTAAGATTCCTTTTCTCTTTATGTAGAGTTTTTTTTGACTCCCGAAATTTTGTTGAGTTACCGAAGCCGAAGATTAGTTTTTTTTGACTACCGAAATTGTGTTGAGTTACTGAGGCCGAAGATTTCCTCCTACCGCACGAGTTTTTATTGGAAAATTCCTTGCTGTTTACTGCATTGTCGTTTGAAGATACTACCGAACAGGAGTTCCTTCTTTTTATTTGACGTGGTTGTTTTTGGAAACAAATTCAGTATTACGGAGTCGTTTGAAGATAAGTTCAACGGAGTCGTAATTGGAACTCAGGTTAAGCTATCGTCAGGATTGAGTAAGCAACACTCATCATTATTACCGTATCGTATCGTTTTGAGAAAAATATCGTATCGTATCGTATTGAGGAAATTATCGTATCGTACCGTATCGTACCGTATCGTGCCGTATCGTTTAGGAAATATTACCGTACCGTCTGGATTTAGTCTATTGAATTTTATTTTGATTGTCGCCAATTAATTTAATTGTATATTGGGTCACTTTCGATTTAATTTAGCGCTTTTTGTTGGGTCACTTAGCATAGTTGCGTCATATTATTTTTATTTAAGTTACTGTACATCGTTAATTCTATGTATATATTTTGTTGCTCGAATCACCATTTATGTTCAACAGTTACACCAATTTTTTTATCAATTATATTAATTTTTCATTCTCAATTTTTTTATTTTTGCTGCGATTAAAGACTAATTTCTTGAAAATTAATTTGCGTAACCTAAAAATCTGTTTGGAGTTCATTAGTTTTATTCCGGACTGTTTTAGTAATTACAGTTTAAAGAGATTACTTGGCGCTCAACAGCTTTCGTTTTGTCACCTAACGTTTACTATTTTTTTTTTATGAATTACGCAAGTTATTTTTTCTAAGAATATAGTTCACAGAATTATCCTTCCGAATCCACCTCAGCCTCCGACTAAACTGAGCTATGGCAACCAAACAGGTGAGAATCTACTTACAAAAAAAGTATGTCACAATATAGACAACAACGGTTCTATTGAGAACCCTACGCGGAGGAATACCCGGAAGAAGACCACAGCATACAACACCCGCGGAAATCTACGTCGTAACATATATATATATATATATGTATACATAGCTAATACAACCTGGACTAATGTAATTAATTATAATGCGTTGACACTTTGAAAGTTTGTACATAAAAAAGCACATTAAATTTCCACGAACATTAAGTAGTTAAAACTTATAAATTAACAGACATAAAAATTACGCTCATAATAAAAAAAATGAAGGGAAGAAAAAAAAAGTGAATATAATCAGTCAGATGGCTCCTGTTTCGTATTCGTTTATTTTAACGAACCCGGTGAGTCGATCACCGTATGCCAAATTAATTCGCGTGGCCTAGAAGGTCGTAAATCTTCGTTAAAACAGCTTGCGGGAACTAATTACTAATGATTTGTCGCTGGTGTGAAATTAAAAATAAAGTGAAACTTAGAAACTTGAAACTTAGCTATTTAATTGCAATTAGTTACATATTGCAGTGATATTTACCTATGTCCAGAAATTTATTCATCGTATGCTGTTTCCAACAAACTTCGCATCTTATAAAACTTTCCAAAATGCAGTATTCTTCATCCAACATATTCCAAAAGTATGAAATTCTAAAAAAAGCAAGTTTCTTCATAACTACATTTACAGTTGGTTCTTGTCCGATGAAATTTGTATCATAAAATCTTCTAAGCGGACACTAAATCGCGCAGCTATACACTTTACGTTTCGCAGTCGTTCGACTGCTTCGTCATAACATTCCCAAAAACAACAATGTTTCACAAGATGAAAACATTCTTCATCAACATCATACGAGAGGCGTTCTGCAAGATGCAACATTTGTCCAGACGCGGTGTTCTTCGGGATGAAACATCTTCAAGATGGAGCATACTTCAGGATGCAGCGTTCTATAAATTAAAAACTTGTTATCATTCAAATATTTAGGTTATTATATTTAAGAATGTTAATTAATTTAAGGTATTATTGAAATGTTAATAGTGTAATGATTTTTAAAAGTTTCTATTAATTTTATTTTAAAACAAAACACGAAATAGTTAATAACTAATTTATTTACAAGCAAACTAATTTAACACTAACATTTAACAATAATTTATTTACAGACTTATACGTAATTTATTTCAACAGCCGAGCGAAAGTTTATCAGGCCACTTTAATTTCGAACTGTCTCACGTTGCATTCTAATCGAACTGACTCCACCCTCCGGCCGTGTACATTTTATAAACTGGCTCTTTCTTCGGGAATCGCCTGGAACCTGCCGGAAAGTCGAATCTAGTTTATTCCGCCGTCAGAATTCTCTGGCCCAAGGCGCGTCGACTAGGCGTTGTGCTACCTACCTGCGTAGATAGGCAGAAGTTTTACATTGGAGCGAAACTTTACTCCAATGTTGCCAGCCAGCTTCAGTGGGACGGGAGGGTTCAAATTCAAATCGCGAAGGCCATTTCAAAATAGGCGCCACTTAATTTTTTTTTGTACGGGGGTCAGTGAAAAATTAAGAAAACACGTTACGTCCAAGACACGTTGATTTTAATCAAACAAACACCATAAGAAACACAGACAACTAAATAATAAACGGACAACAAAAGAACAAAATTACTCTTCAAAATACTAGTGATTTGTCGGATCCGAACTTCGCATTAATCTAAATTACAATAAACCAAACACGTAAAGAAAAATATCTCTAGTTACGTGCGCACGACAACGTTCGTCTACTTATATCCTATTTACAACAGAACGAACAATCATCGGTGATTCACGGAGAAGTGTACGCAATAAGTTACGTGGTTAATTGCGGCAGCTTCAAGAAATGAAACGAAAATTAGATTCGCGTATTACTACTCGAAAATATAATTGTAACGCTCCGACCTGTTTTTTTCCTCCGATGTCCGATTCATTTGTCGGTATCCTCGAGGGGTAACAGCGGCGTCACTCGGTGATGTGCCGGCCTCCGCGTAGAGGGGCGCTGATACGAGAATTCTTGATAAAATAACTCCCAACGAAAAGCCTATAATCAATGAAATAAAACGAACATAAAAGTCAAACCGAGAGTTGCTGCGTATAGAACTTACCCCGGTATTTCACCGAAGCTGGGACAAACCACGGAACACGCGGCTTTTCCTGTCTCACAAGTGGGTCTAATCAGAGTCGGCAATTAGCCGTAGATATGCACTAACATCCCTTCGATGTAATGGCACACACAAATAAAATATTTAACGAAAAGAAAATGTGACCCAGGAGACGGCAAGTTTCGTTCTGGCAATGGCGCAACATTTCTCGTTTGACAAAAAAGGAACGATCATAAACAAGCTAGACGCCTTCTAATTTTACCACCGGGGAACTTTCTTAGTAACAGTGGGAACCAATCGGCTGAAAGGGCAAAGATCACGCATAATACGCGTCGCGAAGTAGAACTTGGTCACAATTTGTCCGACGACTCACAAACGCACGATTTTGCCCCTAAATAAGGATGGATTACTTATATAAAATGAATTTGTTTAATTAAATGAAGGTCCTGTTAATGGAAATATGCTGGAACGTAATTTTAAGAAAATTACGCCGGCGAAATACAGTGGATTCCTACACCGAATGCAATGCGCACAACGACACGTTCCAAGAAATTCTCCGGAACGTCGCATTACGCGTGTACAGGGTGTGTTTAGAACAGAAATAAAAAAAAAATGAACAGGGCAATGCATATACATGGTGTATTCGGAACAGAAATGAAAAATGAACTGTAACAGTTGACGCGAGAGACAGACGGACGCTGGCTGCTGTCGGCAAATCATTACACTGCCCCCCTCTTAAGAACGTTTCGTCTCGGAACGTTCCTCGCGATAGCCTTGAAGGAGGATGTCGAAAGCGGCATGCTGGACCCTTTCTACAACTTCCGGTCTGGAAGAAATAGCAGTCCACGGTTTTCTTACTGCCGTCAGCTGCCTGTGGGTGGTGACTGCAGACTAGGACTTCAATTCCTGTTCCGTTGAAGATGACTTCTATCATGCTTCGAATGACCCTCCAGTCAGTCCGTCTAGTCCGCAGCCCAATTTAGGAATGGCTAATTTCGTCTCCTTGCCTTCTACCAGCTGTCTCCTCGGGCTCCATAAAGCTTTCCAAATACTGCGATAGTCAGGCTTACCGCTTGATGTCTTCTTGGTGACTAAGTAGTACACGTGTCGTCTTTGTTCCGCCTCCGTGTGGATGATCTGCAGGCTCTTGCCCACCATGGGGTGCTGTCTTATGAGTTCCTCGACCTGACCAAATTTCTTCCGAAAGACTTGGGCTATCCCCTTGGACATCCTTAGGTCTTCTGCCACACAGTGGGCCAGACTGTACTCTGGTGACACTTGAAAAAGGTCTTGCGGTCTCTCTGTGGTCACTCCGAATCGCGCCTTACTTCCTGTGGCGTGATGAAACATGAAGGTTTCGAAGTTCACTTCGGAACCTTGCGTCCGTTGTATTGTCCCTTCATTTTCTTATCCGTTGTAAGGAGTCATTCGGTTGAAGTGGATACCTTTGGGTTTGCCATGTGGAAAATGCCATGCCTGATGCGATAGATGACATCGTTGATCCGTTTCATCACTTTGTAAGGACCTTCCCAAGATGTCTGCAATTTTGGGGATAGACCTCGACATCTTTTAGGATTGTAAAGCCAGACCAGTGCTCCAGGTTGGTATCCCCCATTCTGAGCGTTGATGTCATAATGCTCCTTCATTCGATCGCTGGCCGTCTGTATATTGTGACGCACTTGAGTGTGAATGTTGTCCATTTTCCTGCGTAGGCCGCTAACGTAGTCTTCGTCGGTAGGGACTTCACCGGGCTTCACGCCGAACTTCAGGTCGCAGGGCAGCCTTGGGTCTCTCCCAAATACCACTTTCGCTGGTGTCTCTCCTGTTGTCTCATGAACGGACGAACGGTATGCCAGTAGAAAAAGGGGAATGTACGTGTCCCAGTCTCTCTGATGATCGGAGACGACTTTGGACAAATGTCGGTTGATGGTTCTGTTGAATCTTTCCACCATTCCGTCCGACTGCGGGTGAAGTGCAGTGGTTCTAGTTTTCCGGATGCCGAGCAAAGTACACACGTTCTTAAACAAAGCCGATTCGAAGTTCCTTCCTTGATCTGAATGTAGCTCCATGGGCGCGCCATATCGACTGATCCATTCACGGACAAGGGCCTCAGCAATAGTCATCGCCTCTTGGTTTGGTAGGGCGTATGCTTCAACCCACTTGCTAAAGTAGTCCATCACCACGACGATGTACTTATTTCCATTATTCGTTTGTGGAAATGGGCCGGCTACATCTATGGCAATTCTTTCGAAAGGACTTCCCACGTTATACTGTTTCATGGGAGCCTTGCCTCGTCGGTGGGGGCCGTTACTAGCTGCGCAGACTACGCACTTCCTACACCAGTCCTTTATGTCTTCCTTTCAGTTCACCCAGTAGAACCGTTCGCGCACCTTTTCCATAGTCTTCTTGATTCCCAGATGCCCTCCCGAAGTTCCATCGTGAAGCTCCTTCAGAATTTCCGGCACCCTATTCTTGGGGATCAGTAACTGCGTCTTCTGTTCCGTGCCTTCCTGGTTCTCGATGGTTCGTTTCAGAAGACCATGATCCAGCACTATGGAGTCCCACTGCACCCAGTACGATTTTACGGATGGTGCATATGGTGCTATGTCTTCCCAAGTAGGCCTTGCCTCCCTACTTTTCCATTCCAGCACCAATTTCAAATCCTGATCGTTCTCCTGGTCTCGTCGCAATTCTTCACCTTGCCATTTGTCGTCTATAACGGCCGTCCTCGCAGTCGTGGCTACTTTCTCCTCCAGACGACTACAATGCTTACAGTCTTCAGCACAAGGTCTTCTCGACAGAGCATCGGCATTTCTATGGCTAGTTGCGGCCCGATGCTGGATTTCAAAATCGTATTCCTGAAGTCGTTCAATCCATCGTGCGACTTGTCCTTCAGGATTCTTGAATCGGAGGAGCCATTTTAAAGCGGCATGGTCCGTCCTCAGGAGAAAGTGTCGGCCATATAAGTACTTGTAGAAATGTTCTATGGACTTTACCACGGCCAGCAGTTCCCTTCTAGTGACGCAATAATTTCGTTACGGCTTTGACAGGACTTTACTGAAGTAGCCAATCACCTTCTCTTGCCCTTCTTGTATCTGGGACAGTACGCCACCGATACCAACATTGCTAGCGTCAGTGTAAACGATGAACTTGCCTTCTGGGAGAGGGTAACTTAGAATAGGAGCACGTATCAAGTACTGTTTTAGTTGTTCAAAACTAATTTGGCAATGTTGGTCCCATTCAAACGGACGACCTTCTTCGGTGAGTTTTGTCAACGGCTTGGCGATGTCCGCAAATCCAGGAACATAGCGACAATAGTAAGTGGAAACTCCTTATCTGGTGTTTATTCTTGGGAGTTGGCCAGTCCTTCACGACCTGAATCTTCACTTGGTCCACGGCGATTCCATTCCCATTAACAATATGGCCCAGATAATTCACTTCCTTCTGGAACAGGTGGCACTTCTTGAGACTAAGCTTTAGTCCAGCTCCGCGAAGTCGCTGGAATACTCCTTCCAGGTTCTTCAGTTGGTTGTCGAACGTTTTTCCCACCACAATTATGTCGTCCAGGTATACCATGCACGTCGTCCAGGAGAGCCCCTTCAGAACCGTCTCCATTAGCCTCTCGAATGTTGCTGGGGCATTACATAACCCGAACGGCATCACTGTGAATTGCCATAGACCCATTCCAATGGAAAACGCCGTCTTTTCTCGATCTTCGGGCGCTAGTTCCACTTGCCAATAACCACTCTTTAGATCCAAGGTCGAGAAGATCTTTGAACCAGCCAGAGTGTCCAGGGTGTCATCAATCCATGGCAGAGGATAGCTATCCTTTTTGGTGACGTTGTTGAGCAAGCGATAGTCTACGCAGAACCGTGTGGATCCATCCTTCTTCTTTACAAGCACTACCGGTTGTGCCTATGGGCTGCTCGATGGCTCAATTACATTGTCTTTTTCCATTTCACGAATAATGCGTTCTGCTTCCTCACGCTTCGCCAATGGTAACCTCCTTGGGGCTTGACGGATGGGCCTTTCTTCCCCGGTCTCTATCTTGTGTTTGACGATGTCGGTTCTTCCCTTAGGTCCATTTTCTACCTCGAACACATCTTGATAGCGACATATCAGGTCCTTCGCTTTTGTCTTTTGTTCTGGAGTCAATTCCTGGGCTGTTGACATGACCATTTCCAACAACTTCTTCGGGACCTTCCCCTCTTTCACGTTTGCTTCTAGTTGGCGGGAGATCGAGGATACCATGGCACAGCTTCCCAAGACCGTACCTTTCTTGATGTTGACGGGGAAACAGTTCACATTCATTAGCCGGACTGGTATCTCCTTCCTTGCTGTCAACAACATTTTTCCAACGAGAACTCCTTTTCCAATCTTCTGATCGTCGGTATTAGGTTCGTCCATAATGACTTGCCCATCTTGGAAAGCGCCATTAGTAGATATACTATGCCGGTTCTAAGCCAAAAGCCCATAAGAAATAACACAGGCCTCGAGATTGCAATTATTGCGCGGATCGCGGTCAGGGGGGTGAGGTAAGAAGGGGGAGAGGGGTCGCGCGCAAGCGGCAGCAGAAGCGAGACGCGGGCAAGCCGGAGCGAGAGGGGGAGACGCGGCAGTAGATATCTAGACTCGCGACCTTGGTACATTTTTGGGTATAGTTACAGCGGTTTTTGGAAACGGAGGGGTGTTTCGCAAATTCTACCTTAATATTTGATTTTTTTTCTTCGCCTCATCATATGTATTAAATAGCGCGTCGACTTATGACCAGCGCTAATAGATGTTTATTTCAAGATATTTCTAAATAACGAATTTTTTTTCTCGGTCCGGAGAGAGATTCGAACCCGTTCCTCGGCGTTCGTGAGCCGTCCACCTAAGCAGCTCGACCGTTGAGTCAGTTGTTCGTATCCGTTCGAGATGTGTAATATTAACGAAGCGCGGCGAATGATGTTCTTTTTTTTCGTCGAACACCGATGCGATGTTGGTTGCGTCAATTTTTTTTTCTCGGTCTGGAGAGAGATTCGAACTCGTTCCTCAGCGTTCGTGAGCCGTCCACCTAAGCAGCTCGACCGTTGAATCAGTTGTTCGTATCCGTTCGAGACGTGTAATAAGAACGACGCGCGGTGGAGGATGTCGTTTAGCGCTCGCGGTTTCTGGAATGTTAATACTTCGTCAGCAGATAGCAACACTCGCGACCAAGGTCGAATCGCACACGATTAAGCTCGATTAACTGAGAATGAAATTAGAAATAGATACAACGAAATTTAGCAAATTAATTGCAAACGGAAGTCGTTTCAGTACACATCATGAAGCAAATTTTCTTTCAAATTGATTTAGGAATCACTACGCTACTTAACTGTTTTAAACTGAACGTAAAATTTACTCTATTGCAAAAGCGTTGTAAATATCTGAGAAACGAAAACTGCGAAGCATTGTATTCAATTTAAAAAACTTTTAAAAACGAACACTGATTTATAAATGATACAGAAATCCTTGATCTTATCTATTAAACATCGCGTTGAGTTATGACCAGCGCTAATAGATGTTTATTTCAGCAAGCAGGAGGTGAACGCTGCAGTGGAAAGTGACCTTGGTACATTTTAGTATAGTTACAACGGTGTTTTGAAAACGCAGGGTGTTTCGCGAATTCTATCATCAGTTTTGATAAAAATTAAAAATTTTAAAAAAATTAAAAATTTTAAAAAAATTAAAAAGGATCAAATTGTAAATCTTAATGAAAACAAAATTCTAATCGCGCGTGATGGATTGTCTAACAGCAAGGGTTTGAACGCAGCTATTCATCAGTATTTTACCACGCGATATCTGCTGCGTTTATTTTTGCGTACAACAGACAGTGACACGTGACTGAATTTCTTAATACAATTCTTGATACAATTTTTACATTTAGACGTAGGCGATTATCATTTGCCATTCCAACACGCGTGCAGTCACTTGCATTAATCATTGGTAAAAATTTTGTACATATTTCGAATGTCTCACTCCAATTACACATGACATCGCGCACTACTGGAATGCACATTGTGTTATGGAGTGTACCTAAAGGCACCTTTTACCTCTAATGCTTAGAATCTCTGCTAACAAACTGAATAAAATATCTGCATATATACATGTTAAGACTTGTTGAACAGATAAATTAAAGCTTTAATTATGCTAACTCTGAACATCCTACATATTCACAGATTTTCTGCAATAGTGGAATAATTTATAAATTGTTTTAATTAACCAGGGTCAATCCTTTTATACAGGGTGCAGTTTAAGCTGCTCGAAAAGTTACATACACAAGAGATGTAGACAGAATGACAGATATTTTTTAACTACTAAATTTGCGCGCGCTTCAACCTTGAATGCATAAACGTTTCGATAATTGTTTTAATTGAACAGGACCAATCCTTTTATACAGGGTGCAGTTTAAGCTGCTCGAAAAGTTACAAAGACAAGAGATGTAGACAAAATGACAGATCTTTTTTAACTGCTAAATTTATGATTTTAATTTGCGCGCGCTTCAACGTTGAATGCATAAACGTTTCGATAATAGCGTTTAATCACATACGTTTCAACCTTGATACATTTCACTGCTCTCTCTACTGCCAGAGAACTTTATTGCACACTAACGTAATTGACCTTAAGGCTTTTAATTCCTTACCGCTGAAAATCAAAAGTATAATGTAATATAAACAAATTTAAAAGTTTATTAAAGCAATACTAGATACACAAATGTCTATATTCATAAAAACATTTTTTTCGAATGATCTCTTGTTGTTTGAATCAATTAAATGTATCGGTGTTCATGAATGAGTGTAAAAATATTTTAACTTGCATCACCCTACACTGTATTTCAGTGTGTTACTATTCTTATCATTAAGTACTGTATTGATTGATTGATCTGTTGTAAACTAAACTAAATGTTAAATGAGTAACGATTATGCTATCAGAATGTAGATGCAATCGAATTGAGCAAATTATATTGATTCTCGTGAGAAACATTATCTGCTGCTTCTTCGTTCATCAAAAATGCTTTAATAAAAATTATATTACATACCAATATACCAATAAAAATTAAATAACCAATTACAGTCGCACCTCTATAACTCAAACCTCCACAACTTGAAATTTACTGATGTCCTTGCACACTGTGTAAAACTGAAATCTCTTTCTTTAACTCAAGATTTCGAGTATACGTTTCTGGTTTAGCAGTTTGAAATTTATAGCGCAGCATAAATACACACAGCAGCTTCACTCTCCTTGGCGGGAAAATTCAGTATTCCGAATGAATAATCTGTCACGTGACCTGTTAGAGCGCATTCAACTGAACGCACGGAGTGTTTCTTTTTCTCACTCTTACATGCACTGAAACGCAGTCGCTCTCCCTTAAATTGCACGAATACGATCAGTGGTGTCTCATGTAATTAGTAGCATAATAGATAGTTTCGATTATGCATGCCGGGATGGACTGAGTAAACTTAAACTCTAGGCTTTCAAGTAGTGATCAGATAATTCAAATTAAAAATCTTGCCCTGTCAGATCAAAGGTGTCGACAAACAGTTTCCATGCTGATTATGCTGTGTTATACGAGCCCCGTCAACTATAGGTTCGGACACTACGGTTTTAGTTATTTCTTGGGTAAAATGTATTATAGCTATTGAAAGCAAATTTATTTATTATTAAATAAGAAATGTCATCGTATATCTTTATCTTTACATAATTTTATTCTTCTTTGGACTGATTATAAAACATTCTTTGGTATCCTTGTTATCCTGGCTATCCTTTGCTTAACATCGTCCATGTCATTCATAGTTGGTAATAGGGCAAAATAGTTTTTAAAAACCAAAAATTATTACTCCAACGAGCTCCGTCAACTGTAGCTTCGGACATTATGGTTTTACTTATTTCTTGAGTAAAATGTATTCTAGCTACTGAAACCAAATTTAATTTCTTTTTTAATAATTTTTCTGTTGTAACGTACTTATATGATGTATACTTCCAATAGCATGTTAATACATATTTTCATTTTATTAAGAACTTGGTCAGTTACGTTGCAAAAAGACAAAAAGTCAAAATATCCGAACCTATAGTTGACGGGGCTCGTAGGATAGCGAAACAAAGCGTTATTGCTGTAAGTCATTACTACCTTTAAGCATTATCTCTGTTGTGATATCATATTTTGCAATGAAATAACTGAACAATTATCAAACGATTTTGAATTCATTTTTGCCGCTGCATTAGGTGTGAGTGAAAAAAAATATTCCTATAAAATTATCGTATCGATTAATCAAATTTATTTCTTAAGTGTGATTAGTTAGTTTATCGTAATCCATTATTTTAGTGTATATTAGAGGGTTTGGAACGATTCTACCGAATATATCCGAAATAAAAAAAAAACGTACCAAACGACCATTGATAAATTTAATGTGAAATATTTATATTTATATTTATATATATGATATTTATGTTACAATTAATACGTTTAAAAACATAGTCTAAAAATCTAACGAAACTAGAATGTATCCTTAAGTAATAATATGTAGGTACAGGGAGTTTAGATACATGATAGAAAAGTGCGTAGGGGTGGATGGAGAATTGAAAAACAATTTTCTTGGAAACTCAATCTGGGGACATACTGTATATAGAAATAATTATGAAGTTAGATGATCTATACAAAAAGATACCTCGAGATAGATGACACCCTGTATAAGGATGACAGCGTTAGATTCTATTAATTTATCAGTATTATCAACTAACCGAGCATACAGACAATCAGATTGAGTAAAATATCTATATAATTATCTAAACTAGTAAAAAAAGGAGCCTGGTATAGATTAGTACTTATCATACACTGAAAACCTTATAAGACTGCACATAGTAGTTACCAGTGGAAGCTTTATTACATTATTATTTCCAAATTTATTTCATTCACCATGGTTACCGTGTGCTGTCATTACTACTGATTTTGAATTGTCAGATTGAATTAAATTGTTCTTTTGATTTATTGTAAAATAATGTATACAACCATCGAAAAAGTTGAAATGTACACATTATTCCCAAATGTAGCTTCGTTGAGAGAGGTCTCTGCATTATTTGCCGCCAAATTTCCAGATAGACAAATTTCCAGCTAAATACATGCAATGAAATAAATCTTCCTTAATACTTTCTATGTGTAGTTTTTAAATGATTCAGCATTGAAAATTGAGTAGTAACCATAGCAACGTAATATAAAAACCTCTATGTGCAATTTTATATAACTCAGAAATGTATTATCTGATCACGTAATTTTCATCTATGTGCAGCGTTACAAGATTCTCACTGTATACGTTTCCACGCTTCGACCGATTAAAGTGTTTTTGTTTACGTCAACATAATAGTCTGTTTTAAATTGCGAACAATATTAATACTATCTGCTTATAAAACCCGTTTTGTTTGTAGGTTTATACTGAGTACCTAGAATCTGAAGCGTCATTACCTTTAAGTTAATATTTTTGAGCAACGACCTCATCCGTAAAAGCAAAACGCTTTAACTTTTTATTGAAATATATTTGGACTACGATCTTGTGCATATAATCTGTTCCATAAAATTTATTATATATGTATAGAATTTTAAACAGTGTGTCTACGGATTTTCTGCAACTGTTGAATGACATTATTCAATGCAATCCCCTCCCACCTCTCAGCATTTAAAAAATAAGTTTAATTAATCACATTGGCAATTCCGGCTAAAGGTTTGGTCACACTGGCTCCAGATTCAGCAGAACTTGTACGGCAGAACAATACGGTTGCACTTCGTTATTGTATTGCCGAATTAGGAAGAACTCTGCTTTCCTGACATATCCCTGTTTTGGTAACTTTATATTATGCGTGCCAAAAAGGCTGCCTGTCAAATACTAGTATGATTAGTTTATCGTAATCTATTATTTTAATGTATATTAGGATACATTTTCATAGGAATCAAACATTTTATTAGAGGGTTTGGAATGATTCTACCGAATATGTCCGAAATAATAAGTAGATATAAAAAACAGACCACACCCTTTTTTCCCCATTTGAAATGCATTGACTTCCGGTCCAGTTTTCTGCCTCATCTGAGCCCATGGTAAAGAGTGAGATGGAGCTCCAGAGAGAGAGACGGAGACAACGTAGTTCTGGCGTCCGTCCGCCAGATGCCACCGGCGCTGCTGCCATTTTCGTTAGTTCGGAAATTGTCCGCCAGATGCCTCCGGCGCTGCTGCCATTTTCGTTAGTTCGGAAATTGTCCGCCAGATGGCAGTGGCGCTGCGTCGTCGGAGCGTTAGTTCGGGAATTGTCCGTCGGGTGTCGCCACCGGCGCTCCGCTGCGGAATTTTTTCCTCCGTCCGGAGAGAGATTCGAACCCGTTCCTCGACGTTCCTGAGCCGTCCACCTAAGCCGCTCGGCCGTTGAGTCACTTGTTCGTATCCGTTCGAGATGTGTAATATTAACGACGCGACGCGCGGCGAATGATGTCCTTATTTTTTTCGTCGAACACGGATGCGATGCTGGTTGCGTCAATTTTTTTCCTCCGTCCGGAGAGAGATTCGAACCCGTTCCTCGGCGTTCGTGAGGCGTCCACCTAAGCCGCTCGACCGTTCGGTCAGTTGCTCGTATAGGTTCGAAATGTGTAATAATAATAACGACGCGCGGCGAGAAGGATGTCGTTTTATTTTTCGTCGAACACGGATGCGATGTTGGTTGCTTCTGGCGGTGTCCATCTGGTGACGAATTGCGAAAGGACGATCGCCGGCGTCCATCTCGGAGGCGTCGCGTCGGTAGGTTTCTACGCGCGCGGGAGCATATAGATCGCTGCACGCAGAGCGGCGGCGGCAATTTCGAAAAATGGGTCCTCGGGGCGTGCGCATTTCCGCGAGCAGAGGCGGACGAAAACGATTCCGACGTGCCTGTATAATTGTAAAACGTCTTAAATAAAATTCTAAAAATAAAAAATACGTTTTACTTACGTATGTATAATACAAAATGCTTTACTAACACACAATATAATTACAAATTACATATAATTTAATTTTAATACATAATTACAAAATTACATACAATTTCATTTTAATTTATAATGTCCCAACGGCAACGAATGAATGTCCGTTACAAGATCGTAATGTCGTTTGTCATCTTGAGCATCTAAGGCAGTTTTATTTATGGTAACGGTTAATAATTGATGATTTATTGACCTGATGCTATTGAATTTTGACATTAATTTTTATTATCAAACAAACAGTCATAATAATCCTGAAAAGTTATTTTTTAATTCCTGAACGACCTACGCCCTTCAATTTTTAAATTTTATTTCTTTTCCCACTCTGATGGCGTAAACTTTAGCTCTAATTCCAATGAACTCAGTTATTATCTGTCCGCACAGTTCGTCTTTAAATTTACCGATAACTTTCTTATTTACCAAAGGTATTCCGAAAGGGTTATCTGCGGCGTAATCTGAAGTGTCAAAATTTTATTTGCATCCCGTTTTATAATTTCATAAATACTCGAGACGCGTTCGGGATGTTTTGGAGAGAACTTAAAAATAAAACTGTCCGTGTCCGTGTAACATACTGTGACATTAAATAAGGGCTCCACATTTTCTCTGATGTAATCATAAAGAGAACTATACATGACAACGTAAATCGGTTTATCAAATTTCAGGGATAATTTGTTCAGATCAATTGCGACCAGATTCTCACTGAAAATCGTAGCTTTTTGAAATTTGGTTGACTAATATATTTTTCAGCGGATTTCCATTTCTTTGTCAACACGATATTTCTGTATTTGCGTACAGATTCCATAAGTTTTCCGAAAACCATATTCGACATGCCCTTGTAAAAATCTTTATCGAAAGCGTTCGTAGATTTTGCCCTCAGATCGCTATTTAATTTAATGTATTTTTCTAACCAATTGCTCTCGTCAAATTCTATCGCACGATGAATTGTTTTTAATTTTAAGCCGTGTTTTAAACTTTGAAGTAAAACGCTTAAATGGAGGACGTACTTTTCTTTATTACATAAAGTTAGCATTAATTTTTGTCGTCCTTTTTACCTGTGGTGGATATGTGTTCCGGACAAAATGGAAAAAATATATGGGAATCGTGCAAATCTTCAGGATATTCTAAGTCAACTTCTAAAACACAAGATTTACCCGTTTCATCCCCGTAATACATCGAACAGTCAATGTCGGTCGTACTGAGCATTTCTAAAAGATTCGTTAATTTTTCGTCACTTACCCAGTTGAAGTTGTCGCACGGTAATTTTGTCGTCATCGCGTAAGAATAGAGTCCGTTCGCGTCTACGTAAATAATTTCGCTAATTTCCTTATCAGGGTCGAAATCGGTTCCCATGTGTACAGAATTCGCTTTTGCATATCGGGAACTAACTTGAGTTATACCGCCGCGTAAACCTTTTTCTATAAATAAAATCATATCGATGTCTTGTAAAAGGGGAAGTTCAATTTTTGTTGTTTTAAAGGCCGCCGAAAATGATAGGCCCGGAGCTGTGAAGAATCCACACGCATCTAACCCGTAAGTTTTGAAAGTCAATTTTCTAAAATTTTCAAAAATGTCTGCCAATAGAAATACGTCAATTTTTAAATACAAGTCCGCGTATTCACCGAGAGTTTTACATTGAAAATGTTGCCAAACGTTTACGGCGTGCTGGTAATCCTCATCGTTGACGTTTTCGCCATGTAATTTATTATAAAATAGGGATTTATCGGGAAGACTTGTCTCTTCCAATTTGTCAACAGAATTCACGTAATCATACGGAAAACATCCTTTACGAGTTACTAATTTATAAGAATCGGGATTCGGAAACGCTTTTTGTACGAACTTTATTTGTTCTGGTTTCAAATTTTCGCTAATGTTTCAAGAGACGAGGGCATGAAACGAAACGAATCTAAGAAACGTAATTTCACATCGCCTACCCTTTTCGAGAACGATATGTAAGTTTCAGTTGTGTTTGCTAAAATTTCTACATTTTCATCGTTTACGTTTGCCAGCGCTTCTATTATAAAGTGACTATCGTAATGAGATAAATTGTGTAAAATCACGGGAATAATATTTTTAACGCGACATTGTAAATTACAATTATTGCACAAAGCTGCAATATAGTTCCCGGTAAAATGGTCGTGGTGATAAGTTTTAGTATTATTTTCGTTAAAATTAGAATCACAAATCTCACACTTTTCGGCATTTGCATGTGCCGTAGATTCTTCGAAAGTTAAATCTTTCATAGGAACGGTAATGTGATTTTTTAATATTTCTTGAACATTTGTTGCTTCTCCTAATAATTTATTTACGAACCACTCAGCCGGGTTTTCGCCGCGATAAATTTCAAAATGATTTAGTCGATCATCGTAAGAACAGACTGTTAAATATGCAACGCTAAAGGCTTCGTGCCGTTGATAGGCGTTCGTGAATGCTTTTTCTAGAGTATCGTCACAGGAATGAATAGGTTTCGTTAGAGCTTCGAAGTCCGCGTAAATGACAAACGGCAAAGGCATGGTGGCCGCAAATTGTTTGAATTTAACAATGTTTTCTCCGTCTTTAGGTAATTCAATTTTACGGCCTCATGACGCGAGCAATCTGACACATGACGATTTAATTTGTCCTTGGATGAAAAATAACACAAGCAGCGATCGCAAATGAACTTGACACGCATGTTTGATGAAATTTGATACCTG
Organism: Dorcus hopei; assembly: GCA_033060865.1. Lineage (NCBI taxonomy): Eukaryota > Metazoa > Arthropoda > Insecta > Coleoptera > Lucanidae > Dorcus > Dorcus hopei. The sequence continues at coordinate 63,618,086 of CM065426.1, read as the reverse complement.
CACAGTTCTGATAAATTTTTAATGAGACAAAAATGACCTACGCGTTGACTTTTCTTTAAATATAATAAATTCACGTGGCAGTTCTTGACATTTTGTATGATAAAGTGGACCCACGATGCTCTTGTTTTCATAACCGTATACGTTAATTGAAATAAATTTATTGGCGTTTTCGAATTTCTGTAAGTCGCACAGATTTACAGGAAAACATATACCTTTAAAACTAAAAAATCGTATATATTTTGACGGTACGTAGAAGGATCGCACGCATCTTGACCGTTTCTCGCCGGAAATAGGTGCGCCAAAAGGCAATACGCGAAGCATCGTCGGTCTTGATTTTTGATGTTCAATATGACGTTACTTTTTCGCCGAAGTTCGTCCGGCAGGTCCACGTAAGTGCTACCGTTATCTTTCTTTCCTCCTCCTCTCAACGGCGTGTACTTGCAAAACGCCACGACCAGATTCACGATTGCCGATAACGACCAACCGCTGTCCCTCTCTTGATATTCTGAAAGCTGATAAGAAAGTGAAAAAAGAAAATTAATATCTGGCAGCTTATTTCGTTTTAAACTTACCTGCACCATGATTTCGTTAAACAGTTCGTTTAAAATTTCGTCTAGATTTGCTCCAATATTGATCACGTGATTTTTGGTATTGAAAAACTTATATTCCGAGACATCGGTTTGAGGTTTTACAAATTCACCGCAAAATACCAAATTTATCTTCATCGAAGGCGTTTTCACCAATTGATTTCCGATTCTAGTTCTAATCAGAGACGAGGCGTCTAGGAAAAAGCTTCGCGGTTGTGTATGAGTTTTATTGATTATTACTCCGGTACGAATTCTGCTTTTAAATGCAGATTGCAGCTGTAAATTAAAAAAAATTAGAAAAAATACGTACGCATTTAATTTAAAACTTACATCCTTCCACTGAATTCGGTTGATTTTATTAATTCTCCGTTCTGATCCGGGCGGACGACGACTTGTTCTTAAACCTCGACCAATCGGCAACGTTTTAATTTTTAATTCCAGTTTTACGTCGAATGAATGTAATTTTGCAATTAAGCTTTCAATTTGTTTCTTATCGTGCACCGACGGACAATTTCTCATTAGCTCGTTTAATGTTTTAATATTTTTTTTGTTTAGTTTTGCAATTTTATAAGCATCTGATTTATCGGCACACTCATCCAATAAGCGAAACACATTTAAATATTCTCGTAAATCCATTTCAATATTGAATAATAATCTAATTTTAAAATTATGTTTATAACTAAGCTAATATTTTTTACTTTAACAAGCTGAAAAAAAAAAGAGACCATAATTCTAGTGACTTGAAATAAGATAATAAATTTTGTACTTACTTGTATTTTTAATATTTCTCAAATTCAATATCATATGCCGGTTGTGGTTTACTTGCTAATTTCACCAATCCTTTGTAAATCAAGCCGCATTGCGAAGACAACACGTCACCTATCTTATCTTCGGGTATGGCCTTGTTAAATCGACGAGGCAGAAACACGACAAACTCCTGATCGATTTCCGCCAGCAATGATTTTCCAAATTTCGTTTTTACATATTTTAAATCGGACAACGGATACTTGCGGTCGATTTCCAGCTCTGACAACTTCTTAATAGGTAATGATTTTAACGAAGTAGCACTATTTATATTCGAAATGGTATCCATAATTAACGCGCACAGAGAAAACGTAAAATGAACTTTTTCTGTAGGGACAGATGATACAAACTAAAGTGCTGTACTGCAGTTCGCCGCGCATTTTTCTTATCAGTAAATTGCAATGCATTGAGTAATCTACGTGTGCGCATTAGATTTAAAATTAAAAATACAGGATGTTTCATAACTCGCGGCGTAGAATTAAGAAACTTATACGGGGTGATAAAAAAAGTAAAATATTTATTTCATAACTTACAAAAATATTTAACATTTTTTATCACCGCGTACACGTTCCTTAATTCTTCACTTCGAGTTATGAAACATCGTGTCTTTTTTTATTGGTTTAAAATAAATTACGCTCACATTTTTTCCTCTCCTCCTTATTTAAGACCGTAAGTTTGCTTTCGATCGTTTAGTCTCGCGACGTGCGTAAATAAGTGCAAGTATACATCTGAAAATGGCATCATCGTCGTCGTTAGAGTTTCTGGAAAGTTTTCTGCAAGAATGCAGACGAAATAGTGATTTTCGTTTTGTTAGCGAGGTGTTTTACAAGCTAAGCTGATCTGCAAAAATTTCAACGGGACTCAGTGTAACGAATAATTTTGAACCGTTAGTAATACTAACGTACAGCTCAAAACCAAAATGTTTAACATTTAACGGTGACGAGTGGAATCAATTCATCGAATACTTTCCTCGCATCGAAGAACATCTGAAATTAAAAAGTACGAGGTGCCAACAATGTGCGGACACGAAGACGATTTCCAATTTCGAGCTTTGCGACAGTGATATAAAATTATTTTTTATCGAGTCCAAAGGTAAATTTAAAGTGAAAATTATTAAAGGCGAAACAGAAATAGAATTGGATAAATTTATGTTTAAAATATTAAGTAAATTATTACATGTCGTCGGTTACCGCATCAAAAGGCTCGAAAAACTTACGTTCAACGGCTACTACAATAAAATTATAGAATTAATCGCCACTTATCTCCCGGATAATGAAAATTTAATTTCGTATGCCCGTAATTTTATTATCGGAATCCCGAAAGCAGAGGACGGAAATGTGCAATGGTATTCAGAAAGTATCGATTGTTTGCTGGAATTGTTGGCAAATCACGAGGACAAAATAAAACTCGACGTGGGGAGATATAAAAACTTGATTTTAATGGGATCAACCGTCGTCGGTCAGTCGCAATGAAAACGTTAGAAGAGATACTTGAAATCGTGGATAAAATATTGGAATATAACAATCAAAATTTCGGTTTGAGCAATATCGATACGGATCTAATTCCCTACATTCCCAGATACATTTTACTGCAACAATCTACGTTAAATTTAATTGATATTTGGGAGCGATTACCCGATCGTTTGAAGCAAGATAAAGAGCTGCAGCGTAAATTACCTTGTTATTTACATTATAACACCGGCGAAACGCAGTGGGACGGACCTCCGATTTTTCTGCATTTGTGTCCTGTGTGCCTAAACGACGACGACGACGACGAGAGTGCGTCCGTGTGAAAATGGGTCTCCTTGCTGCCGCGATTGTTTTCGCGGTAATTGCGAACAATACGTTTTATATAAACATTAATAATTCGAACATAACTGAGTGTTACGTGTGTACAGATTACGAAAATAGCGTTTGGCCTGAGGATTGGATTCAGCTTGCATGGAAAGGTTCAAACATGTTCGACGTAAATTTAACAAATCAAGATCAGACGTTGCTGTATTACAAACTTCGTTGTTTTCATCAAGGTCGTCGGCAAGTTGAAGACAGCGACTGGAAGATTGCGTTAAATATTTCGCACGAATATGCAGATTATTTTTCGACTCGGAATATGTCAACTTAACGCAAATTGATAATTTGTTTTGTATAACGATAATGAAAATACTTATTGTTCGCATGCATTTTTCGTAAGTTGTATCGCACTGTTTTTTAATATATTGTTAACGATAATTTGTATGTGCCATATAAAATGTGTTTTTTAAATAATAAAACTATTTTTCTTTAAAAAAAGCAAATCAATTTATTTCTATACGTTCATACAATTAAACAATATTTGACAGTTTAACCCAAGATTTTTCAGGAATGCCCAACCATTTCACGTAGGCTTTTCCTCCTTTTTTTCTCAAAATTTTTTCCACCAAATAAACATCTTCGTGTTTAGCTCGTTGGAGTTCTTCGTTATAGAAGGCGCCCAAAATCGGTTGCTTCGACATGTCTTCTAGCAGGTAAGTAACGGGATTAGTAACTTGAATTTTAACGATTTTGAACAGTTCCGTGGACCACGACGGGGTAAATCCCTTTTGGAATACTCCTTTATATTTGCTGATGCGAACGACATCACCGACACGAAACTTCGCTTTGCCCGCAATTTTAATCTTATTGTATACCGTTTCTAAAAGCGTCTTTTCATTTGTCTTGTTCACATCTTTAGGAGCCATGCCTATTGTTCTGTGCACGCTCGCGTTATATTTGTCCACAATCGTTTGCAATAAATCGAACCATTTAAATTTGCCGCGCATACTGAATTCTCTGTACAAGTTTTCTTTAATTGTCCGTATAACTCTCTCTACCATGGCGGCCTTTATCGGAGAAAATGTTGAGTAATGATTTATTCCGTATCTATTTGTCAAATCTTTAAACTTTTGGTTGTAGAACTCTTTTCCCTCGTCGGTGTGTAAATTTGCGGGCGTCCTCTTGTCGGTATTCAATATTTCGAGCATAGCTTGAGTTACGAGCTCGCCTGTCTTCCTTTTCACCGGTCGCGCCCACAAATACTTAGAAAAGCAATCTATGACAACTAAAATGTAATTATAACCTTTATTTTCACGCGCGTAAGGAATAAATTCGCACAGATCAGCTTGCCAAAGATCGTCCACAGACTTTACAATTATGGATCTCCTCGAAAAATTTTTCCTCGCAGGTTTGTGTAACTCATTGACGACGTCACGTTTAATTTGGCTCATTGCTGTGCCCTTCACCGAACCGCTGCTCCAACTTATCTAATCTAACGTTAATCAGCTTCACTTGTTCTCGAAATATGTTTAGCTCTCGTTTCAGATCGCCGAGGTAGAAAGCTTGCGATCGAAATATTCCTTCGATTTTCGATTTCACGTCCGTAACTTGATTTTGTATGGTCCTAGAATCATTTTTGATTTTTTCCTTTATCTCGTCCACGTATTTTTTATTGGTCGCGTCTCTCGGATTGATGCTCGAGCCGACGTTGCACAGTCGTTTGTTCCCGATATCATAATGTTTATCACTTGTGAGAGAAAATCCTAAACCGGGTGGCCCTCGAGTTGTTTTCGTTTTACGTAAATATCTGCCGAATTTATCGACGCTCATTCTATAACATCGGCTTCTTTCAGTTCTTCGATGATCGCAAATAATCTCGTTATTATGGCCCGTGTGTCCCGCCTGTTGAGAAGCCTTCAACAATTTCAGACGATCCACCAGCTCGTTGATGTTATCCCAGTATATATACTGAAACGGTTTATTTTCAACTTCTAATCCTTTACCGCTCCAAGTTTTAGAGCGAGATCTTCTTTCGAACAACGGTTGAATTATATTTTTGTATTTTTCACTTCGACTTCCCTTTATTTGCCCTGCCGGATCATTGCCTCTTCTGTGAGCGTGCGTGCGATCTAGTATATGATGATAGTTCTCGAGATCTTCGTTCTTATGACCGATCGGTTGCTTTTTAAAGAGTAATTCATAAAGCCCCGGTGTGCCAATATATGTAACACCTTTAACTATCAAATCTTTTTTTTTTAATTGCACGTCGCTATCGCCGATTCGCCAAGCGTCCGTAACAGGATTATAGCGAATGCCGTACACATTGTCGTACTCATTACGGACGTCTTGTAATAAACCATCAATGTATCCTCTGGGAAGTGGATCGTACATCTTAAGGTATTCGTCTCTAGGAGTGGGAGACATTATTTGATACAAATTTTGGAAATCGGAAAGTCTTCTCTCTTCATCGATTTCTTCTTCCTCCTCGGACGAAAACGGATCATATCCGGCAACATCTTCCGATTGAACAAAACTGGGTTGTGGAAGACTGAATCGTCGTTGTTGTTGTTGTTGTTGTTGTTGTTGTTGTTGTCCGGCAACAAAACTGGGTCGTTCTTGGACGTCCGAAGAAAGCGGAACAACGTCCGAAAGCGGACTATATCCGGCAGCAGCTTCCGATTCAACAAAACTGGATTGTGGAAGAACGACTTGCTGTTGCAGTTTTCTTTCTGGTTCCGCCATGCTATCGTCGGCAGATTTCTTTACAGGTAAGTAATTAGCGGAATCTTTTCAGTTTTTACCGTTCGCTCAAGCTCTTTGAGAGACTTGGTGATCGGTTTATACTTTTCCGACAGCTCATAGTCTCGTTTCAATTTACCTCTTTTCAAAGCCAGATACTTGTTTCTTATTGCTTTACTTGCTTTGATAATTTCTAATTTCATTTTCTTCTTTTTGTCCATTCTTAAACCAATTGCCCAGTTTCCGAGCAGTTAAAACCAGTTGTAAAGCTGTTTTATTTGTCTTGTCCAGTTCTTCCGCCGGTTAATATCCGTTTCCGAGCAGTTGTAAAGCTGTTGTTCTACCGATCAGCTACCGGTTGTAAAGCTGTTTCGATACTGTTTTAATTGTCTGGATGCGGCGACGCTTATATCAGTATGTAACTGTCAAATCCTTTACGATATCTTCCGTCTTTTATATCATGCTCCTTATCAATGCAAATAAACCCGTATTTCTTCTTCCAACACTCAACACACATCGACTTAAATTGATCGAATGACATGTCCATGCATACGTGGTCCTCAAATATATGCCGCAAATTCGTCTCGTCTTGTTTAAATAAAATCAAAAAGTTAGCGTTGTCGCGAATTAAATGTTTAGGGATTCGGGTGGAAGTTTGACAGAGATAAAAACAATTAATCCTTTTATGACGACCCATGCTAAAGTAATCTCGTATCTTATCCTGCTTATCGCAAGCGACGTCGTCGAATATGAAAACCGAATTCTCTTTTGCATCCTCCGGATTCAGTATTTCTTCGTTGTCCTTGAACGCAAAGTAGTTTACTTCTTTCACTTCACTTAGAATTTGCTCCAACGCTCGATATTTCGGTTGATACAGGGACTTGGAGTAAACGTAGACATTTTCGAAGGACAGACCGTTCGGATGGACGATCAAAGAAATCGCGATGTTGGTTTTTCCAGAATTTGACGTTCCCGCGACGAGACATCTCATCGTTGAGGGTAATAAAGGATGACGGTTCAATTCTGTCTCTTCGCACAAAAAATTCATGTTCATTACGGGAAGCTTATGCGCCTGCTTGACAATTCGCATGTTTCACGTACACGCGCGCGCACGCACACACACATATAAATTTAGCTTCTGCTTCTGTTGACCGCGCAGTGTCTCTCAGACCAAATGACTGCGCGTAGTGGTGCAGGTCTCTTAAATTCTCTCATCAATAAATTACCGTTCGAATTGCATCTACCCGGAGGTTATCAATTCTGCGGACCCGGTACGAAATTAAAAGAGCGTTTGGAACGCGGAGACGTCGGCATTAACGAATTAGATCGAGCCTGCAAAGAACACGACATAGCGTACTCCAGGTACAAAGATTTACCGAACAGACATTTGGCAGACAAGAAGCTAGAAGAGCGCGCTTGGAATCGCGTTAAATCGAAAGACGCGAAACCCGGAGAGAGAATAGCGTCTCTTGCTGTTACTTCTGCGATGAAAATCAAACGAAAACTCGGAAGCGGTCACGTCGGCGGAGGTTCTCGTAAAGTGGCCTTGGGAGAAGTTGTCAGGAAAATTCGCAATAATGTCAAAAAATTCGATCGTCTGGACAATGCGAACGAAGCTATAAAACTCGCGAGAGCATCGGCCAAGGTTGCTCTGAAACAGGCCGGCGGTAAGAAGAACATTCGAAAACCTCGAGTGATACCCGTTCCGAAAGTAGGAGGCGTCATACCGTTTCTCATACCGTTGTTAGCGGGTCTCAGCGCGGCGGGTTCCCTTGCCGGAGGATCCGCGAGCATTGCGCACGCAATTGGCAGAGCTAAGGAGGCGAGAAGGAAGTTGGAAGAAGCAAAACGACACAATCGAACGATGGAGACCATCGCGCTGGGAAAGAAGGGCGACGGATTATATTTGAAACCGTATCGTAAGGGTCTCGGTCTCTACATTCGTCAACCGAAACAACAAAAACTAATTGATGGACTGCCCCGAACAGCCCTGACCGATTTCCATCTGGCGAAATTTGCAAACAAAAACGTGCCACATTTCAGAGGCGTCTTTATGCGTGACGATTTACCTAGAAAACCTCGTAAATTCGAAAGCGGCGTAATAAATTTAGATTCGAAAACGGTCCCGGAACGCACTGGGTCGCTTATTTTAAAAGAAATAAACACGTGCTGTATTTCGACAGTTTTGGAAATCTTCCGCCGCCGTCGGAAGTGATTCGATATTTCGAGGGCAGTCGAATAATCTACAATCACAAGAGATATCAAAAATTCAACGCCAACAATTGTGGACATCTATGTTTGGAATTTTTACATAAAGAGGGCAGTCATGTCGAGAACGTTCACGTTGGTGGGCAACAGTAGCGTACTTTCGGCAAATTATTACCCGCCTATCGAACTGGATCCCCGTTACGAATATCAAATCGGATTACTAAGTCTTTACACCTTCGATACTGTGCCTAACGTTGAAGAGCTAAAGAATAACAAATTTTATTACGGCGACGGCAAGATTATCGAAATTCCAACGGGCTCCTACGAAGTGGAGGATCTGGAGAAATTCCTGCAGACAGAATTAAACGGTACGCTTTCGCTAAAACCGAACAACAATACGCTAAAATGTGAAATTAAGTGCATGTTTAAGATCGACTTTGAAAAACCAGATTCGATAGGCCGAATGTTGGGCTTCTCGCCGAAAATATTAGAACCGAATCTATTACATCAATCGGATTTACCAGTGGAAATTATAAAGGTGACGACGATCCGCGTGGAGTGTAACATTGCTACCGATTCGTTTTACAACGAAAAGATGTCGCATACGGTTTTTGAATTTTCACCGTCCGTCGATCCCGGTTACAGCATAAATATTAATCCCAGCAACTTCGTCTATTTACCTGTAAGAGTGCGCAAGATCGATAACATTACGTTGTCGTTACTCGATCAGAACGGATCGTCGATAAATTTAAGAGGTGAACAAGTTCGAATCAGTTTGGAATTGAAAAAGCAAACGTGAAGTGATGGGCCTGCGTTTCCACGACAAAAATAACGGTAGCAGTAATAATATACAAAACAAGCGCGCAGAATTCATCATTCAGAAGACAGTTCCCCAAAGGTTAACATCGAGCAATATATTGTTCTTGCAAAGTTTAGGCTATAAAGTGAAAAATATCGACGGTAATGTTGCATCTATCCGAAGGACTCGACTTCGACGAAGTTATCGTTAAGAAGCAATTTCACTGGTATTCTCCGACGTACAAGAATTTTAACAACAACGACGAAGTGAGAATCTTAATCAATCATCAAGATATTTACACCTATCCGCACGAAAGTTATCTGTACATCGAGGGAACTTTCAGGCCGAGCGACGAAGGTACCGGCGAGTGTCGACTGACAAATAACCCTTATTCGTTCCTTTTTGAAGAGATCCGATACGAAATCGACGGTAAGGAAATAGATAAAGTTCGAAATGTAGGCGTGACAACTACCATTAAGGCGTACCTATCCTATAACGATGCGGAAAGTAAAGTATTACAAGTGGCCGGATGGGTGCCCTTTCAGGACCAGCATCCGACTTTATTAGACGATAAATTTATGGCATGCATACCGTTAAAATTTCTGCTCGGCTTCTGCGAGGACTACAAGAAAATCATAATGAACGCCAAACAAGAAATAATATTACTTCGTTCCAGAAGTGACAATAATTGTTACATGAGTACGGGAACGAAAACGGCGAGCATAAGCTTAGAAAAATCGAATGGCACGTGCCGCACATTACGCTCAATGACGAGATGAAATTGAAAATGCTACAGTTTCTACAAGAGTCAAAATCAATTTTCATTCCTTATCGACAATGGGAACTACATGAATTACCAAGCATGCGCCCAACCCTTAATGATGTTTGGCCAATAAGAACGTCTACGAATTTAGAAAAACCTAGGTATGTTATCGTCGCTTTCCAAGACGCTAGAAAAGACAAACCTACTAAAAACGCGTCAGAATTTGATCACGCACACATTCGAAATATTAAATTACATCTCAATTCTGAAAGTTATCCGTATAAAAATTTAAATCTCGAAATGAGTAAAAATAAATTCGGCATTGCTTATCTGATGTACGCAGATTTTCAAAACAGTTATTACGGACGTGGCAACGAACCGATTTTAAATTTGGCGGAATTCAAAAGAAAGCTCTCTACGTTATAGACTGTTCGAAACAGAACGAGTCCGTAAAATCTTCGACTGTCGACATTAAATTAGAATTAGAGAGCGAACAGGAATTTAAGGCGGATATGGTCGCATATTGTCTAATTATCCACGACAAGATCGTTGAATATAACCCTGCAACGAATATAGTTAGAGATATAATTTAAACAAAATATATATTACTTTATGTATTTAATTATCTGAAATATATTTTTTAAACAATGAGTGCTTTTATTTTCCCTCCACTCCAAACGAAAGAAGGCCGAGTGCATTTTCTCGCTCAGTCTTTGCGTTTGCTTCATGGAGTGGTGAGTGTACGCGAAATTATGAAGAAAAACGTAACATTTGCCAAAGAACCGGCCGTTGTAATAGAATTTAACGCGAATGATGATGAAGAAGAAGAGCAAGACAATAACTGCATGCAAAACGCACGCGACAGAATCCGTTTCCGTGAACGTATTAAGAAATTATCGAAAATTCTCGACCCTATTCTACTCCGGAAGCACGAATTGTACAAGAAAGAAGCAAACGTAAAATCGCTAGTTATTGATATAGAAGGATTCCAATTGGAACGTTTTGTGGTAAAAGAATTGGCAATCAGAGACGCGTGTGGCATAGCACATTTCGTATTCGGCCCACCCGACGTTCCTTTCAACAAATTAAAAAAGGAACATAAAAGACAAATTATTTGGCTGGAAAATAATTATCATCATCTACGCTACTCTGACGGTTACATTCCTTACAGACAAGTGAAGAATATTCTTCATCAATTTACACACGGATATGAGCGAATCTACGTAAAAGGTCACCAAAAGCAAATTTCCTCCAAGAGCATTTACCAGCGATAGAAATCGTAAACCTGGAATCCGATCCTGACTGTCCGAATTTAAACAAAAGAAATTCATCTTGCCTGCATCACACAAACAATTACAGTATTTGTTCCATGACTAACGCAAATGTAATTTGTAAATATTTATTATCAAGTTATGAATATAAGTTTTTTTCATAGTAATAAACTACATACGTAAGGAAAACGCATCTTTTATTTTTTAATACGCACGTCGGAATCGTTTTCGTCCGCCTCTGCTCGCGGAAATGCGCACGCCCCGAGGACCCATTTTTTCGAAATTGCCGCCGCCGCTCTGCGTGCAGCGATCTATATGCTCCCGCGCGCGTAGAAACCTACCGACGCGACGCCTCCGAGATGGACGCCGGCGATCGTCCTTTCGCAATTCGTCACCAGATGGACACCGCCAGAAGCAACCAACATCGCATCCGTGTTCGACGAAAAATAAAACGACATCCTTCTCGCCGCGCGTCGTTATTATTATTACACATTTCGAACCTATACGAGCAACTGACCGAACGGTCGAGCGGCTTAGGTGGACGCCTCACGAACGCCGAGGAACGGGTTCGAATCTCTCTCCGGACGGAGGAAAAAAATTGACGCAACCAGCATCGCATCCGTGTTCGACGAAAAAAATAAGGACATCATTCGCCGCGCGTCGCGTCGTTAATATTACACATCTCGAACGGATACGAACAAGTGACTCAACGGCCGAGCGGCTTAGGTGGACGGCTCAGGAACGTCGAGGAACGGGTTCGAATCTCTCTCCGGACGGAGGAAAAAATTCCGCAGCGGAGCGCCGGTGGCGACACCCGACGGACAATTCCCGAACTAACGCTCCGACGACGCAGCGCCACTGCCATCTGGTGGACAATTTCCGAACTAACGAAAATGGCAGCAGCGCCGGAGGCATCTGGCGGACAATTTCCGAACTAACGAAAATGGCAGCAGCGCCGGTGGCATCTGGCGGACGGACGCCAGAACTACGTTGTCTCCGTCTCTCTCTCTCTGGAGCTCCATCTCACTCTTTACCATGGGCTCAGATGAGGCAGAAAACTGGACCGGAAGTCAATGCATTTCAAATGGGGAAAAAAGGGTGTGGTCTGTTTTTTATATCTACTATAATAAATAAATAAATTTCTTTGTTTTGTGCGGTGATCTGACGTAGTCGGGCAGTATACTTCAGTTCATTACGATCCTTCTGTGACCGTATACATTTGTTAATATGAAGTTATTTTTAAATTGATTTTTAATATCGGAGCCAGTGTGACCACCCTTTAAGACGATAATTCTAAATGTAATTTGAACTTAGACAATTTTGAGAGTAAAGTAAGCATGTTTTTAAATTTAAAACCATAAACGCAGCATTTTGAAAATTCTTTATCTTATAGTTTTTAAATAAATCTGTTTTGTTGAACGAAGAAGCAGCAGATAATGTTTCTCACGAGAATCAATATAATTTGCTCAATTCGATTGCATCTACATTCTGATAGCATAATCGTTACTCATGTAACATTTAGTTTAGTTTACAACAGATCAATCAATCAATACAGTACTTAATGATAAGAATAATAACACACTGAAATACAGTGTAGGGTGATGCAAGTTAAAATATTTTTACACTCATTCATGAACACCGATACATTTAATTGATTCAAACAACAAGAGATCATTCAAAAAAAATGTTTTTATGAATATAGACATTTGTGTATCTAGTATTGCTTTAATAAACTTTTAAATTTGTTTATATTACATTATTACTTAGTTTAATTTAAAATTTGAAATATTGAAGTTATCTGTCAGATTGACGTTTTATGTAAAGAACTGTCAAATTGAGTGAAGTATTTATAAATAAAATGGAGGGGTTGATCACCAAAGAGAATAAACAAACCGGGGTGTAATGGGGAGGATATGTACACAAAACGTAAAATCTTTCAATAGCAACCAAACCAGAAACATCAAAAATTTTGCTATTATAAATAAATTGAAAATATACCTTTAAAAATTTCAATTTTTTAATTCATTAATAAAAATTTAATCAAACCATTGTCCAGGGATGTCTCACAGAGTAACGCTGAAGTAAGTTTATTTTGATTTAGAGAAATTCTTTTGGTTTAAAAAAACATACACTACATATAACACATCTTGTCATTTATCAATCACTTGAACTATCAACACACATCTACAAAGAATCCTCATTATTATAGAAGAGTTATTGTTTGTTACGCCCAATCGTAACAGGTAGCAACACTTGGCAAATAAGACTCTATCTGTAATAATAAGGAATCTAATTCAATATCACACCACATCTAAACGTTACAAAATTCTAAAGTATCATAGGAATTTTACCGTTTGTTTCGCGATTGGGCGTAACAGGTAGCAACACTTTGGAAATAAGAAATTACCTGTGTTTCTTTAGAATTTTAGACATACATTACAAAATTAAACAATTAAATTACTCACCAATTTATCTTCAAAAGAATGTTCTTCAAAATTATAATAAATAACTGGATTGCAATTGACATTGAGAGTTCCCACCCTGTACTGTCACTTTGACGTTATAAAATAGAATTCATATCAGACTACTAGACTACGTAATTGTGTAGTGGATGTGGTGTAAAGATTAAAATAAAAGAGAGAATAGAGAATTTCAATACTTACCACATTTGCAAAGAAAAGCAACACTACAATATGTATTATATAAAATATAAAATATATAAAATGAGTTAAGAGCCTAACGTCTGCGGAATGCAACTGACCCGGACCAAATCGCTACATAAACTGAATTTCAAAACGGCAGATTTAACAGCCAAAATTTTCACTGGAAACAAAAAAGGAAGGGACGCGTAGTTTATTGGTCAAAAGTTATTTTCCCAGGGCAGCTGCATTCCCACGTGGTTCGCAGACATTCTAGAAGTAATTTTAGTTAAACCGTTTAGGAAATGCAAGATAAAATTTTACAATTTAACAATCTGAGACCGGGCCTAAACGTGACATAACACAAAGCGGCCGGTGAGCAACATCATCTGGTAAACCTTTCGGCAAATTTGTCGTGAGAACGTCCTATCTTTAATTTAATTAACATTTTAAATCAAAATTCTAAAATCTAACGCAATTAGTTCGAAACATTTCCGCCCGCTTTGAAAACTCGTGCTTTCAATTGAACAGTAACTGAGTGTCTCACCCACACTAATCAATCGGTAACACACACAGCTTCGACGCTCCTCTTCGGATGATGCCTCGAGCGGTTTTTACCGCGGCGTCACGGGAAACGCCATCGCTGCCAGGGAAAACTTCTTGGATGCGTCCAGTACGCCACTGAAGTGAGCGAATGTTATCTTCACGTAGGAGTACCAAGGCACCACGCTCCAGTTGAGGTCCTACGTTAGCTGTCCATTTTCCTCTGGTCTGGAGTTGACATAGGTATTCCTTTGTCCATCTCTGCCAAAAATGTTGTCGAATCTGCTGAACATATTGCCACCTTGATAAGGAATTTACATGCAGATGTGTCAGATCGGCTTCTACAGTACTAGTTAACGAGCCTCCAATCAGAAAATGAGCAGGGGTAAGGACAGAAAGGTCATTTGGATCATTTGATGAGGGAGATAACGGGCGTGAATTTAAAATTGCTTCGATTTGAGTGAGCAAAGTGAGCATCTCTTCGTATGTGAGCGATGTATTACCCATTACGCGTGTAACATGTCGTTTTACTGATTTTACGGCTGCCTCCCAAAGGCCGCCAAAGTGAGGAGTTCATGGTGGAAGAAAATGCTAGTTGATCTTCTCGTTGGTTAAATAATTTTGTATTTTTGAATTTCCCTCTTGTGAATGAACTGAAGTCAGAAGAGCCTTAAGCTCACGGTCGACTCCTACAAACTGTGTACCATTGTCCGAATATAAATTTGATACCTTTCCGCGGTGAGACATAAAATGTTTCAGGGCTGCCAAGAAGGATTCTGTAGTTAAATCGCCGGCCAACTCTAAATGTATAGCTTTCGTTGCGAAGCAGACAAAAACAACGCCGTAAGACTTGGTTATGCGGCTATTCTTACGTTTAACTTCTTTGATTTTGATTGGACCGAAGTAGTCAACGCCAGTATTTTCGAAAGGTCGAGCGGGTGTTATACGATTTTTGGGCAGGTTTCCCATAATTTGATGACTGTGGGGAGGATTAGCTTTGAAACAAGCAATGCATTTTCTCAATATTCTCTTGACTGTGCTTCGTGCTGCTAACAGCCAATATTTTTCTCGAACATAATGCACTGTTGCTTAAACTCCTGCATGCAGATGTTTAAGATGCTCTTTCCCAATGATGAGCTCGGTCAATGGATGTTTGGACGGTAGAAGGATTTGATGTTTTTGCTGATATGGTATATCGGAGTGTACCAAACGCCCACCTACTCTAATTAAACCATCTTTATCAAGAAAAGGCTTTAGAGAGGCTATGCTATATTTTGCTTCCAGCATTTCGTGTTTTTTCAACTGTTCCACTTCTTTCGCAAAGTACTCTTGTTGCGCTACCTTGATTAACATAGTCAAAGCGAGATTTAATTCGTCGACCTCTAGTGAGCCTTTTCGACAGAGGATATTGTTTGAAGTGATGCGAGATTTTATGTTATGCTGCAGTCGTAAACAATACGCAAAAACTTGTATTAGCTTGTTGACGTCCGAGTATTTCGTGAACAAGTCTTCGAAGAAGGGATTCCCTTTTCTGTTTGCGTCTGCTGTTAAAAGAACAGTTCGTTTCTCGAGTACCTCATTATCATGCTGCGGGAGGTCATTGCTGCTTGGCCAATCGAGTTTAGATTGTTGAAGCCATTCAGGGCCATTCCACCAAAGGTGACTATCTTGTAAAATGATTGGTGAAGTGCCTCTAGAAACTCTGTCGGCTGGGTTATCATGAGTGCGTACATGTTGCCAGTCCGAGACTCGGGTTAGTTCCTGAATTTCGCTTATTCGATTGGCTACGACAATTTTTCAAGTTTTGGATGATGCTCGTAGCCATGACAGTACAATCGTCGAATCCGTCCAGTAGTGGATTTTGTCGATTCTTAATGTTAATGAATTTACTATTTTATTCATCACTTGTGCTAATAGTAGAGCACCGCAGAGTTCCAATCTAGGTAATGAAGTCGCCTTCAGGGAAGCCACTCTTGATTTCGAACAGAGGAGATTGCTAGAAATATCGCCCTCTTTGCTAATTGCCCTGACGTATATACAAGCTCCGTATGCTTGCTCACTAGCATCACAAAATCCATGTATCTCGACAGCTTCTGGTTCATCAGCACTGATGACACGACGAAAAATCTTAAGATGTTTTATATCCAATAATTGAGATTCATACTGTGACCACTCTGTATGCATAAATAATTTAGCAGTTACGGTAAAGGGTGAAATGAGTCCAAGCGGATCAAAAATCTTTGACATGGAGGACAACACGCTTCGTTTCGAAGCACGCCTTTGCATGTTGGGAGAATGCACCGAAAATTGCAATGTATCGATACTTGAATTCCACTGCAGTCCAAGGGTCTTTATAGTTTCGCTCTTGTCTATTTCAGTGATTGCGTCATTACTGTGTGTATCAAAATCTTCCTTCAACAAAAGTTCATTATGATTAGATCCCCACTTTTTTAAATGAAATTTTCCTTTTGAGAGGAGCTTAATGACGTCATCTCTGATGGCTACTGCATCCGCTAAGGTATTGGCACCGGTCAAAAGGTCGTCCACGTAAAAATCTCTCATGACGATTTCGGAACCAGTAGGATGGTCGTGTTTTTCGTCCTGTGCCAGCTGCTGTAGTGCCTTGATTGCCAGATATGATGCTGATGCCGTGCCGTAGGTAACAGTGGCCAATTCAAAGGTTTTGATTGGTTCTGACCGATCTTCTCGCCATAAAATTCTCTGAAGAGGTGTTTCTGAATTTGACACAAGCACCTGCCGATACATTTTTGCTATGTCGGCGGTTAAGGCTATTTTAAACGTCCGAAATCTTGCAACTATTTCAAACAGGTCTTGCTGCAATTTCGGACCGACTGCTAATGTGTCATTTAACGAAACTCCGGAGGATGATTTCGCGGAGCCATCAAATACAACTCGTACTCTTGTGGTAGTACTGTCTTCCTTTACGACAGCGTGATGAGGCAAATAAAAATGAGTGATTCTTTTTGACAGTTCATGATTTGATAAAAGCTTCATGTGCCCTAGTTGCCTAGTGCCCTCTTTGGTTCCGCTGGAATTGGGTTGACGTGGCCAGACAGAACCCAGCCAAGCAGTGTTTTTTGTAAAGTTGGTTGTCCTTTACCCTTATTTATTTGCCCAATGGCCATAAGGTTATAAAATAGATCTGCTCCAATTACCATATCAATAGGCCAAGATAGATGAAAATCTGGATCCGCTAATTGAATATTTGCTGGTATTGAAACACTAGCCTTAGATAAGGAGATCAATGGATTGTGTTCTGAAATAGCCTTCAAAATTAAACAATCAATCTTGGCTTCAAATTTATTGTGTATAGCTCCTATTTTTAAACTAACAAAATGAGATACTGTAGTTGTGTCTCGATTAATGCCTGTGACTGCAATCTGCATCCTTTTGCGTGGAAGCTGTAAACGATTTGCTAATGCTTCCGTAATGAGATTGCTTTGCGAACCACTGTCCAAAAGAACACGACAATTCAAGGTACGTCCTTTGTTATCGTATACCTTAATAATCGCTGTGGACAATAAAACTTGAGAAGTTAAGTGAAAGTTTGAAGTGCAAGTGGTTAAGGTTGTCGCCCCTTTTACCTGCGATTCCTTAATCTCCACCTGATTTGTGACTTTCTCTTTATGCAATAAGCTATTATGTTTTTGAGAACAAACGCGACAATTTCCAGCTGAGCACTTGGCTACCGAGTGTCCGGGTTGTAAACAATTGAAACATAATCTTTTGCCTTTTACTTCACGCAATCGCTCATCTATCGAGAGATTTAAAAATTGTTTGCAAGAATAGATTTTGTGTGCATCATTACAAAGGGGACATGACAATACTGTCGTAGTTACGTTTGCTAAAGATTTCTTGTAGTGGTTCGGCTTACTTGCTACTGGCGTTATGAGATTAGATGACTTCTGAGTCGCCTCCAATGCGTTACACCTTTGCGCAAGAAATTCTACTAATTGTTTGAAACTTGGAAGCTCGTTTAAAGGTAAACTTGATTCCCATTCTTTAATAGAGGTGTTATCTAATTTTGATGTTACGAGATAGATTAATAAATCGCACCAAGTTTCTGTGGGGCGTTTCATTGCGGTCAATGCTCGGACGTGTTTGAGTACTCCATCAAGTATTAGCCGAATTGACGAGAAACTTTCTTTACTTGTTGCAGGTAATTCGTGCATTGCCTGGATGTGTTTATGAATTATGATGCGTTTGTTGTCATACCTCTCGCGTAACAATTGCCAGGCGTCATTATAATTAGCAGGAGAAATTTCTAGGGAGTCTACTAAGGCAGATGCATTACCGCGTAATACACTTTTCAAATATTGGAACTTGTATGTGTCTGAGATGGCTTCATTTACGTGAATAAGTGAATTAAATGTGTCATAAAAAGGAAGCCAATCTTCCTAGTTTCCAGAAAATGTAGATTGATGACGGGTAGTTTTATCGGTGGCTTATTATTGAAAGATGCTCCGTGCGAATTTAAATTTGTGGCGCTGGGACATCCGATTGTTTGTTCACCGCTAATAATTAAATTTTCCGTTCGTTTCATTAACGCAAAATAATTGTTTTCAAATGATTCGCGCTCACGATTGTCTGGATTAACTTCTGTATCATCTGCTACTTCTATCTCTAACTGAATTTTCTCGAATTCTTCTAAAATACCTTCAAGTTGACTTCTTCTATTTTTTATTTCCAAATGATCGTCTTCCTTGGCATTTTCGAGGAATGTTTTGTAACGCGTTAATTTTGCCTTTAACGCACTGCGTTGAAGTTTTAGTTTCTTCAATGTCATCGTAAAGTATGAAGTGAATTAGAAATGATAACAACAAGAGATGACGAATTTTGACAAATGAGGATTAGATAGGAAATTGATTGGAGACTCACCTTTCCACTGTATGATCTTTTCCTCGGGGTTGTTATCGTGACTCCTACGAACGGTTGGTACGATGCTGTCGAACTCCTTCTGCTCGCCTTCCAGTGGGATGTCTTTATATTGTAACACGATGGATTCGTGTTATCACTTTGCACGTTAATCACTTTAGTTTTTAATAAATCCGGCTCGAAGGACCAAGTTTCGTATTCGTTTATTTTAACGAACCCGGTGAGTCGATCACCGTATGCCAAATTAATTCGCGTGGCCTAGAAGGTCGTAAATCTTCGTTAAAACAGCTTGCGGGAACTAATTACTAATGATTTGTCGCTGGTGTGAAATTAAAAATAAAGTGAAACTTAGAAACTTGAAACTTAACTATTTAATTGCAATTAGTTACATATGTATTATATAAAATGAGTTAAGAGCCTAACGTCTGCGGAATGCAACTGACCCGGACCAAAGTGCTACATAAACTGAATTTCAAAACGGCAGATTTAACAGCCAAAATTTTCACTGGAAACAAAAAAGGAAGGGATGCATAGTTTATTGGTCAAAAGTTATTTTCCCAGGGCAGCTGCATTCCCACGTGGTTCACAGACATTCTAGAAGTAATTTTAGTTAAACCGTTTAGGAAATGCAAGATAAAATTTTACAATTTAACAATCTGAGACCGGGCCTAAACGTGACATAACACAAAGCGGCCGGTGAGCAACATCATTTGGCCATGGCCTTCTAAATGAAAAGCGAGTTCTAACTGGCCTGGGCGTTTTAAAAAATTTACATTGAATTTTTGTGCTCGAGAAAACGCCAAAAGTCGACACTTTGGCGCTGGTTATGGGGCACTGACGGCACTGAGTGAAGTGCACTGTCATTACTGTTAATCAAAGTGAGTTCACGTAAAATTAATTAATATTGTACTTACTGCAATAGAACATAATTTATATGGTATAAACTTTATACCCTGAGAAAAATGACTCACAGGAATACGTTTATATTAACAAGAATTCTGAACATTTTATTCAGCATAATATTTCATTCTGGTTTATTATATTTTAACACTACGTATTATGTAGAATGATAATTTTACATTCTTAAACTTACACAGTTTCGTTGTGCTAAGGATCATGATTAATTTAGAGTAAGATGCATCTTATAACATGACAGCATTATACTTTTACATTATACTTTTATTTTATCGATAGGAATGATGTTTTATCAAAATCGCAAAATTCCATTTTTCTCAGTGTAGATTCATGCACAAATCACGTCGGAGTGAAGTACGCTTGCGCAATAAAGAAAGAAGCCTTCATGTTATGAATAATTACAAATTACATAAAAGAGTTTTGACTTTTGATAATGTAAAACGTGTAAAAAAAGGGCGTTGATAATTACGCACAATGAGAAAAGAAGCTTAATTATACATGTTATAACTTACCACAGAAATTCTGAGTATATGAAGGTAAGATTTTTATCTAAAACCGTAATAGTTTAATGCTAAATTAAATTGTCGAAATTGGACATAAATACTCCACCTTATCCCAACGTAAATAATATCCAGTATGCTCAAATTTTTACAACAATAACATTAATTGAATCGTTTATTATTAAAAGAGCCTAAGTCACTTTTTTGACATTTTCGGTTAAACATTACTATTTACTGAAATGGCCAAGCCGGTTAATTTGAAATAGATAAAAATAAAATCTGTTTCTTCCAAGGGTGCCAAAATATACATTGATTTTCTAAATTTATTTTTTATTTTCTAAATTTATTTTTAAAAATAGTCACTGGACTATTTTTAAGAGGACCTAAGTCACTGGACTGGAGTTCTTTTTAAAATTATACTATTGCTGCAGCGGCATAGTATATTTTTTTTGTCGGAAACAACTTACTCGTAGCAAACATAAGTAATAACTTCATATTCATAGTAAAAAGCGTAGTTACGCAAGATATTTCTAACTGCAAGACACGGTGGCCTGCTTATTATAAGAAAAATGATTTTTCAACTGAAACAATGAGTAAAAATATTAATAGAAATCTTAAAATCAGTTTTAATATTTCTAAATAACAACATTTCATACTCAACAAGGACTTGCCTGAAATTGTTAAAGTGTCAGATTTCATAAATGGACATAATAAGCATAACTTTTATTTAAGATTGAGCAATAGGGCAAACTCTCTTTCCATGAAACCAGCAAAAGCATAAGCTTCAAATAAAATACCCATACTGGACACAAAAGTTCAGCTTAGTGAAATGGGTAGCTGAAGAACACAGAGCATTTTACGAAAATATAATATCAATAAAATTCCCTATTAAATAAAGAAATTAAACTATTTAAGATATGTTGTTATTAATTTTGTTTGTGTTTTCATTTTGACAATAAAAATACGCACTGTGTTTATGAATATTGACTAATTTATTATTAAAAGGACCTAAGCCAATTTCTTTGTTTCTTATATTAAAAGTCTCTAAAACAACATACTGGGATTTTAAGTAAATACTAAGGCCCGGTTTTTTCATCTCTGAGTAAGTGCCAAGTTACTACTTGACGATTAGCGCAATGCGTTTCCCTATCTTTAATCATCAAGTATTTTACTGGCCACTTACTCAGAGATGAAAAAACCGGGCCTAAGTGAGATTTTGTTATCTTTAAAAAATATAATTGGCTATTTTTAGGGGAAATGCGATATGATATACGTTAGTAAGTTTTTCTTAATTTTCTCAAAACATTCAAAAATGGACTTAGGTCCTCTTAATAATAAGCGATTCAATTGTTCTTACACAAACTCATCCACTATTCACACGTGACAAAACTGTCAAGATTTTAGGTTAAGAAAGCGCCCTGTAAGCAGTGCTTGGCGGAGCACGCCTGAACTGCACTTTTGCCGAGGCCAGATAGAACTCGCTTTCCATTTAGAAGGCCATGCATCTGGCAAATCTTTCGGCAAATTTGTCGTGAGAACGTCCTATCTTTAATTTAATTAACATTTTAAATCTAAATTCTAAAATCTAACGCAATTAGTTCGAAACAGCTCCTTTACATATTTAAAAATTCGTTTACAGTGTGGAAGGCGTGCTCTTGTAAGAAGCCCTTGAGGCGGTTTTTGAACGTGGTGTAAACTGTAATGTTACGAATGTGAGAGGGAAGTCTGTTATACAGTTTTTCGCCTACATAATATGATGATTTTTCAAACAATGCAGTCTTATATTTAGTGACTCTAAATAAATCACCGTTTCTCGTTGTTTTCCCATGTATATTGTGATTTGTTGATAACTGGCTTTTATTGTTTATGACACATAAGATACATTTATAAATATAGATTGAAGCGAGTGTTAAAATTTTACTCTGCACAAAAGCATTCCTGCAAGTTTGTCTACGGTGGATATTAAAAATTAATCTGATCACTCGTTTTTGAGCTACAAATACCCTACCAGCATCACGCGCATTGCCCTATATTTCACAACGGTAGGTTAAATTTGCGTGCACCAGACTATAATAAATTTGTACTAAATAGCCTAAATCTACACAGGCTTTTAGTTTTAGCATAGCATAATAGGCGCTGTTAATTTTTTTACAAACATTTTCGATATGAACAGCCCAATTAAGATATATTGATATTTTAAATGTAAACGTCATATGAACAGCCCAATTAAGATATATTGATATTTTAAATGTAAACGTCATATTAAGTTTCAAAACATAATGGAATGAATAATAAATAAATAAAAAGTAAATGATTCAAGTACTAGAAAATATCATAAATTTTCATATAAAATACCATTTTCGAAAACAAATATTCAGTTTTCCTTTTTACTAGAACAGTTCAAGAATGGAATAATTTAAATGAAATATATTTGATGAATTTAATAGGAAATGTGGAAAGAAATTAAAAGTTAAGATGTAACTTTCTAAAAGCAAATTTTATATACTGTTAATAAATTTATAGTTATTTATTTAGTGTATTAGTTTGATTATTAAACCACCAAGTATATTAATACACTGTACGTACATCTAATTTACAATAATAAATAAATAATAAATGCTGAAAGATGTTTTTCAATTTCTTATTCTAGTGATGATACATAATTATTATCAGACTGATTATAACCAATCTAATGTAATAAAAAATAGAAGATAGAAATAAGAAACTATCGATAGCTACAGTGTTACCATCAGCGCCAACGCCAATACATGGCCGAATTCAAATAGATCATTAAATAAAACAATTAATTTTTGATTATTAAATACATATTATATCAATAGTACAAAACACTTACATCAGAAGTGTTTTTTCTGCGCTTAAAAGTACAAAAATGAATTTGAAACATCAATTAAAAAAATATGATAAAACACTTTGTTTAAAACAAAGGGTTTGTTTTTAATTGGGTGTTTTAAACACAATGTTTTAAACAGTTTGTTTTAAACTTTCCAACCCTGGTCTAGCCGCCTATCAGCAGTTAATAGTTTGAATGGAGGTATTTGGCGAAAGCACACAACCACTGTTGTAAACGTACTTGATCTCCATAAAAAAAATGGAAAACGATGAATAATAGTTTATTGATGAGTGGCTATACAGTGAATTTTTTTTAAGTGTGGCCATAGGGATTTACATGCTAAAAATTTTACCTCATGTTAATGTATGTTATGGGATAAATGTTAAGTAAATCTTTGTATTTAGTCGTAAATTAAACGATTTACTACAAGATGAACTTTGCTAGAATATCCTAACACGTTTTCCTTAATTTTATTTTACTGTGAGAAGTTGAAGAAAATAGACACAAATTATTGAACGAAAGTAATCCGTGTAGGCTGACGTTATTAATAAATTTGTCACTGTGATTACTGATAAACCAATTAATTATTGCAACATTAATTATTACCACTTGTAAAAACTACTTCTTCATACCATTGAAAAATGAGTGGAACTCGTTATAACATATATAATTGATAATTTTAATGCTCGTTTAATAATAATGGACATTTTCTTTATAAATTTGCAATAGACAGACATTCACGGAACTTTTCTCTTAATGACATTTCAGCTACCTTGATTTTTGACTTCGGTTAATTCTATGCTTATTAATTTCAACTTCTAACCGGAAAATAATTAAATAGAACATGTTATTATTATTCTAGCAATGTGCATTTCGTAGAAAAATGTTTAAATTATTAATAAAAATAAAAATTTGCTTCAAATTTGTGCCATAACATACATGAGGTCAAATTTTTAACATGTAAATCCCTATGGCCATACTTCACTGAAAATTCACTCACATTCTCTCCCCGTTCTCGGCAGTGGAAAGACTCGCTGAATTTGTTTTACACTGATGACGAACCCGGCCAGGTTCGAAAACGTTTTGTAAGCAAAAAAAATAAAACTTATGACCGAGACTCAAGATTTTTCTTCACTATTAATCAAAATTCACTGTATATCAGTTATGAAAAAGAGGAAAAGATGGTTAAATAGAAGATGGTTGGTGAGGCCAATAAATCAAAGAAGATTAGACCAGGGTGATTTTGGTAACCTAATTCAAGAGTTAAAAGAGGATTCAGATATGTTTTTCAAATATAGTAGAATGAATGTTCCAACTTTTAATATACCTATTGTTAAGTCTGTTGTCACCATATTTAACTAAACGCAGCATACGAACATCTCTTTCTCCAGAATGTCGCCTTATAATAACATTGAGGTAAGCATACAAAATGAATAGGGGATTTTTTCTCTACTGATAATTATTTTCTATGCATATTTGCACATATTTGGCTACAGGAGATGAAGTAACATCATTAGCTCTAGCATATAGGATTGGAATTTCAACTTGTTATGAAGTATTTAGAGAAACTTGTGCTATATTAGTTCACGTTTTAACACCCATTTATTTAAATCCTCCTACAGAGGAAGAATGGAAAAAGATTGCGGCCCTGATCATCTTGCAGTGTTACCAGATACCCATAGATCAAATTATTTTTATTTTTATTTCCTGTCACCAGACATGTAAATAAAATACGTACTTTGTTATATAGTAAAACAGACTGTATTAAAACACATTTCTTTTGACATATGATTTTATTTTTTTTAATGATAAGCTGCTCTTTGAACAACGTTAAATTTGGTAATTTTTACTAGTTTACATAATTTAATATTATTTTCTAAATAAAGTTTTTCTTTATAATTTTTGTTATTTATTGTTTTTGTTATGTTTTTTAATACATCTAAAAATATAAACATATTAGGATGAGTACAATAAAATAACGAATTAAATTTAGAGTGAAATGATTCGCAACCATTTGTCGTCATTTCGGTGGAAGCTGTGCAACATGCCCATATTTCTGGTAGAAATTGTCCATCCTCTTGAAAATGATTTTCCACCAAATAGTCGGAAAATTCGTCAATTCTTTTACACTTCGGCCGAATAATGAATTCTAAAAAACAGTCTCTTACATCTTCTGGATTTAAGAATGGTAACCCAAAAATCCATCGCAACTAGTCTCCTGTAACAAAATTATTGGATTGCACTAAATGTCACTATATATTTTTATCTTAATCTCACCTGTTTGTTAACGCACTTTTTATAAAACTTATTATTTATATTATTTAATAAAATCGACTGTTTACCACGCTCAATAAATATTGTTTTCATTTTGATGGATGTTTTAAACGACAAATCAATCAAACTGATGTCTCCAACCTGTCTTGTCCTTAAGGAAAATTATTTTGTAAATCAAAAGGAAGGGTTGAACCAATCAAAGTTTTCAAATTTACTCTTCTAGAATTTTATTGGTTACAGACAAATAAAATCAGGATTTGGATGCTCTATCTAATGCAAGAATTCAAAAAATCCAAATCTCGTGCCTTCGGTTCGTTTAGGAATTGAGGGGAAGGGATCATGTATCTTATAAATTAAAGGAGGCTAAATGGCTAAATATGCGAAACAGAAGATTGCTTCATATGGCCTGTTTCATTCATAAAATTTTTGTAACTTCATGTCCTTCTTATCTTAGTGTTTTACTAATACCTAGATATAGGCTACATGATTTAAGTTTAAGACGTACTAGTGGATTACATATCCCTATGCACAATACTGCCCTCTTCGAAAGGTCCTTTAGCTATAATTCTTCAATAATTTATAATAAAATATCCCATGATCTCCGTATGTCGACGTTGACTATGTTTAAAAAAACTTATCGAAATCAGCTCTTTACTGTACAACAGTGATTGCCCATTGATATAAATGTATTTCCGTACAGGATGTTTTTTGTTTTTATTTTCATTATTATTTAAGACAAATATTCTTGATTATATTTGTTATATTATTTTTTCTGAGGTTGGTTGAGTGGTAGAACAGCTTCAGCTGAACTCCGCCAACATAAAATAAAGACTTATTATTATTATTATTATTATTATTATTATTATTATTATTATTATTATTATTATTATTATTAATTACCCAAATTTCTAGATAGCAGCAGCACAAGAATAATTTTGATTCTTATTCTAAGAACTGTTGGCCGCAATCCGGCAGCCCTCTTACTAAGTACAATTTCCGGTACGTGACTATTCGCCGCCGGACGATTCGCCGCCGCTGATTCGCCGCCAGGACGATTCGCCGCCGGGACGATTTACCGCCAAGACGATTCGACGCCGGGACGATTTGCCCCCAGGACGATTCACCGCCAGATGTAGATACAGATTTGCCTTTACAGTTTTACGAACATTTTTTTCAACAGCTTGTCTAAAGTTTCATATTAATTATGCCTAGATAAGCTGGCAAGACCTGGTAAATTCTCAGAGTTTTTATACGTTATTTGATCTCATTTTCTTTCTTTTTACGTTCTTGATTTTGTGAAAACACGGATGCAGATTAATTTTAACTCTTGGTACACATTTAAGTATTATGTGGAACATTTATTTAAAATTTGCTAATTTAAATAAATTGTTATGTACTTCCGTAATGCTGCAATTATTTCGCTTTTTTCTCATTTAATTAAGTTTAATACAAGTTTTTTAAGGGTCCAGTTCATTTGTTGAGCAGTATATTTTAACAGGTAAATTTTCACAGATTTTATTGTTAAGAGGAAATTTCTTTATAAAATTATATCTCATTTTATTTATCAAAATTTGTAACGAGATAAAAGACAAAGGTAAAGGAAAAATGTAAGTGGAGAATTTTCAAAAATTAAATGCAAATTAAATTTAACTATTTTAATGCACTATACCCAAATACTGAAATACATGAACACAATTCAATATATCGTCTTAGTTTAATCTATTGAAAATGCATAAATATTAATGCGCCTGGCGGTCTTATAATTTCGCACGATTCGATTTTTAGCTGTAAATATGGCTTTCTTTGACGGCTTGTCAAAAATAGTCATTTTGAACGTCAGATTTCAAATGTAATACTAAAGTTCTAGCAACACAATGCCAAATCACGTGCTTTCTGAAGGAAAGAAGGGTTTTGCAATCGCAAAATTAGGAGATGGTTGGTCGCTACTTTTATTCTGTTATTTCATTTCTAATACTTTACTATCTTGCTGTTCTTAAAACATAACCAAACAATGTGACTTTTGGTTAAATGTCTTTAGTGTCAAAATTGAGGAAAGAGCCTGTTCTACAAAACTATAATTTAAAGAAATTCTGGCTACTTGATAAAAAATCGTGCGAAATTTTACGGCCGCGATAAAATTAAAAAAATGGCCAAAATATATTTTCCTAATTTATGAAAAATAGTAAAATAATTACAGGTTATGGGAGTAATATTATTAGATAAATCAAATTCACATTCACGAATAGTTAGCTATGAGATAAAACAAAAAATTTGAACTCTCAGAGTCTATTGTCTTTTCAAGTGCGTGTATATTCATCGGCGAAATAGCAATTTAAACTGTTAGTTTAGTAAAACAGAAAAGACGTTTTTGAATATAAGCATGGACAGCACAAACACAGGTATTTTAGATTTTATAATTAATCCATAAACTTGATTAATGTTATGATATAGGATACGCTAAGGATAAAAATGTATTGACAAAGTTGAACCCTAAATTTTCTTTCATTCACTAAAGTTTTTTAAAAATTGGCTATGTTTGGCGGTAATTATTTTTAACTGCTATTAAAGCTTATACATTCGTTTAAAAAGTTCTAGAAAAATTAAGTGCATTAAACTGCATTTTTACTAGAAAAACGCGTTTCAGATGCAGTACAGATAACCTACGGAAGAGGCACAACAAACGAAGGGAACACCTCTCGTCGAGCTAGTTATTGTCAGAGATAACTAGAATAAAGGAAAACTAACAATCCGTTTCAAAAATATTCTAATTGCACTTACATGCCAATATCCACTAAATGCTTCTTCATTCGAAGAATATTGCAAATAAACGGCAAAACTATACCTGGATCTTTTTCCCTGGTATCGTATGCCTGCCTCAGTACATAAAGTTTTAGTTTATGCCAAATATATTGTATCAAATTGTATTTTGCCTATTGGCGTTTTTAGTGAAGATGCTTCAGTATCAAGAAATAAAATTTATAAGAGATACAGAGAATTTCGTTCAAGGAAAGATACCCACTAGAATTAGTAGAATTCACAATTTATCAGACATTTTCAACCGAGTTCTGGATACCTCTGATCCAATCATTTCCACTTTAAATATAGTTTTTAGAATGGCTAAAAGAAATCGCATTACATTAACTTCTGAAGTTATTACCATGTTAGAAGCTCCTTCAATCAACATTAGTAAGTCTGTCGATGTTAACAAATATGTGTAAGTATCTACTAGTATCAAGGAAAATACTTACTGACGAAAGTGGAAAGGAAGATCAAGAAGAATATTTAGAAAATCTTCTGTTACCATTAAGTAATATAGAACTTGAAGCAGAAATTTAAAGTTTTCTACATCACAACATTTTTTGTAACTAATTCGTACTTTTGTTGTGACTTGCATATTCTCTTTTTATTACAGTAAGACATTTTATTAAATTTTAAATCCATTTCATGTTTTGAACAAGGTTTCGTATATTCAGTTTTGTTTGAGTGTATATTTCTCATTTTGACAATTTTGGCCGCTGATTTGATCTGCTTATACCACTGTGCAGTGGCGAATCAATCCGGCGACAAATCGTACCGGCGGCGAATCGTACCGGCGGCGAATCGTACCGGCAGCGAATCGTCCCGGCGGCGAATCGGCGGCATCGAATCGTCCGGCGACGAATCGGCGGCGGCGTATCGTCCAGGGGAGCTACTCTAGCTTTTTCCACTCGCATTTCTAGTATGCGAGTGGTAAAATGCGTATACGTATTTGATACCACTCGAAAAACTCATTCGTAAACAAATGCGAGTATTCGCATTTATTCGAGCGATTAGATTTCTCAACCCAGCAAATTTGTCATTGCACGTGACATTGTCAATTTGCAATTTAAAATTTTTCTTTGAACTAATCAAATTTTTTAATAATTCCTAAGAAAATAACTGTATTAGATAGAAGTAAGTACTTATTCTATTTAATTGCTTAATTAGTAATAACGTTATAAATGCATTTCAATATTTCATTTTCCTTTAAAAAGGAGTTTGCATCTTAAGTACACAATTTATGTTCTTAAATGTTTACTTTCTCGTTTTATATTACATTACAATTTACAGCATGAGTGACAAAAAAAAGGATGCCATAAAAATCAAGAGCAAACCAAACTTATGGCTGAATTTTTGAAAAATAATCCTCATTTACTATTGACAAAATTTACACAGTCTTTTGCTTATCGTCACTACAAAAATAAATGGGAAGAAATTACTCGAATTTTAAATTCTGTTCCTGACGGTGCAAATAAAGATTGGAAAGGGTGGAGGAAGGTAATATTTTAAAAATCATAAAAATGTGAAACTTTTTGCCAGTCAGCGTTTCTAGACATGGCAGGACATTAGGAGTCGAACAAAAAAAAATTAATAATCAATAAAAAGGCAGTAACGGTAACAGGTGGAGGAAAGCCTTTTGAAAATCAGTTAAATGAAAATGAGATGGAAGTAATGGATTTAATTACTCCCTTAACTATACAAGGGGTACTAGCATTGCTGAATCTTCAGTACAGTTAGACTGGGAAGTTCCCAGCACATCTACTCTACAGGCTTCATTATTAACAGAAAATGCAATACTAAGGCCCAGTTTCATAAAACGTAGTTAACCACTCGTTCAAGTTAATCGTGTGATTAAGCAATATCATTGGTGGAAATTTAAACTTTCCTTCAATGATATTGCTTAATCACACGATTAACTTGATCGAGGGGTTAACTAAAAAAAAATTCAAAAATACATGAAACAACAAACGCTATAAAACATTTTAAAGAAATAACAAATGAAAAAATTAATTTAAAAAAAGTCTATTATGAAAAAAAAATTAAATTTACTAAAAACTTACCACGATAGAAGATTAGAAAAATTAGATAAGAAACTTCTATTTAAAGAAAGACAATGTCAAGCTTTGGAAAATTTATCTTCGGCAATATCAAGAATTGCCGATTTTTATTTAAAATAGTCTAAATTTATTTCATTTGTTTATTAAAAAAAAAATACAGTAACCCCCATTTGCACCTTAAAGCACTTAAGCAAAAATAAAATTAAAAATAAAACTTCTTACCACAATAAGTTTTTACGCAGATACGTATTTCGACAGCTACGCTGCCATCTTAAGTACACACAAAGATTTCATGAAGTGTAGTTATTTCATGAAGTGTAGTTATTTCATGAAGTGTAGTTATTTCGTGAAGTGTAGTTAACTCTTTTTGTGTGTAGGCGTGTGTACTGAAGATGGCAAGTACTGACGTGGTGCAAACGGGATTGAATGTATATTAATTTTAATTGTTGGGTTTTCTGTTATGTCATTGAATAAAGAAATATAAAGTATGTAGAATTTTATTAACACGAATGGTCATTAGTTAAACCTTATAAATAATTTACGATTTTTCTGCATTCTAAAAAAAACATAAAAAGAAAAGAATATGAATGAAATTTAGCTTAAATTTCAAATTAAATTTCTTATTAATCGGTTTCTTTTTGCACGGCCTTCTGCCAATTCAAAATTAACTCTAGCCATTGGATTTATGTCGTCCTCTATGTCGTTAAAATGTGCATTAAAATTATCTCCAAAATCAACGCCTTCAGGTAGCCCTTCATTAACTTCAGGAATATTGTAATCTATACATAAATTATGCAATATGACACATGCATTTACTATGTGTCCAGCAACTGCTGGCGTGTAATGCAATACGCGATGTTTTAATAAACAACGAAATCGTTTTTTCAAAACACCATTGCATCGTTCAATAGTTGCACGAATCGTTTTAAATTTTGTACTGAATCTATGTTCTGGTGTACCGGGAATTGTATTCCGAAAAGGTGTCATTAGCCATGATCTTAATGGGTACCCAGAGTCTCCTACAAAGACAATTATTTGAAATGCTATAAAACTGCCTAATTTAAATATTTGAAAAAAATTGATTATACCTAGCAGATGATAACCATGATGGCCAGCTCGGTACAAATTTCTCATGGCATTACTTACATTTGAAGCATTCCATATAAATGCATCGTGAGTACTCCCAGAAAAAGAAGCGTTGACATTTAGAATTTTTAAATTGTTATCACAAATCTGTAAGAATAGGAAGGGATGAGAGATGAGATTCTGTTATTGAAGAGATGAGATTCTGTTATTGAAGAAATCGAACTGTACATTGAGGGAGTGGTAATGTTTTCTGTTGATATATATATGTTCAGGACGTTCTATATCATTTCTTGATGGAGGTACTACAGCCACATGCGTGCAGTCAATAATGCCGATAATTCCAGGAAATTGATATTCTTGGAAAAATCTTAAATAGGGAATCTCCTCTTTTTTAATGTTTTTAGACTATCATATCAATTTTACCTCATTCGAAGGTTATTTAATTTCCCTGTTGGGAAATTTAACAAAACGATTAAAAATTTCCGGCTGATTAAAAGCATTAGTAACTTCCCTCAAACATGATGGTTGTGTAACGTTAAAAAATTTGTTAAAACCTACATCTAACTGGTAACTACCGGCAGCATAAAAACGCAAAGCTATTAACACCTAAAGAAATACATATGTTGTAAAATGTTAACAATTTATCGATATTTCAAAATTAGATAGACCTTTGTTGTGATATCTAAAAGTCTGTCGACCTTTTTTGAGGTATTAAATACGGTGTTAATAGACTAATAATAACTTTGCATAAATCTTTTGACACACGGAACATTTGAGTAAATGCGGAATCGGATAGCTCCTCGAAAGGAACCCTGCGTGTATTTAAACGACGAGGGGCTCTTATCTCGGCATCATTTAATTGTTCAATGAGTAACAGGTGCAAAAATTCATTAGCCCTGGTCGTTCTATTAACATTTAAATTACTAGATGCAAAAATTTTATAATCATACTTACTTAATTTTATTAAGAGTATTTTACTCAGGCCTGCGATTCTCGAGCAAAATGCGCATACGCATCTTACGAAGATACGAACGACTAGTAAATTTTGTATTCTCGAGTGCATCGTTCATGTCAGTATACGCAAATTTGTGAATAATACGATACGAATGGGTATTACCATGCGCATCGAACAATTACGTATACGAATGTGAAGCGTAACAGCAGTGACATAATACAAATCTTTATTTAAATAAGGTATTGGGGCCGTAAAATTTCACACGAATTTTTATCAAGCAGAAAACAGATTCTCTCGCGATATAACTTGTAAAATTATAAGAATTTGACTACTTGATAAAGAAAAACTTGTGAAATTGTGATATACAGCCGAGTCCAAAAAATGTATTAATAAGTCTTTAATTAATACGCAAGGAAGGGTATATTAGTAGTATTTTTCTGCCATTTCCATTTGACTTTTCACCATTCTGTTCCAACAATACCTAAATAAGGATAATATTCGTGCAGCTTGTGTGTATGTATGTAGCTGAACACTATTATTTAAGAAATGGATGAAGTTGCTGCTATAGCTATTTTGGGCGCATTAGGGGATGCTGAATATCAAAATGCAGTACCCCCCAGAATATTTCATGTACGAGATGACCCCTGTATCTGCATCTGTAAGTAGGTGTATATCTGAAGTTACAGATGCATTAAATAGACCTGAAGTCATGAATCAGCATGTTTATTTTCCACGAAATTTTCCTGAGTTGCAAACAATTCGAAATAAGTAGGTATGTGTACAAAAAGAGAAAATGTAATTCTCATACCATTTGATTTCTTTAGCTTTTATGCACAACGGCAGTTTCCGGGAGTGTTTGGGTGTGTAGACTGTACCCATGTGGCCATCTATCCACCACGTCAAAATGATCCAATGTATCCCGAACACATATATGTTAATCGAAAAGGATACCATTCCATAAATACTCAATTAGTATGTATTGCCATATGTGATGAGAGTAGACTTTGGCAAATTTTAGGCATTCAGCCGACAAAGTATGATGCTGTAGACGATGATTAGCATTTGAATGTATTTTAATAGAAGCACTTATGTTCAATCGACTGCACCTTTCACAACCCAAATTTGGAGTTGATATAGCGTTGTCTTTTATGAACATAGCCATCTCTGAATCGCCTATAATTTGCCGAAATCTAGTGATATGTTAACTTATAATGCTTTGTACTTTCAGATTTGTGACTCAAATTTGAACATTTTAAATGTGTCAGCGAGATTTCCAGGTAGTACCCACGATAGTTATATCTGGCGGAATAGTAATGTATTACCTTTGATGGAACAATTACATCAACAAGGTCATCGGTCCTATTATCTACTAGGTAAGTAAGTAGGTAATGTTCTAAGACTGAAATAATATTTATCTTCTATAGGTGATTCCGGATACCCTCTGCGCTCGTATTTGTTGACACCTGTACCAAATGCAGAACCCAATGCCCCGGAGGCACTCTATAATCAACGTCACTGCAGCACCCGTGCATACATTGAATAATGTAATGGTGTTTTAAAACTAAGATTTAGATGCCTTTTGAAACATCGGGTTTTACACTACTCGCCTGAAAGGGCAGCAAAGATTATCAATGCATGTGCTGTACTTCATAACATATGCATTCGGCATCGTTTACCTCCTGTTGCTCCTGAACCTGACGACATAAATATTGACTTTGGCCTTTTTAATCAAGTAGAGCCAAATAATGTGCCTTTCAGGAACGTAGCTCTACAAGCTCCACACCAAGGCAGAATACAACGCAACAATATTATAAGAAATCATTTTAATGTTTAAATAATACAACTAAACTTGTACAAATACCGGGTGTTCACGTCATGTGTCCGCCCTTCTAGAATTTATATTTTTTAATCGGTTTACTTGAAATTTTGAAAGAATAAGTTAAACAAAAATATTAAGCACAGTAGACTTTTGCTTTCGCTGGAAGTGTTGTCTACGTTCTTATTTTAAATGTAAAATATATAGGATGTTCCATTTAAAATAAGAAAGTTGACATCCCTTCCGGCGAAACCGGAAGACTTATTGTGCTCAATAGTATGTCAGAATTTTTTTTTGTTTATCTTGTCCAATCAACTAAATAATAAAAATTCTAGAAGGGTGAACACATAACTTAGGACAGCCAGTATATACTGTCTGTCTTACGAAAAACGCACTACACTAGAACTTTGTTGTTAATAATCCAATTTCAGTAATTCAAGTCACACAAGCCTGATATATAAATACTACAAAAGAGTATCATTTTTTATTTTTTATGACTTTTTGTCAAGCGATAGTCAACTTTATTTTTTCAAATAGCATCACATTTTTTTTCATTCAGTATTAT
The DNA here is from genome assembly GCA_033060865.1 of Dorcus hopei. NCBI lineage: Eukaryota > Metazoa > Arthropoda > Insecta > Coleoptera > Lucanidae > Dorcus > Dorcus hopei. The sequence continues at coordinate 63,583,229 of CM065426.1, read as the reverse complement.
AGATTTTTTTCTGAATTTCACGGTCTATTCAACTTGATTTTTTAGAAAACTGTAGGGAAATAATTTTGCTTTTTAAATAACATGAAGTGTGCGGTGGAATATAATTATGGGGTAATTAGAAGTTGTCAGCTAAGTACTGAGCAAGGTGGGAGACATTTTGAGCAATATTTATAATTAAATAACTTTGGTGTTTTTTACTGTTTTATTTTAGTATGACAAAAATTTTCCATTGCTTTGTATTTCACCATTTTTATACGTAAAATTACTTTCCTACAGTATTCGACAAAATCAAGTTGAAGTAGATCGTTAAATTCAACAAACAAAATCTTTATTAAACTGAATGAAAAATATGTGGCGCTGTTTGGCAAAAAAGTTACTTGACAAAAGTATAATAACATAAATAATAAAAAACGATACTCTTTTGTAGCATTTATAAACCAGTGTTATATGATTTTTGAATTACTGAAATCGGATTATTAATAACAGAGTTATAGTGTGGTGCGTTTTTCGTAAGATAGATGATATAAATATATATTTATGTATTACTTATTTCATTACTGACAATAAATGTTGCATCTTTAATTTATAATATTCTCCTTTCATTTTAAGTTTACGTTCTTGCAATTGTAGTTTTCTTTCATAATATTTTTTTTTAATTTCATTTTTCTGACATAGTGCGTTTACTACTTGTTCTGTTGCTGCATTTGTTTGGTCCAAACGCTGCTGTGCAATGTAGCGTTTTTCTGAATTTACTGGGTTCATGTTCTGCTCATTGCCATCAGATATACAATGTAGTGGCTGTTTGTGGCCTGGTTCTTTGTTTAGAGTTGGCTGTGGCAGTGATGCACAGCTTTGTTCAGGAAATATTGTTTCCGAAGGAGAATGTATTTCATTTGGAACAAGTAAATTTGATTCTTCATTTAAAAAATTGATGACCAATGACTCGTGTGTTGTAGGATGCCCCTCTAATGGCACCTCCCCTAATAAATTTGTAATTGCTTCCTCCAAATCCGTTAATTTGTCTAAGCACTGTTCTCCGCCGCCTGTTTTCTTTTGATGTTGTTTAATTTCCTGCTTTTTCACCTTTGCTCTTGAGGACAAGTCATGCCAAGTCTGAAAGTACGAGTATTTCGTTTTCAGCCTATTATAAAAACTCATGGTAATTATTTACAAGTGCACCAAAAATTATAACGGTATAATTTTTATGTCGTTAGATGCTCCATAAAATTAGCTTTCAATTGGCTATATACTTCCCTGTACCAATTATTTACAGTAGAGGAAATATTTAATATTATTTCATAATTTCTACTTTTTAACATATAATTAAAATTAGAAATTAGTATTTATGGAGACATTTTACTTGTTTTGAGTAAAAAGTCATACATCGAACAGAAAAATTGAGACACCCTGCATATTTCAAAATAATTTAAAATTATGTGGAGCTTGAAAATATTAAATTTTTGAATAAAACATTTTTTCATATATTCAACAGGAGTAGCATTATTGAAGAAACCCGTTAAATGCCACACGCTGTATTTGAGTACGAAATTTCAGCTTCATACACCAACTTATAATACTTGTAAATAATTACCAAACATACTTATAAAATACCTTTCGCCATGCCTTCCAGTCTTTACTACTGCCATTCATTTGGTTGAGTTGCTGGGTTAAGTCTTCCCATAACTTTTGAGCACCCTTAAATGTAAATTCCTTTGTAAATTTCCCTCGCCTAAGCTGAGGATGGATTGTCATAAATTATATTAACACCAATTTTTGTTCATCGGAAATGTTGCCTGCTCTTTTTTGTCCATTCGCTCCATTGCTAAACTATTAACTAATTAACTAATGCGCACAACTTGCGTTTGGTGAGGTTAGATCGTTGGGTTTGACATTAAATTAAAGATGCTAGTAATAAAACCATTGATTTTTGTACCGGTTGGTATTGTCTACGCTGACGTTTGCGTTACGAACAGTCTTTGCGTATACGTACTTACTTACGAATGCTAGCGAATGCTCCGCAGGTCCAGAATACGCAAGCCCGTTACGAATCGAAACTTTCATGCGTAAGTTTACGTATACGGATATTTACGAATAACTTCGAGAATCGCAGCCAGTTTCGCCGCTCCTTATAATTTAAACAAGAAATTGTTTATCACAAATTTGACGTCAGTGACATTTGCGAGCGCTCGCTTTTAAAAACGAGTGCTAATCGTCCGCTCGCAGCAAAAACGTGTACATTTTGAAAATTCGAATTATCAAGAATACGACCATTCGCATTCAAATACGCACGTGTCAAGAATAGCTTCCCTGCTCCGACAATTTCTGACCCGCCACAATACGGTTATACTTAAAAGGGATTAACATGTCCGACGCCGCAATTCGGCCATACCGGCAAGACATACGATTGAGAATACCTTTGGTATTTCAGCAGCACGGTGGAGAGCTTTTCGACAGTCAATTCTAATGCAGCCAAATGCTGTAGATAAAATTATTCTTGCAACGATTTGCTTTCACAATTTCTTAATAAGTCAAAATGTTGAGTCATATTGCCCTCCTTTATATGTGGATCATGAAGATGAACAAAATCAGGTAATAGAAGGCGAATGGCGAAAGCAAATCGAAGCAAACATTTTGCAAAATATGAACAATGGACCCCACAGAGCAATAACGAAAGCATATCAACAACGTAATACATTAACTACATATTAATTTGGTTTAGTTGGTTTTCAAAGCACATTGTAGATTTCTTACTATTGTCCACGTACTTGATATTGGTAAAACGTCTAAAAAAAATGTCAAGTAACATTGTTTGTTTTGTCCGTTTTAGACGGTCATATTTTTGTATCAAATTTATTACGAAGTGAGTGAGAAGTGCCAATTCAACCAATCGACATTCACTGTGGTAGCTCATCTCTCTCTCACTTCGTAATAAATTTGATTCAAAAATATGACCGTCTAAAACAGGCATATAGCCTCTACATAGTACTATCGCCACTTCCGAGTAAAAATATATTGTTTCAGAAATTTCATGTGCTCATATAGGGGCCAAGCTGCAATTACTTTTCCTTCTTCTCCAGTACGTAAACTTGCTTCAATTTTTTAATTTTCTCTTGTCCATTTTTCCCTCGGGCGCAGCCATCGATTCTGGCAAACTGTAACTATACACAATGATTAGCTAAATTAAAATCTAAACATATACACATCTAACAGTAACAAAATGGAAAGTACAACCAGTACAACGTTAAACAAATTTAACTCTCTTACCAGAAGTATTCATTACTGCTGCAATTTCAGTTCATGAATTGTTTTTCATAATTGTATCTTTGTAGTTTTTGTCACCCTTGTTGTAGAGATGAGGATAACTTTTGATAAGGTCAATCAATAATTCATCACCTTCTTAACAGCTGTATGTACCACATCCTGTTTCTAGTGTGCTCATGTCATCCGGAATTATTTCTTCACAAAGAATAGTGTAACGGTTTTAAGGGTTCTATTAATTTTTATTTTAAAACAAAACACGAAATAGTTAATAAACTAATTTACTTAAAAGCAAACTAGTAAACACTAAATTAAACACTAAATTATTTACAAGTTTATACCTAATTTATTTTAACAGCCGAGCGAAAGTTTTACGCGAACTTTAATGCCGAACTGTCCAACGCCGAATTCCCTTTTCCTGGTCGGCTTGCTTCCTTATAAACCGGGCTCTCTCTTCGAGAATGGCCTGGAACGCGACGGAGAGTCTCGGATTGATTTCACCGCTGACGTGATCTCGAAACACCCGAAGTTTCTGGTCTAAGGCGCGTCGGCGATGACGCATGAGACGGGCTGGAGCCGGAATCGTCACAATAGTATAATCATTGTGATCCATCTCCCAAAATAATAATTTTAAATTAATATGTCATATAAATTAAGTTAATTTTTTTTTTTAATAGACATTCAACTGAAATGGTTTTTAGCATTTCACATTCACCTTTATTTTTTTTTATTAACCTTATCTTATACCTACTCTTCAGCAGATGCTACTTTTTATGTACGCGAGATGTATTAAAAACAAGCGCTCATTACTGGAGTTACAAAAAAACACAATAATAAAAGTTTTGTCAAACTGGAAAATTCTCTGTCATTTTTCCGACTTTGAACATAACATTTTGGCGACGAGGATGGGATCCTTGTCTGTGGCTAAAGATACTTCTCTATGAGTGACCGGACCCTCCTTCATCTCTAGAAGATGTATACCAACTGGTTCTGGTATTCATCGTTAGAAATGTGCGGAAGTGGCATCCTGGAAAGCGCCTCTGCATTCCCATGATGTTTACCTGGTCTGTAAACAAATTCATAATCATAAGCGTTCAAGAATAAAGACCATCGCAACATCCTGGGTGACAAGTGATCAAGTGTTTGCTTTCCACGTCGAAAAACACCTAAAAGTGGTTTATGATCTATACCAAATTTTACATTAGAACGTCCAAATAGTATATTGTAGACCGAGGCGGTAAAGTGCTTGTTTTCCAGGTCGAGAGACCTCGAAAATTGCTTTACCGCCATGGTTTACACATAATTTTTTTTCCTACACAATTATAATTAATTTTGTTAATATCACAGAAACGTTCTTTTTCTCGAAGTAAAAATATTAAAATTGAGTTACTATTAAAATTATAGATGTTTTAAAACACGGTAATACGTGTACTAGCGCGGCCAAGCGGTCAAGACGGTGGTTTAATACACCAGTCTCTTCGGAGGCATGGGTTCAAATTCCACCTCTGCCGAGTTTTTTTTTTCTTGATAATTTTAATCCTTTTTAAAACCAAATACCAGTGGAATTAAATAAAAAAAACTTATGTTTGTTAATTTTTTGATGTCGATGAGAATGCATTGTTGTCGCGCCACATAGTGGTAAAGCCTCGTAAATTATTTTCTCGGCTAGGCATTTATGTTCATTTTGCCGGGCTAGCCGTGGAAACGTCTGCTTTCTCCTCTCTGATGAGCCGGTAAAATTGAATTTTCTACTAGTATAGGAAAAAAAATATATTTTTGAAATTTTGTCGCTCCAAAAATGAAAGACAAGGCCTCCTTAACTATTTGTGAATAATTTCTTTCAGTCTGTGACAATATTCGTGATAATAATAATAATAATAAACATTATAATAATAATAATAATAATTTCTTTTTCGGTGTTCCCCACATTTTCCTCGCTTTCACTTTCGATGATGGATCCGTTTCGTACAGTATCTTCGGCGATTACTTTACTTCCTATTATTCGTAGAAATCCAACGTACGGTTTTTCCCCAGTCCATGCCTCGTAAGGCGTTTTATCTTGGATGGATTTGGACGAGCCTCTGTTGCGCAAAAATGAGGCTATGTTGATCGCTTCTGCCCAGAGCACTTTTGGTAGTTTCGCCTGGAACATTAGACAACGTGCCATTTCTATTAATGTACGAATTGCGCGAGCCGCCACACCGATTTGTTGAGGAGTATATTCTATAGTAAGTAGTCTCGTGGTGCCTTCATTTTCTAGGAATTTCGTAAATTCCTTTGAAGCATATTCTTTTCCGCTATCAGTTCTCAGTCGCTTTAGGATACATCCGGTCTCTTTCTCGCGCTATTTGTAATTCCTTTGAACTATATTATTTTCAATATTTAAAGTTGGTTTTTGTCCGATGAAAATTGCATCACAAATTCTTTAAACCGGACATATTTTTCACTTCTGACGAAGCTGTCGAACGACGGCGAAACGTTAAGTGTTTTGTGCGCTATTTAGTGTCCGGTTTAAAGAATTATATATTATTTTCTTTTGTTCCTAATTTTTGCAAATCTGTGAAATTTATATGTCCATGGCGTTTATGCCATCTCTTCAAATTCCCAGGGTTTTCGCTTATTTGGAATACTCATCTTCAATTTCGTTCACTGTGTATAGGTCATTACGTTTCTCAGCTACCATCTCCATTGATCCATCGCTTCGTTTGACAACTACACGGTTCTTGTCGAAAATAACTTTGTAACCATTGTTCATTATTTGCGGTACCGATTTTAATTGTTTTTCAACTAGGGCACGAAAATTGCGTTCGAATTTTCGATTCGATTGTTTTTCGTTTAGTCTCATGTTTAAACTAATTTTTCCTACACCTTGAGACTTTATCCACGTATCCGACGCGGTAAATACTTTCGATTGTACGTTTTTATTTAAGATGTCAAATTTTTGTCTGTTTCTACACATGTGCCGCGTAGCTGCACTGTCTAAGCACCAAATATTTGAATTTTTTACTTCAACGTTACACGCGACTGCAGTCATTGCATCATCTGATCTTTTCGTCTCTCGTCTTTTTCTCAGATAACTGTCAGCACCTTTATGTCCAACTTTTCCGCATTCGTAACACTTAACTCCGTTAAATTTCGATTTTTTTGGCTTATCTTTTGTTTTCTCTTCCCGACCGTTTACCTGCTTCGTCTTTGCATATAGCGCTTCACTTTTACTTTCGTTTTCGAATCGTCGATCTCTCTCCGTTTATCGGGCTTCTTCTTCCAACAGTTTCACTTTCAAATCGATGATACTCATGCTCGATCGCTACCGTAAAATTCTCGAATTCCTCCGGTAATGATCCAAGCAACATTATTGATAATAGATCTTCGGGAATTTCGATTCCGGCTTCTCTTAATTGTTCGGATTTGTTAGTAAAGTCATTTAGGTATGATGTCATCGACGTATTCGATCCCTTTTTCATGCGATATAATTGCTCGTATAGTGTTGCTTTACGAACAGGGCCTTTCGATTCGTAAATTTTCTCGAACTCGATCCAAGCTGCACGTGATGTTTCAGCATTTTTCACGTGATTCAATTGTGCGGGAAATGGTGAGTGTGATCATTGCTAATACGTTTCGATCCTTTTTCGTCCACTCCGCCTAGGTTTTTATCTCTTCCCCATTCGCGTACTGCCAAAGTTCGTATGAAGATACTTTTCATCTGCAGCTCCCATTATTCGTAGTTTTCTTGGGTGAGTTTTTCGATGCTCTGCGCGTTGTACGTCGTCGACATTTTTTCACAACATAAAAACAAGTGCTTTCGCTTTTACCGATTTTTGTTATCAAATATTGATTTCCGTGCACAGGACTCGTTCTCTGGGCACATAAGCTTATATTAAAAAGATTGTTAACAAAGACACAGACGATTGTGAATATATAGCCTGTATTTTGTCACGGTATTTTTCATTCGGCCACGCCGCACTATGGGGCCAAAAGCACTTTCGCGTCTCAAAAATCTGTAACTTTTATTTACTGACTTACGTTAATTAAATTTGGTACATAGATTAAGAAAACTATAGGCTTTATGGCTGTGATTTTTTTTAAATTTTTATTTACTTCTTTATTATAGATGTTGTAATACCGAAAAGTGAAGATTGCTTAAGAGTAAAGTGCCCTTATTTTAAAAGATACATAAAAATATCATAAGAAAATGTTGTTTAGAATTTAAAGTTACAGTCAAATACAAAATTAGAACGATTAATTTGGTTGAGAAATTTAGAGTTTGATGCGAATCAAATAGCGGCTACTCTGAAGCTCATTTTTAATTAACGATTGCGTACATAAGACATAATCAACGTGTAAAGTATTATACTTCATTGGAAACGGCGCATCTTCTAGTTTTAAAATAACTATATAACATGTAAATTGCTTACTGCTTTGTTTAATAAAAAAACATAAACATAGGTATGTTTAATTTGCCATTTTAAAACTTAGCTTAAAGATTTAACTGTCATCGAGATTTGCCGGTGTGGAGTTATTGGTAGGACGTGATAGCGAAAATAATCCTCTAAATGATAGCGGAAATAACTTTTGCACATATTTTCATTTCGATCAGCTTCTAACATTAACAATTCAGTTAAAAAAAATTCAATGACGTCATCAGTGACAAATGACAATCGAAATAGAAATCAGATTCGCAACAAAAATTCATTCCTTACTTTATCACCTCACTGTATTACTATATTTATAATGCAAAATATCCAATCAAAATATTTCAAACAATTAGGTATCTAATCCGAAAGAAAGAGCTCTTCCAGGCTGAATAAATTAAACACTTGCATTTGAAATGTACCAAATATTCCACAGATGATTTCTGCAGCTGATCTCTCAGCATCCGGCCGAAGTACATCGGAATTTTCTCTGATCAATCGATTAAAGGAGTCCAGTTCGAGTTTCTGTTTGAATATACCTTCGAAAATTAATTCGAAATCATCTAAGGTACAATTTCGACTTTTGTCGTTAAATTTGAGGTAGCTTTTTCCATCTCTCGAGTACTTTTCCCCTTCCCAATCGCAGGTGACGACAACATTTTCTGCAACGAAATTGGAAAAAAAAAACAAAGTTTATTACTACTTTTATGTGTTCCTGTTGGGCACTAGTATAACTTAATAAAAAAGTTTTAATTTTTATAAATGATTCGCATAACAAACATACTGTTATGCACTATGATAGAAATCTGTTAACAATTAGTCATGACCAAGACTAATCATCTAATTCTGTAACTCATAACAACAATATTTTACATAGTGATATATTTTACATTCCCATTCCCGCACACCCGCGTAAAGGAAACGCCCATAAAACGCATTCATGTCAAGTGGGTCTTAAACACGTTCTGTTCTATTAGTTATTTTTTTTTTTTATCTGTGGTGGTTGCCCAACGGGGTCCTAAGTCTAAGACTTATCAGGACCTCAGGAGCGGGAGTGTATTTGAGTGTGTGTAAAGTGTTCCATGGCTTTGTTACTTCCAACCTTCTCGCCGTTTAAGGGGAAGCAGTGTCGAATTTTATCTCCAACACTGAAGGGTGCCTGAAGTCGATACCGACCACACCAGAGAAAAATCCCAAGTGCGGTTCGAACTGACGACCGTTCAGGCGTTAAATATAATATATTAATAATAGTTATCTAACGAGCATCGAGAACGAGCAAAATGCGAATGGCCAATGTTTTGGATGTAATTAAAATTAAGTGGAATTTACTATTTTTGCTCTTCATCGTTCCTTCTCCATCCACAGGCATAACTAATACCTTTCCCTTCGTCTTCACATCGCAATCTATATCAAATTCCGGAATATGTACATTAAATGATAAATACGGATTGTTTAGATCAATGTTAACATCCAGGATCTCGTAGTTTTCAAACCCTCTTAATTTTGTGTTGTTAAATCTTGCACTAAAGTTGGCTACTGAGGAATTCATGTGGTTCACTTCGATTGGAGGCAAAACCAATCCATCGAACGCAGGAATCTGAAGTTCAGAAATTCCCTTCCCTAGGTACGGTTTAAGATTCTGAATTGATTCCTTCAAGCAGTTTGACAGGTCTGGCGAATTGCGTTGGCATTTTGATATGTAATCAGCTGCAAATAAAATCATGTTGGGTTATTTATGCCAAGGTCAAATAACAGTTAGTTATAAATATGTTAACTTGCGTTTTAGAACCATTTTAGATGATTGGGATCTAAATGGTTCTATAACGCGAGTTAACACATTTATAAATAAAAGTAAATCGAAGGTTTTTGATTATTCAGATACCTTAGTATGTCTCCTCCGTGTTCAATGAGCTTTTTTTTAAGTTACAGTTATTGTTAAAAAACAACTGGATTCGAACAAAGCTGAAAATATTTTTATTGTATACTCGTAGCTACTTTAGAAATAGGAGATATTCAGAAAATGAAGAAAGGCAACATTCCACGAATTTAGATTAATACTTTCCAATACGTGGTTTAATAGTAAATTATTCTATTATACTGTTACGACTTCGGGTTCACAATTTGTAATCGTTGTTTATTTTAAAAACACTTTAATGTCTACAATCATTTAATACAATGAAAGCAAAATAATATCGAGCTGTACGCTTGTCTAACAAAATAACACTTAATCGTTATATTCATTCGTACAAGTCGCTTTCTAAATAAACTGATTTAAATATCCCACTGCCTCAGGGTTATATTGTTACATAGCAAGTCACGCTATTCTAGAATAGCGGTGAACAAAGATAGAACATTCTAGTAAATTCTACCATTCGGTGCGAGTCTGGAATACAGTAGAATTTTGTCTGCATCATAGGTGGCGCGACCAGTCTAAAAATATGTTACATTAAATTACATAATTAGTAAATCTTGGAGGACGGATAATTCGACCTATTTTAGTTGTTACGGGAGTTTTATTGTTGATAGTGGAAGAATTCCCTAGATAGATAATTGGTATACCAGTCCCTCCCTCACAATTGCCTTGGTAAAGAAAACACATTTGGTTGTCACGCTACGTTCCAATGGGAAAAATAATCCATCAAATGTTATAAAGGCTACATTATTGAAAGGATGATATATGTATATCGCGACAAAATGAAGAAAAGATAGTAGTACTTAAGTGGAAGGGTAAGAGAGATGATTTAATGATGAGTACGAAGCCTGATGAGTAAAGCCCGGATTTTTAGGAACTTAAAAAACTGAATTAGGCAGGCAAATAGGCAGTTAATGTCTAAGAAATAGGCACACTTTTAGGCAACCTAAAAAAATCTAGGCGTTTAATAATTTCTCCTCTTTCGTCGTTTTATAACAAAAGAAAATAAATGTATTGTTTACATTTTCAAAGCCCAAGGCTCTTTTGTAATTTGCGACTGCGAGTTGACGACATCTGTGCGAGTCCCCTTTTTGGTCCCACTCATTTAAGTCACTGGGGTGACTTAAGTTGCCTATCTTCAAGAGATTGCGAGGTGTTTTTGTTCTGGCTTCGCCCCCTTGCGCGACTAAGATTCTCACTCACTCAGTGTCTTTATCGCATAGCTTATTTATGTTAACCTATCGCAATGGTTACTTATCGTAACAAGAGTCAGTATTTTGACTAAAGTTTGTCGCTTGAGCCCCTTATCGCCCAACATTGTTGCCTTTGGTATTTTATAGAATCTTCAGGACTCCTAACTGTTTTTCTATTTACTGCTTGCCAAGCATTCTTAGTAGTTGATAAACTTCTTGTGTTTTCTTTTTACCTCGGCGAGCAGAGCGATTAATGTATGTCTTTACGTTTTACGTTTCGATATTCAGGCGCACGTAGCAAAACACCGTTCAAATATAAATGAGGTATTTGCCTCAGACAACAATTTTTTTGTGATATATTGATAAACAAACAAATGTACAAAATGGATTACATTTATTCAAATTCATTCAAATCTTTTTTTATACAGGGATGGGCAAAAGTCTGGAACCATGCTAATATCGTCTGTACCGTTAGTTCAATTTTTGTGAAAATTTGCATTAATATACAAGACTTCCTGGCGGATATGATTAGTAAATACTTGTTCGACTGAGACTTCCGGTTTAACCGGAAATGATATCAACTTTTGTTTTTTAAATAGAACATCCTATATATTTTTTAAGGTTTCGAAAGAGCTTTCTCTCAGAAATTCAATGATATAAAAAATTGATTCCTGCGATATTAAACTACCACAAAAGGAATTTTTTTAATTTTTCTCTAGGTATTTGGGCCATGAAACATAACTGGAAAATAGAAACTAAAATTGAATAATATTGACAGAGTCAATGTTAATTAACTCAATATGGCTCAATTAATAGAAAAAGAGCGAATACAAATACTGATGATGATGATTGGTTTTGGTGACCGTATAAGAACACAACAAGAAGTTTACAATCTGTTTAATAACTTGCATCCAGATCGCAACCCTATATCTCGAAGAGTTGTAAGCAAGACTCTGAGAAGATACTCTCGAAACCGATCTGCGACTTACATCATGATTTGACGCCATAACTGTGGTTGATGTTTGACGTAATTGTTCCAATTCGAGAGCAATATCCTCAGCAACAGTGTTATTCGTTGTTGCAGTATTCGATCGTCCGCTTTTACTTAAATTTCTAACACTTCCTGTTAAATTATATCTTCTCTGAGTCTTACTTACAACACTTCAAGATATAGGGTTGCGATCTGGATGCAAGTTATTAAACAGATTGTAAACTTTGTGCTGTGTTCTTATGCGGTCACCAAAACCAATCATCAATGAGTATTTTTACTCACACTTTTTCTGTTAATTGAGTCATGTTGAGTTAATTAACATTGACTCTGACAATATTTTTCAATTTTAGTTTCTATTTTGTAGTTTTGTTTCAAGGTTCACATGATGAAAAAATATTTACAGAAAAATTTTAAAAATTCCTTTTGTGGTAGTTTAACATCGCAGGAATTAAATCTTTATATCATTGAATTCCTGAGAGAGAACTCTTTCGAAACCTTAAAAAATATACAGAGTGTTCCATTTAAAAAACAAAAGTTGATATCATTTCCGGTTAAACCGGAAGTCTCAGTCGAATGAGTATTTGCTAATCAGATCCGCCAGGAAGTCTTGTATATTAATGCAAATTTTCACAAAAATTGAACTAACGGTACAGATGATAATTAGCTTGGTTCCAGACTTTTGCTCATCCCTGTATATAAAAATAGACATGCTATAAGTGCTACCAAAATACTTACGTAAATTCTTTGCGACAGAATTTTTATTCAGCAGTATCACTAAGACAACATACATCAAATTGAGACGAGCCATTGCGAATTTAACTAAACCTTGATACGATTATTGTCATTTTATATACCAGTGAAAACTAAGAAACTAACGATGTAATTAACCAATAATTACGACTTTTATGTGCTTCTATTTACCTAATTGTTTGTTTTCGTTTATTATTATTTAAAAAAGTAATGATTCATTCGAGTAAACATTATGCAAATTTATAGTTAATGGATAAAACTTCTAAAACACTTTGTTGAAAAAAGAAGTTAGAACATGCTCTGTAAAACTGATAATTGCAATAGTAATGGGTGTATGTATACCATTAGTTTTTTTAACTTTCAACATACAATGTAAATATTCCTATGTATTAAATTAAAAAAAAACGAGTAAATGCATTGCAAGTGTATACCGGTTACCTAAAAGAAAACGAGTTTCAGTAAAGTAATTTTAAGATTTATTTTGTTAACAAAATCACTGTAATAAATGTTCTCCTTCACGTTTTAAACAATATGCTAAGCAATTATCTTGTACTTACAAAATTTTTCTTAAAATTTCGGGATTTAAATCATGACATTTCATAATTGACAGCACATTTATTTCGTTGAAGATTGCTAGAAGATTGTCTCCGTATCCTGTAATGCATTGACATGTTTTTTTAAAAACTGAACATAGGAATTTACGTAAATAGGTATACTGGGTCGGTAGGGTGACAGTTCCAAGGCCACGCGCGCTCCGGATGGATCGTGTCCATCCTGAGCGACCAAAGATTAGGGTGGGGGTTCGTTGAGGGTGTGTGATTGATCTGAAGAAGTAGTGGTCGTCGGCAGGGACCTGGTGGGGGGCTGAAGAAGTGGGTATCGCTGTGAAGAGGTGGTCGACGACGGACCTGGTGGAGCTGAAGAAGTGGGCCGTGAAGAGGTGGTCGACGACGATGACTAGGGAGGGGGTTAAGGGTGTGTCTTACGTGTTTCAACGTGTTGCGCAACCAAGACGTGACTTTAGGATAAATAAAGCTGTGTTATTCTCGAAAAGTAAATAAAACAAACAATCAATAATATTTATAATTTTAGACGCATTATTTTGTCTTACTTGTGCAGATTTCCAATTAAATCAGCCCATCACAAATAATATTATGTCGTTGTTTTAAAAACGTTGATTAAATATTTAGTAATCAGAGGTGGCGCGGTTCAGTTTATTTATTATTATAGGAATATAAACATTTTAGAAGTTTAGTCTTTAGTAAAATGCCTGCGAGAGGGCGATGACCGGAGGGATGGGTGTGTCTAACGTGTTTCAACGTGTTGTGTGTGATTGCGCAACCAGGACGTGACTATATGATAAATAAAGCTCTCCCAACTGAGCTATTCCCGAGAAGTAAATAAAACAAACAATCAATAAGATTTATAATTTTAAACGCATTATTTTGTCTTACTTGCGCGGATTTCCAATTCAAACAACTCATCACAAATAATATTATGTTGTTGTTTTAAAAACGTTGATTAAATGTTTAGTAATCAGAGGTGGCGCGGTTCAGTTAATTTATTATTATAGAAATTTAGTCTTTAGTAAAATCCCTGCGAGAGGGCGATGACCGGAGGGATGGGTGTGTCTAACGTGTTTCAACGTGTTGTGTGTGATTGCGCAACCAGGACGTGACTATATGATAAATAAAGCTCTCCCAACTGAGCTATTCCCGAGAAGTAAATAAAACAAACAATCAATAAGATTTATAATTTTAAACGCATTATTTTGTCTTACTTGCGCGGATTTCCAATTCAAACAGCTCATCACAAATAATATTATGTTGTTGTTTTAAAAACGTTGAATAAATATCTAGTAATCATGGCGCGGTTCAGTTTATTTATTATTATCGGAATATAAACATTTTAGAAGTTTAGTCTCTAGTAAGATCCCTGCGATGTAAATTAAAAAAAATGATGTCACAGACTGCATAAAAAGGCCAGTCAACATGTTAACAGTTTAATAGTTTTATACTTGTGCATTGTGTGTGAAATAAAACGTGAGTAAATTTTTTGTTATACATTTCAATCAAATTAAGAAGAATTTTTTTGTTTTTTGTTTTTAGATGGATTTAGGAAAGCTAAATAAAGTTTCCCTTTTAGAAACTAAAGAAATAGTGAAGCTTGCTGAATTACCTGTAAATGTGCCACAGCCGATATACGAGGCACAAATAATAAAAACTAAATTTGGAGAAACTGTTTTATTAGAATTCACAGGTAAAATCACATATTAGACTTTACGATAGAGCTATTAAGCATTCTGATTTATCTGTAGGAGTACTACGGAAATTGCAAACCAATTTAGGACATTTGAAAAGGTTTAAAAATCTCATTGAAAAACAAATTTATATCGGAGCCGGAACTGGGGAATCATTACGTAGTAATCGAGTAAAATGGGAGGAATTAGTGACAGGTTTTAAGGGTAGGGTTCGCACTGGGATAATTATTAATTTAAATCATAAAGATTTAAACCAATTTTTCGATGATGCGTTTAACCTTTTCAAAAGTAGACTTAGAAATTCTTTAAAAAAAACGCTCATGCTTAAAGTAAATACTTGTTTTTATGGTGAATTTCTTAGAAAATCGGAGGATGAGGAAATAATTGAAAAAGTATTTTAACACCAAAAGTAAAATCATTGATGCAGGGATAGATTTAAGTCAATGGTTTGAGGTTAATGTAAAAGATGATATTTTTAACGCTTTATCCGAATTTTCAGTCAGGAAGTGGGTGGACTTTAGATAAAATTATTAGTTTAAAAGTTAATATGAATAAATATGAAGTGGGGAACGATATCTCATCCTACATTAGACTACCGGAAAAAGTTGAAAAAAGCTGGCTTGTATTAATTTTAAAAATATGTACGACGAGGTGTGTTTCATTGGGCTATAGTTAGTGTTCTTTTTCCTGTAAATGTAAAATTAAATCCAAATCGAATTTCTTCATATCTTCATTACGCTGATGTGCTAAATGTAAAAGAAATTGAATTTCCTATGACATTACCACAAATTCCTAAATTTGAAAAAAATAATACTATCTCTGTTAATGTATTTGGGTCGGAAATGGACTCAAAATCAAATTTTTCTGTTGTTCCAGTCCGTGTAACTAAACGAAAATTAGAAAAACTTGTAAATCTATTAATTGTTCAAGATATTTATTTTCCAAAAGTAAACGAATTTGAACCGATATCGGATGATGATGATGACCTGGAAGTAGAAATAAAGTATTATTGCTACATAGATATATCTACAAAGATATATCTAGGCTATTAACTAATCAGCTTTCTAAAAAGAATCATAAAATATATTTCTGCGATAGATGTCTAAATTATTTCAGTTCGGAGGATAAGTTAAACGAGCATGTTGTGTATTGTGAAAAACTTAATGACTGTAAAATTGAGTTTTCCAGAGAACGATTTGTTAAATTTAAAAATTTCGTTTACAAAGAAAAAGTTCCGTTTGTTATTTATGCAGATTTCGGCCATTTAATGATGATAACCATTGTAAAACGAGTAGATATCAGAAACACATAGCATACAGTGCAGGGTATTTTTTTAAATGCAGCTATAATCAAGACTGGTCGTATTATAAAACTGCTCGAGGTTTAGATTGTATATCTTGGTTCATGGAGCAATTAAGCAAAGTTGCACAATTTGTCTCTTCCAAGTTAAATCACGTAGAGCCCATGAATGTTGAAGTTAGTTTACGAGATGCTAGTAAAACTTGTCATATTTGCGCAGAGGAGTTTAAGGAAACACAAAATTATTAGGGACCACTGCTATCTCTCTGGAAACTTCAGAGGTTTTGCTCACAATAAATGTAATTTAAATTACAAAAAATCCTTTGTAATTCCAGTGGTGTTTCACAACCTCGGGGGCTATGACGCACATTTTGTAATCAGAGAGCTTGCGCAGACTTATCATATTACTTTATTACCTGAGAATAAGGAAAAATACATTAGTTTCACAGTTCACGATGATAAAACTAAATTAAGATTTAAAACTAAAAACTAGCTTTTACACGATTCCAGGGTATATGTATGGAACTGTACGCTTAAATATACAGGGTGTGGACTCGAAACAATTCAAGATGTTGATATGCTAATGTTCATAGAACGCGGTGGGATAAGTCAATGTTGTAATGGGTTTTCTCAGGTAAACAATAAGTATTTAGAAAATTATGATAGTAACAAACCCTCAACATACCTTACGTATTTTGATGTAAATAATTTATATAGTTGGGCTATGAGTCAACTTCTTCCATATGGGGGATTTGAATGGACGGATAACAACATTGATGTTACTACTGTCCCCGATGACGCTGAAACTGGTTACATCTTAGATGTTGATTTAGAATATCCGGAAAATTTACACGACTTGGATAAAGATTTACCTTTCTGTGCTGAACATAGAAAACCTCCAAATTCAAAATTATCTAAATTAATGACCACTCTGTTTTCTAAAGAAAATAACGTTATTCACTATAGAAATCTTAAGCAAGTTCTGCAGCATAGTTTACGATTAATTCACATAAATAAAGTTGTAAAATTTAAACAGTCCCCACGGTTGAAATCCTACATAGACTTAAACACATCATTAAGAACTTTGAGAAAACAATGCAGAATGTCCGAAAACATCGAATCGTGAAAATCGTTCGCAGCTGGCACGGTCGTTATAGAGCTAAAAATTTGATTTCAAGTCCTAATTTCCAGAACAGATCCATTTTCAGCGATGATCTTATGGCAATAGATATGAAAAATCATGCATTATATTCGATAAACCTCTGTACATCGGAATGGCTATCCTAGATATTTCTAAAACTTGCGTGTACGAATTTCACTATGATTACATGTTAACGAAATTTCCTATGGAAAAATGTAAGCTTTTATACACTGATACAGACAGTCTCGTGTACGAACTACAGTGTAATGACGTATACGAAGAGGTTATCAAAAAAGACATTCATAAATTTGATACTAGTGATTATCCTCAAGACAATCGTTGGAATATTCCATTGGTAAACAAAAAAATACCTGGTCTAATGAAGGATGAGAACAACAGCAAGTTAATGACTCAATTTATTGGGTTACGTTCTAAACAGTACACCTATAGAGTTAAAGAAGTTAAAAAGAGAAAGTGTAAAGTCTAATGTGGTGAAAAATAAAATTACCTTTGATGATTACCTCAACTGTCTGGAGAAATTTGCGAAGAAAAATCCTCAGGAAGTGTGCTTACTACACAAAACTCAGCGCTGTATACAATCGAAATTACATGAAGTATACAGCGTTCAGCAAACAAAAATTGCTCTTAATCCTTTAGATGATAAGCGGTGCATTCTTCCTGAGGCTCACGATACTCTCCCGTGGGGTCACTATTCAATCATGGACTCCTCCTAATTCCATCACCGAGATTTTTTAAAAACATTGTTTATTATATGTATTTTAATTGTAATTATTTATATACTATATATTTTAATCGTATTATTTATATTTTCTTTTATTATATGTATTGAAATAATTTAATGATTTTCTATTTCAAACCTAACCTAAAAATAAAAAGGACAAAAAGATTCTATTGATATTTTTATTTAAGCACTTGATAAAAACATTTTTCTATCTAAGTCATTCATAACCTTATTTAACATTCACGCATACAGTATGTCTGAATATTACAAGGATACAAGTCACATAAACTTAACATAACAGTATATGGAGTCAATTCACAAATATTAGATTCGCTTAGAATATTATTAGTTACATTTAAAAAGTTATTATAGTAATTTTCAAATCTTAAACTATGTAATAAATCCATATGAGATGATACAAGTTTGTTAATATTTATAAACTTGCGTACAGTATTTCCAGATAAATAAAATGTACAGGAACCATCAGTCACTTTCAGCATCTTATTACCAATAAATGGTGATTTTATTAGTGTATAATTGGAAAACTGAACTTCAACCTTGTAAATATTTAAAGACTTTAAAATCACCAAGATATCTTCAATATTTTGCTCTATAAATTAAGCTATCTTCCTTTTCTTGTTCGTCTTCTTTTGATTCCCTCACAGCATCAAAGTAATCTGCGATAAATTGTTGAAGGTAAGTAATGAAATCATTCCAGTCTTCTCTTCTGAAAGAAATATTGTCAGGTTTCGAAAAACACTCCATGTACTTTCATTAGTATCCTCACCGCTGCACAGTGGATCAGACTCCGCTAATGCTGGACAAAATTATATATTGTAAAATTTTCGTCTTATCTACATAATTATTATTTTAATTAAAAAAAGAAACTAGTAACTGCAACTAGAAATTAATCATATTCACATGAAATTTTTATTTTTCACCATCTGCAATATCGGAATTACTCATTTCATCTAATTCTTTAAGTGTAGCTAATAATTTTAATACTTCTGACAGAAATTATTTTAAAAATGATGGTAGATATTATTTTAAAAATATGCGTCTAATAATGTTTTACTGCAAATACATGAAGAAAACCAAACAATGACCTTTGTATTTGTAGAACTGCAGAATATAACACATATTCTGAAGTTTCGCATGGAAGTTGGAATACCTTTTCGAATAGCACATATTAGCAGCCAATTTTTTCACATACTGAAACGTTCGCTAAAATTGTTTTCAAAACAATTTCGAGTGTTGCATGTTGCATTAAAATAACAAGCACATGTCCGTATTTTGGTATCTTCTGCAAGCGATAAGGCAGATACAGGGTGACGCGTCGTCCGGGCTCGAGTGGCTTGGGACCACACACAAAAAAAAACGCATAAACAAATAATCTTAACATATAGCTGGTGCTTTCTAAAATTTTTGTACATGCACACACACCATAAAACAAAGCTATGTGACGGTTTAAATTGTTTTCTTGAATCTGTATACATTCCGTCTCTTTAAAATCGTAGATAAATGGCCCCAGGCGCTTGAAGATATCAAGTTACTGAGCGAGTTGAGACCTTTTCGCTGAAGCCTGTGTCTGTTCAGTTAGTCAACAAATAATGTAAAAATGTCAGCGTTTACACTGGAATATTAAAATTTATAGGTGCTTCATTTGCGCCAGGCGACAGCGAGTTTCTGCTGATAAGTTAATGCAAAGTGTCTGTTGATGCATTTTGGGAATCTGTGAGGGGCGTGCGTGTGAAAATAAATACTACGACCATGATTGGTCGAGGTGATTTCAGAATTCTGCTGCAAGTCCGACGGGGTGGTTTTTGATTGTTTTCGTGGTAAGAGATAACACGGAAAAACGGTAGTTAGCATGAAGGCTCTAGCGGGAACGGTCGAATTCAATTCTAATTGGTCTTAATTGTGTTTGTCCTTAGGCGCTTGTAGTCCTTTAGTCAAATTTGTATCTTTATATAACTCGGTTGCTTGTTAAATCATTTATTCGGGCACGATGAAGTTTAGTGAAACAGAGCAATTAAAATAACACACCGCGCGCCGCGAGTGCCGCGAGTGATTAAAAAGCAGTTTTGATAAGTGCGCTAATGTCACGCATTAACGCGTATTGGTAAATTTGCATGTATTTGTATTTTCTCCATCGCATCCTTTGTGGCATAAATAAAGCGAGGATAAATTACATTGTATTAATTAGTTGTTGAAGGATCCAGTAAAATTCATTATTATCATTACATTTAGACAACTTTAATCAAACTATTTTTATTTACTGACTGCGAGTATCAAACGCATTAGTGATTTTCATATTTACAAGCTTTGATTGGTCAGCGTTCGTAACTTGTAGCCAAGTTCGTTAATTTAATTAATCAACGGCAGTTTGTCATTCCCTACATCTACTTGGGACTTTCCATACAGTGTACGTTAGAGACCATCACAATCATCTCTCTCAAGCAAATTATAATCCAGACAATTGGTTATACATTCCTGACAATTTTCTTGACCAAGGTTTTCACACCCTGTATATGTGGGAGGGTCAACCTGTTGTCTTGGCTGTGAGATTTACAGGTAAATGATAAGCGACTGCCTTGAGACTGTAAGGTCAAAAACACCCATAGTGTAGTACCAGGAAAAACAGTCGAAGGGACCTTGCGCAATTGGGGGTTAGATAGGTTTAGCCGACGGAAAACGACGAAGAGAGAGATTTGTAAAAAGGTGCCAAGGGCCACTCTCTCAAGGCGATCGGAAGTAGCTGGGAAAGTCCCCTACCCATCGACCTGAATTAATTAGGTTAATTAGAGAAGGAGTTACTCCAATACCTCCCCAAGGGGGAGTCCTTGAAAAACTGGTGATTGCTTTTGGTTTACCTGCAGATTGAGCGCTAAGGCGACAGGAATCACATACTTTGCCAAAGCATCTGACTAATGCATTAATTAACTCCATTGATTAAGTACACTGTCGTCCCACCAAGACACTTTGGGCGTTGGTTTATTAAATCGAACAAGTCTTTGAATACCAGCAGAGTTACAGACGCTGTACTAAGACTCTAACTTTGAAACTCAATTAATTACTGATAAATCAGGAGTGGAACGCCCCAATAAAAACATCGGTGTAACATTATACCACCAACGGTGTGAATCGGAAGTAAAGAGATCGCGCCGATACCCGAAGTCGAAAACTACTACGAAAGTCACACTGTATTTCCTGAAATCGTAATTTTTTGATTAATTGTATTTATTTCAAACAATCAGGGTTTTTACACTCAATTTCTCTGATTCTATAGAAGAGGAGAAGCGGAGTTTTTTCCCTTATCAATTTTATTACAATAAATAATTAATTAAAATTTAATTGTTGCATTTCATTTTAAATTATCCTCTCCTTGTTCATTCAAGAGTTCCACTGCTTTTATTATTGTTCACTTGTCAATAATTACGTCTAATTAGACGGGCGCGTTACAATACATTACTTAAGATTACAAGCTATGCCATATGTGAAAAGTACAGTTGGATCTAGTCGGTTTAATTGTGTACGTCTATAATTCGAACAAGACCACATTTTATTTTATGTAAGAATTAAGGTAATTTAAATGTGCATAAATAATATCTCACAGTAAATATTAAAATTTTAGTTACATCTTCTGCACTTACTTTTATTAGTTTCTTCCATTTGTAATGCATTAAGCAACTTAACAAAATAATTGAATCAATAACAAAATAAAACATACAAGCAGTTCTTTTAGAAACCTTCTCGTTTGATAACTGCAATTACGTACGCTCTCTTTCTTATTTCCTACTGCAGATATAACTCGCTTATTTGTCATAAACGTATACTGTCATAAGCCTCGGAATATTTTGTTACATTTTACGGCTATTTTACAGTGTTTTATTTCATTCGATTATTTTGAATTTTGACCAGCTTTGGCAGAATCTGACCCACTGTGCACTGGTACATAACCTCTTGCAGCACTAAGTCCAGTAATTATTTTATAATTAGAATGGGTTACGTAAAAAACGTTTTCACAGATATAACGTTCCTCATTCTGTATTGCCTCTCGATATATTTCACTCATTCTGTCAATTTCTTGCCAATAACCAGAATCTTCTGAAGAGGGTGAGCTGAGTGTAAAATCTTCTGTAGAAGGTGAGCTGGGTGTAAAATCTTCTGAAGAGGGTGAGCTGGGTGTAAGTGAAGCCATGGTCATAATCAATCAACTTAACACTTGAAGAGGTTAACAAATACTAATAAATAACTTTAGCTCTAGCTTCCTTTTATACCTAAGCTTTAAGCAAAAAATATAATATTAGTCATCCATTTACTTCAAAAAGGCCTCCCCTCCCCTTCTCCAATTCATATAAATGTGTGCGAATTTCCATAAGAAATAACATAATTTTAGAGAGATTTTGTGCAAATCGGTTTTGATTACAGCTGATTCCTCGAGCAGGCTCTGTACAGCTGTTTCAGGCCTAGATGGGCCTTCGTCAGCAGAACCGTAGCTCGAGAATTCCACTGCAAACCAAACCGATCTGTCCTAGGTTATTCGCCATTGTGATGTGAAAGTAATGAACATTTTAACTAGGCCTGAAACAGCTGTACAGAACCTGCTCGAGGAATCCGCTGTAATCAAAACCGATTTGAACAAATTTTTTTAAAATTCTCATATGCTTTGACAGCAAGCATGGCTGTCTTGCCGAACTGGCTTCAATTTGTCAATCCTACTGCAATGTCAGGTCAAAAAGCTATCGAAAGATGTCGCTACTTAAAATGTTCATAACATTTATAGAATATTAACGCAATCAATCCAGCTGTTATGGGATACATCTAGACCTAACCATCGTATGTAAACTTGTTTCCCTCGTCTACGTAACACCTTTTCAACGAGATACACATCGAGATTTTGCGTTTTCTGCAGTTCTTCTTCGTAGAATCCTCCACTAATAGGTCTACCATTCATGTCTTCCAGTAAATAAGTTGTAGGATTAGTAATTCGAACTTTTGCTCTTTTAAATAACTCGGTTGTCCAATTAGGTGTGTATCCCTTGCTAAACACATGTTCATTCTTACTGATTCGTACAATGTCGCCAACCTTGTACCGTTGCGGTGCTGCCAACTTAATCCAATGTGATTTTAGGCTGAACTTAAAATTTGTTTTTCGTTACTTTTATTTACATCGCAGGGCTTCATTCCAATTGTTCGATGACATTGATTATTATACTCTTTGACGATCTCTGAAAGTATATCCATCCACCTGTATGGACTTTTTAAACTAAAATACTTGTATAATCTCTCCTTTAATGTTCTTATGACCCTATCAACTATAGAGGCTTTTTTCACGGTATATAATAATAATAATAAATTGTCTTTATTGCACTCTCAAGACATAATTACATTAGATAACAATAAATGATATACTTAGCGAGAGTACAAACACAAGTTGAGATTCAGAATTGTAGGAAAATCCTACTCTGTTCTACCATCTAAACCTTGAAATACCAAAAGTTAACGAATAAAATAAATTAACTGCCTAAAACTAACTCGGAAACTTAACTTGATGTAAATAGAAAATGAAAGAGAAAAAAAATAACCTTATTGAACTTGAAAATTGAACTTAAAATTAGCTTCGAACTTAAAAGGTAAGCTTCCGTGATGTTGGGCATACTGATATTTCTAAACGAAAAAGAACAGAGAAATAAGCACATTGCTCCGAGGAATAGCAGTTGTTTTATTTATTTTTTTATTTTAATTGAGTGGCATTTTGTTTATGGAGTAGCAACTGACGCAGCTTAGTTTTAAACAAAGACAAGGAGAGATGTTTGAAGTGGTCAGGTAGATTATTATATTTACAATAAATCAGAAAGGAAAAAGATCTTTCAAAGAGTATCGTAACATGAGCCGGGGGTGAAATGAGACCCCTATATCTTGTAGTAATGTTATGTATGTCCGAACGGAACCTAATCTTATTATACAGATAGGGGGGGGGGGGGTGTTGAAGAGTTATAATTTTGTGATAAAGGCAGAGAGTAAGAAGTTCTCTGCGAGTATCCATAGCCAACCGATTAGCATCAAGGAGCTTATGCGAGATATGTTCAAATTTTCTGATGCCGTATATGAATCTCAGGCAGGCATTCTGTAATTTTGAATACGATTGCAAGTTGTACTATCAATGGAGGCATGATAAATAGGTGCGCAGTATGCAAACTGTGACAGAACAAGAGCCTCAATTCTATGCTTAGGTAAAATCTATGTGGGTACAAATTTTTTAGACTGATGTAGGCATTATTAACGTATTTAGTGATCTGTTCCCTGTACCTAAAAGAACCAACAAATATTAACCCAAGGCTTCTAGCTTTAGCCACGACAGGAATTTTAATATTATTGATACTAATATTTAAAACTTTCAGAAGAGAGTCACAAGTAGCCTTGTTTCCAAAAAGAAGAACTGCTGATTTATCAGGGTTAATATGTAAGCAGTGGTTGAGAGAAACATTATTCAAACTATTTAGGTCAGCATTAATTTTTGATTGTGCTAGCTGCCAATAAACAGGCATGAAACTAAGATAGATTTGACAGTCATCAGCATACATGTGAGATTTACAATGATCTATGTGCTCCGTAAACTTCGAGGTATAAATCGTAAATAAGGTAGGACTCAATATAGACTCTCGAGGGACACCTTGCGAGACAGTCAGCGGTTTAGAGAGTGAAAGATCTAACTTGACAATTTGTGTCCTATCCTGAAGGTAATTGCTAATCAGAGACACGGCATTAGTACTGAGACCAATATGAGACAATAAAGAAGTAAGAGTTAGATGATCAACGGTGTCGAAAGCTTTACTATAGTCTAGTAATACAAGCGCAGTGATTTTACCGTGATCACATGAATCTAAAATATCATCAGTGTTGTTGTGCAACTGAAACCTGGTCGAAAACCAAATTGATTAGGAGATAGTATTTGAAATTCATTCAGGAAAGTTATTAATTGTTTAATAATTTTTTCAAATAATTTGGACAGCACTGGAAGTAAACTAATGGGACGTAGGTCCTTGTACTGAGCAGGTTGCTTTATTTTGGGTATAGGACGTACAAGAGCTAATTTCCAGACTGTAGGAAAAGTGCAGTCAACAATACATGAGTTAAAAATATGGGTGATGTAAGGGGTTATACATAGGAGACACAACCTAATCATATTGATGTCGATTCCATCATAGCCAGCAGCATTTGATTTAAACTGATAATTAGTATCTTCGACATCAATGGGCAAAAAGTTAAAATTCAAATTATCCTCATTCGAATCATAAATGTAAGGAGTATGTTGACTATTAGATTTGGAGACGCAGTTAATGTAGTAACTATTAATAGCATCAACATTACTTAAATGAGCAGGGACACATTCGTGCTTTTTACTAAGATTTAATGAATTCAAATCTCTCCACAAGGCTTTACTATCAGAGTCCTTGGAAATAAAATTAAAATAAGCTTTGCGTTCAATTCTATAAGTAATTGTAGTGAGATTCCTTAAAGATTTATAATAGTCCCAGTGTGCCTGCTGTCGTGTTTTCCTAAATTTGGCTTTCGCTTTATGTGCTGTAGTGGTTAACGTTATATTTTTTCATCAAGTTTTTAAAGTGTACGTTATAAAATTCAGTTGCTTGATCTGTATTTAAATTATTACATGCTCTCTTGCTCTCCTTAAAAATGGCATCCATTGCCTGTGTAACTTCAGGTCCACTCTTGTTTTTTATAGGTTTAGCCCATACGAATTTTGAAAAACAATCTATTACAACAATTGTGTATCTAAAATTACGGTTCTCCTTGACATAGTTACCCATTTCGGCTAAATCTGCTTGCCACAGGTCATCTATCGCCTTTATTACTGTGCGCCTGCGCTTAATATATCTTCGCGCCGGCCTATGTAGATCGTTAACCAATCGAAAATTTTCGTAGGAAT
Source organism: Dorcus hopei (assembly GCA_033060865.1). Taxonomy (NCBI): domain Eukaryota; kingdom Metazoa; phylum Arthropoda; class Insecta; order Coleoptera; family Lucanidae; genus Dorcus; species Dorcus hopei. The sequence goes on along the minus strand of CM065426.1, from coordinate 63,557,320 downwards.
TCTTCATCCTACGTACAGTCGGAATCTTTGAAGATGACGCCAGACGAAAACACAAAGAGCGAACGGTCTATCTCCTTTAAATCATGTGCGGTCGGTCGAGAGTCGTAAAATATTATAGTAGGTATAAATCCTCCACAACGAATACTTTCGTTTAGTTTAAGAATTGCATTTGTAGCATATAATTGAAAATTTGATATTTATGGGCAAAAATTAATTTATTAAAATTGCAAGTATATTTATTCAACTTGGCATTAAACAAATATAATAATTCGAAATGGGACAACCACCTGGACAACGAGACAGTTCTACCGCAACAAGAGCTTATATTTGCGGATTGGCAGAATCCGGAATGTCAACGCGGAATATAAACGAAACAGTTGATTTATCAGTAAGTATTCTTTTGGTATTTCTCGAGATGACAGACACCATTATTATTAATATTAGTTACTAAATTACCAGAATTTTTAATCCAAAATTAAAACAAAACCAATATGCTCAGTTTTCATTCACGATTATTAATTAAAATCCTGATTATCTAGAAACTAATAATTTCATCCAGCCAATCGATATTTGTCCGTCGAAAGACACTGCATGTAGACGTCAGACGCTCGATTATAATTCATAATTTCGACTCGAAATCCTTTCGATTGTGTTCAGATTGATTGAAATTCACTCGATCGAGTTGTCGCACGTCATCTTCAACCAATCGAAATTATGAATTCAAATCGGGCACCTAATATTTTATAAAAGATATGCAAAGTAAATGAAGAATGGCGATAAAAAAATAATGAGGTCAAGAAGAAGGAAATTATTTACCTGAGACTCGTAGACCAGGCCGTAAAAGAGCGACCAGTCGTGCAGAAGATGAACAAATACATGATCTTATTACTCAGACTCCTTTTACATCGTCTATCAAAATTAAAGAACAGTTAAATTTAAACTTTTCGTTACCTACGAATGTATGTTTTTAAGTTTTAATATTTTACATATTGACTACGACGACGACGACGATAACGGTGTATTTAGTGATAGAAGACGGTGTGGAAAATTTTTACGTGCAACGACAGCAAGAAGAATTACACCTCAAAAAATGTCACAACGCTCTGAAAATTGAGCCTTTTTACCATGTGGTCATATAGCCAATTCTATAAACAGTCGTTGTAAAGTGTGTGAGTGTCGCGAAAAAGAAGAGATGGAATGTAAAATTTGTCGTACAAATGATCGAGAATTTCTGCCTTGTGGACATATTGCAAGCCGTAAAGACTGTAATTTTTCACAGAAAGTCTGTATAATCAGTGGGAAAAGCTTGGAAGCTGCTGTAGTATTAGGTGATAAATAGACATTACTGATGTAAGGACCCGAAAAATGCGTAAAGAAATTTCAAAATTATTAAAATGATTCTGATTTGAAGACATTACCACCTCAGGTTTTTAAACGGAAACTAAAGTGTGTCCTACTTAGTGAGGCTATGTAATTAGTGAGCGAACTCTTCAATTGAACTTTTCAATTAAACTTTCCTATTAGTTTTCTTATTCTTCTTTTAGCTTCTTCTTCTTCTGCTATATTATTTTCCTTTTTCTTCTATCTCCATGCCTTCTTCACAATAATTATTGTTTTTCAATTATCTTTTTTTTTTCTATCATTATTATTATTATTATTATTACTTTTTTTTGTTAAGAGTATGCCAGGTAGAGCAGTATGCTCCTTTTGAGCTAACTGATGGCGTACCTTTTGATTCGAGTGTGTTCAGTTATTTTATTTTATTTTAGTAGTTATTTTATTTTACTTTATATACATATTGAATGTCATCTAATTATTCGAACCAATAAACGAATTATTATTATTATTATTATTATTATTATTATTATATTTTTTTCCTCTTAAAATTCTACTTGATCTCAGGAGGAAATCGGACCGCAGGAATCGCATATCATTTTCATTAGTCTAGAACGTGCTTTCAAACCAGAGACAATATTAAGTTGCGGTGATAGAGTTTTTCAATTCTCATTGAGTCAGCAAAAGCCGTGCGACCAGCCTCTCTGGCAACTGACCGCGCGACTCATGGCTAAAAATGGTAAAAGCAACACGTGTACGCCATCTAGTGGAAAGCGGCCCGCCGCTAAAAGCCCGAATCAACCACGGTTTCTTTTCAAAAATTTGCTGAATCTGAAAAACATCCCACTTCGAAGTTCGAGGGTAGTGGCGAGGGCTTAAGTAGACGCGAGAAGCGAAAAAGAGTCATTTTCCGGTTCCCTTAGTTTTGTCCGCGTTAATTTCTCGTCGAAATTTTAGTTTAATTAATTTTTGTTCTAAGGTCGGTTTTGATTTATTTTAACATTAAAAATTTTCAAAGTTTGTTATCGGTTTCGGGTAGAAAAAGGCACAAGCTTTCTCCGTGTAGTTTTTTGTATCAGTTATTTTAAAATAAATTCGCTCGCTAACGAATCAATTCTCGTAAATCTAAATCGATAGTGTTTTTCCTGAGTTACGGATACGAGAAAAATCATTTAAGATTCGTCCCCGGTAAGCTCAATGTCTTTGTTGCTTAAAAAGTTAGATAATTATTAACAAAAAGCATTTTTCTAAGTGTATTGTACCATTCCCCCTTCTTGTCGAGTTTTTGTTTTATTTTGACATAATTTTCAGGTTGTTTTGTATTTTTTTATCTGTTTTATTATTTTGTTATAAAGTTCTTTATTTTGTTTTTTTTCAAAATTTGTTAAATCTTTTTTTTGCCGATCTAAATTGTATGTTTTATTATTTTCGTTGAATTTCGTTTAATAGTTTTAATTGTTAAAACTTTCGAATTTTATTTCATTCTCAAAGTAGAATTTAGAGAACCTTTTTATTAAGTGGTAAATCGAACAGGGAGAGGAGAAAGATTCAACAATTCCAAAATAGTAAGTCCGAGGGTCGAAAGGGCCAAAATTCATACCGAGTCCGAAGAGAGTGGACGGAACGACTCCTGGCTACTTTTCGGCTAATTCCAGGAACGCTACTAACAAAGGAGTCGCCTTTTGTGTCTCGATTCGGTTTGTAAAAGTTCATAAAAAATTGGTTATATGTTGAAAAATCATTTTATCAAAATATAAATCATCCTTTCCCGTATCGCAGTTCTTACACTGATACGGGTAGTTTATTGCTATTGTAATGTTTCGCACGCGGCCGGTGAATGGAAGACAATTCAGCGTTGGACAGTTCGGCGTTAAAGTTCGTGTTACATTTTCGCTCGGCTGCTAAAATAAATTAGGGATAAGCTTGTAAATAAATGTTAGTGTTATAGTGTACATTTATAAATAAATTAGTTTATTAACTATTTCGTGCTTTGTTTTAAAATAAAAATTAATAGAACCTTTAAAATCATTACACTATTATAACATTATTTTTGAACCTGTATATATCAAGAAATAAAAAGATATTATTTGTAAGCAAATCATTAGTTTATCTGCAATCATGGCGGTACTAAGTTCACCACACTTTATACTTTTACATGCAGTATTCCAAAATATTCTTTACATACATCAACCGTACAATTCGAAAGAAGTTTTTGCCTGTTTCGATATACCTGGATTGAAAAATAACAGCGCTTGTTCAGGATGGGTAAAAATGGTATCCCACCTTATTAACAATCACATTCCTACTTTTTACACTTCGATACCTAATAATAGTACACAATATAAGACGAGGATTATATTTCAAGGTGGTACCTCTGAAGACTTGCATTGGAAAATGATAGAAAAAGACGCATATTTTATGAAAAAAAGAAAATTAAAAGGTTCAAGGATCATTAACCGGGAAGATCTGACACAGAGAAGAGTTTCAATGATTAAGGAAATTACATTTCGGCAGCAAGGCTGTTTTCACCAACAGTGGAAATATATCAGTTAAAATTGATAATAAAATAAAAAAAAATACGTCTTTAAGTGATTTTAAAATGTTCATGAATACTCTTAATTTAACACAGTAAGATTGCGTACTGCTTACCTTTGTACAAGGAGGTGTACTCGCAGGTGATTTTGCATACTGATTTTTTACATATTAATTTTTTTTTCTTTTTTCTTTCTAAATTTTGTTTCCTTTTATGTACGGCACTATTCTTGATACTTAATGAGTTTTACCTATAATGAAATTGATAGTTTTATAATATTGTTATGTTTAAATTAGCGCATTTAAATATCTCTTTTGGCGAAGTTAGACAACTTGGTAACTTTTTTAGCCCTTAACAAATATTGATATTTTAACTATTTCAGAAACTTGGCTATCTGCAAATATTCCGGATCAATTTGTCAGTACAGACGGCTATACATTTCTCAGGAAGAATCGTTTAACTCGTGGAGGTGGTGTTGGAATATACACAGTTGGTCTGACCAAGACTAGGTATACGGTTAATTGTGAGTAAATGAAGGAGAGGCTCATTGAAACTTGTGTGGAAATGAAATAGAGATATTACAATGTTGCGTGCGAAGGTAGGAATTCTGCGGCCGGAGCGTGGCCCGCGTTATCAATCGGCAACGTCAATCGGCAACGTCGATTGATATAGCTACTTCGTTTACTCATGCGCTTTCTACTATTCTATCCTTCATTTACTCATGATAAACGCATAGCCAGTGGTGGTCAGGCCAGCGCGATATACATATAAGTAACTCTTTGCGGTTCTCTGTGTTACCGTCGAGTGACGCTATTAAGCAGCTGTGGATTCAGGTGAATGTTCACACAAATATTGTAATTGGGGTAGCTTATAATCCATCATACAGCAATTACAAAACTTTTCTTAATGAATTTGAAAATAGTTTTGGATCCTTTATGCTTCTTTCGGATAAAGTTTATTGTCTCGGGGATTTTAATATTGACCTACTGAAATTCGACAGTCCCGCAAGTAAGCATATGTTACATTTGTTAAACTCTTTTGGAGCAGTACAAATCATAGATCAACCCACTAGAGCAACCTTAAATACCAAATCACTTATCGATATAATTGTTACTAATGATGACAACTATTTAGAACAAGGTGTTATTACATGTGATATCTCCGATTATGACTCAGTGTATTGTACGTTGTCGGATACATGCCCTAAAAAAATTACTTGTCATACTTATAGGTGTTTCAAAAATTTTAACTTAGAATCATTTAATTTAGGTTTGGAGCGTATACCATTTCATCATATATTCAATATTAATCAAGTTGATAAAAAAATAGAGTTTTTTTAATTATAATATTACCGCATTATTTGACAAACATGCTCCAATTAAAACCAGTCGATTTATCAAACCAAAGATGCCCTGGATAACTGATAATGTGCTTTTGCTTATGTCGCTCAGGGATAAGGCCAAATCTAAATTTAAAAAAACGGGATTAATATCTCATTGGGAATATTTCAAATCTCTACAAAATTTAACCACCCGAACTATCTTGCTAGAAAAGAAAGCTTATTTCAATTTCATTTCTAGGTCTCAAGGAGTTAATGGCTTTTGGCAACACATGGACAAGTTGGGCTTGTCAAAAAAAAATCATTATAGGATCCCGGATCTTTTGTCTGATCCCGATAAATGTAATAACTACTTAGTCAATTATGACAAATCCAGTGGCTCTATAGGTACGTCATTGCGTTTGACGAACAAATATGATGTTCCGCTACTACAACATAATTTTGAATTTTATACAATTAATCAGCTAGATATGCATAAAATTATTACAGAAATTAAATCTAACGCCGTGGGTAGTGATGGTTTGACCATTAATATGATTAAATTGTGTTGCCCATTTATTTTGCCTTTTATCACCCATATTATTAATTCATCCATCTGTGACAATACTTTTCCAAAAATATAGAAACATGCAGTGCCAAAAGTTAAACAGCCTACATCACTTAAAGATCTCCGACCAATAAGCATCCTTTCTCCACTATTAAAATTTTTTGAAAAAGTCATAAGACTTCAACTCATGAAACTAATTAATGATCATAACTTATTACTACCTTTTCAGTCGAGATTTAGAAAAGACTTCAGTTGCACTACTGCCCTATCAAAAGTCACCGATGATATTTTGAAAGTCACTGATGAAGGTGACATGGTAGTCCTTGTTTTATTTGACTTCAGCAAGGCTTTCGATACAGTCAGCCACGCTTTACTTTTGTCGATCTTAAAATATATCGGTCTGGGCATCGATGCTGTTTCTCTTTTAAATAGTTACCTGAGTGAACGCTTACAAATCGTGAATATCGATAACATTTATTCTACACCTCAAATTGTTTTGAGAGGGGTTCCCCAAGGCTCTATTCTGGGTCCCCTGCTCTTTACTCTTTATACTTCCAACCTCCTCAGCGATGTAAAATACTGCAATAAACATGCAGATGATGTACAATTATACTATTCCTTCAAAGCTTCTGATTGGCAAAAAGCAGAAGCTGAAATTAGTGAGGATTTAAACAGTATTTATTCATCTTCTTTACAGCATGCATTCTACATTAATCCTGACAAGTCAAAAGTTTTATTATTTGGTAAAAAGAAGATCTGTAATAACTTATCAAAAATTCTAAAAATTCAAATTAACATCGTGCGAATACCCTTGGTTGAGAAACCAAAAAGTCTAGGTCTAATTTTAGACAATTCGTTCCGTTATAGATATCAAGTCTCAAAATATATTAATAATGCTTATATTAATCTAAAAAAACTTTTCACTTATAGATACTGTCTTAGCACACAAATAAAAAAAAAAAAATTGTGTGAGGCATTAGTGCTTTCGCAATTTTCATATTGCATCCCTGTGTACCATGCTGCTCTTGATTCTGTTCCTGCTTATAGTATCCAGAAAATTCAAAATTGTTGTCTCAGATACATTTACAATATTCGTAAATTTGAGCATATTTCTTATAAATTAAAAGAAGCCAATTGGCTGAATATGGAGAACCGCAGAAGGTTGCACACTTATTGTTTTTATAATAAAATTCTGTTTACAGAAAAGCCGCCTTATCTATATAATAATATTACATATCGTTCAGATGTGCACAACGTTAACACCAGATTCAGAGGACGAATTTCACCTCCAGCTCATAAAACTACATTGTTTGAACGTTCTTTCATTTTTCAAATTTATATTTATTATAATCCTTATAATAATATTATTAAAGATATTAGAAATTTTAGTGCCTACAGTTAAAAAAAGAACTATTTAATGCATTATTTCTATATCAATGCCGTTCTTATGCTGGTCCTTTGTGATGGAATTACATGTAAATTTCAGTGCTTTAAATCTTGCTACCACAGGTTTTAGACATAACATCTTGTATAGTAGAATGCGCATTTTATTTTATTATTTTTTTATAGGATAGTGCCGTGCACTTGCAGAATGTATATTAACTTATTACAGTGAATTAGAGATAAACTAGTTTAGTTAGTAGGATTTCTTTTGTTATTCTTTCTTTTGTTTTCGTTAATTTTGGTTAGGCAATTATTTCAATGTTTAAATTTATACATTCATGGTATCGGTGGGAGAACAGTGCAGACTCCTCTGCAACTGAACCGTACCCTGTGATTGTTGTTTTATATGCTACATTTTTTTTGTATTACTGTACGATACATTTTGCTCAACAATAAATTAAAAAAAAAAAGAATTCTAAAATGACATTAAAAATGTATAACCTTAGTGATTGAATCCGGAGTGCTTGCTGAACTTTAGTATATGTAAAAATAAATGTTGAGACGTTTTACAAACATTCTGTTTTTAAAAATGGTTTTGAAAAAATTTCATATGTGCTGTTTCTGCAGTAACCGATATTTTATACCACTTAATTTTCTTTTCTTTAGGGTTTTAAGTTAATATGTCATAATTTTTAATTTTGATTTTGTACACTTGATATGTCTTTATACGATAATACTTTATCATGAATACAAATGTATAAATTATATTATTATTTATTAATAAAACTACATCATTGGTTTTATTTTATTTTTGCATATCTTGTGAGAAATGATGTGCCTATTTCATATAAACAGAACAGAAGTCATTGACAATTGACAGAAGTCAATAGAATTTTTAATTCAAATAAGTAGGCTAAAGTGGTAGTGTTATGGCCAGGATTAGGAGGATGAGATTCCGCTTGCAACAGTCCGCCTGGGTCGCCGCTTATACTGTGCATGTTTATGTACGATCATTGCGCTGGCTCATTTCTCCATAAGCGTCGGACGAAATTTTAATTTCATCGCGTATGAAATTGTTAAATTTAGACAACATTTCGTATTTTCGAATTAAAAATTAAGTAAATTAAATTAAACACTAAACGTTCTTTGCTATTGCAAATTATGCATGCGATTATTTGCTATTCCCGTATCGAGTGTACTTAGATGTGACGCTCTTGCCAGCGCGAGCGGAATCCGATCCACCTAACCATGGTTATGGCAACACATACATACAATCTGCTTCTTTCAGAATGTATCTTTTAGCATTCAATGATCACGAGTAAAATTTTAAGTTGATCAAAAGCTTTAGTTGTTAAAAATGACTTGAATATCACACATCCCTGTTTTAAATATAAAACTGTTTTTGCTTCTATAAAATCACACAAATGGTCTTGCCATTACATTGCTGAAACTATCTAACAAAATAATACAATTGTACCACCTACTCATTTTGGCAAACAGGTTACTTACAAGTGCAGTATTGGTGTACAGTATGTCTCCGGATTGAGTTTACAATACGTATAATGGACCAAAAATTCTTGAATTAAAATTTCATGTTCTGCAGTTCAGGCCTGCTTAGCGTGAAATGAATTTGTGCCAAATTTGACGCTGAAAGTTTTCAAGGTGGCGGAATTAACACAAGAAGAAGTAAAATCTGTGTAGATAAAGTGGTCTTCCTTTTGAATTTAGGAGAAAAATTTAGTAAGAAAAAATGATTTTCATTTCAAATTAGGGAGATATACCAAATTCCAACATTCTAGAAAAAAAAATTGACACAGATTTTACTTCTTCTTGTGTTAATTCCGCCACCTTGAAGACTTTCGGCGTCAAATTTAACATAAATTCATTTCACGCCAAGCAGACCTGAACTGCAGAACATGAAATCTTAATTCAAAAATTTTTGGCCCATTATACGTATTGTAAACTCAATCCGGGGACATACTGCATGTAAATACACTAGAGAAATTTATTTGGAAAACTACTGGACATGCTATTTTCATTTTGGTATGATAGCGGACAATAAAATCCGCGCAAGCATGTTACATATTATGCTTATTTTGAGACAATTTGGTAAACAAACTTGTCATTAAAAAGTGACGTGCCTGGATTTTATTGTCCGCTACCATACCAGAAGCAAATTTTAAGATTTTTGTCAATGTTCTATAGAACTACACGTTTGTTTATTCGAGAATACGGACAGGGAATTACATGAATTACTAAGAGAAGATTGGACGAAGGAAATATCGTTCTCAGACTTTGTTATACACAAACTACGAGTATATCTAGAAGAATGTGGAAGTACAAACATATTATACTGGTTTTAGTATACATAAGACGTTTCACGAGTAATAGAATTTTATAAATATAATATTTGATAGTGGCATGCTAAAAAGTCTCATTTTTGAGATTTTTGCACACAACAAGCAAAATAACATGAAGAAAATAAGGTCTAAAAATAAAAAATTATTTTGTCTGGCCAGATTCGCGATTTCGCTCACTGCGTGCCGGCAGGAAGCGCCATCGAATGCAGTCGTATCACATCCAGAGCAATTCAATTTTCGAACATGTTCTAATTTTTACATTTTTAGTCGACGCTCGCTGCAACCAATCGCGTACGCATGCGCACAATAATTTTATTCGGTGCCAGCTGATTTACACCTGCACTTTTGAAATTTGCGGTAAACTATTGGACTTTTATTTACTTCTATTACAAAATTCTTCTCAATTTAAACTGATGAAAACATGACCTTGTTACAACTTTAATTTTAATTTTAGTTGCTAGTACTTGTTGGCACTTGATACAGTGTGACAGTGCTTTAAACTTTTAGTTGTTTCTGCTCGATTGTGTACAACTATACACGAATGCAATTGTCGTAGTGTGACTGCTTCCTAAATATGTTCGAGTGATTGTGCAACTAAAAAAAATCATTTTTAAAAATGACATTGAAATTCTGTACTACCATCTAAGTAAATAACGCTGAACTGCTCTCGTAGTAAGTAACTGATCATTTTAAGCGCGTAATTCAAATTAACATTGCTCTTATGAAGGTATACTAACTTCCAATTAATTAAGGAAACAAACAAATATTCATCAGTCAGTTTTCTGTTAGCATGTAGTGCATAGATTAGTATTGTATGCCGTTACGTGTTTTATAATCACGGATATTCATGCATGGTTGAAATAAAAATTATTATCTGGCACGTATTTTACATCTTTTTTATTAACATTTTTTTCCCATTTTTCTAAAAGAATATGCGTTTTAGAAATATAACACGGCATACATTAGAACGTTGTTTTTGTACTTGCGCAAGATATGTTACAAAAGAAAGAATAGTTTTCGAAAACAATTGGAATTTGTAAGGTACTGCATGCGCACCAAAATTCCTCAGCCTTAAAGACATTGCCGTTATGTATGCAATAACTTGGTAACTATGTGACAACACTTCCGCACATGCGTTAAATTTGATCACCTAATGTTAGGGTTGCCATACGTCCCGTATATACGGGATTGTCACCGTATTTCACTACTCAGTTCCATATTACCATTTGTCCTGTTTTTGTCCCGTTTTCTACCTAAACTTACATACTTACTTCAGGAGTGGTCCGATGAAAGAAACAGGTTGTCAGTGGAGACAATTAAAGCAATTTTGATTTGTCATTATAATTTTGTAATGACTTGCTGATATAATTAAAAGAGTAAAATCAACTTTAAAATGTCACTGGGCTAAAAGGGATTAGCTTTGCATCTTTTTTATTATTCTACTTGTTCATTTTATTAGATTGCTTAAACTTTATTCATTTTTTATAAGAGTAAAATAAACCATTACCTACCCACTTTTTTTTATTTAGCACTTAAACGTCCCGTATCAATGCTTGGCAATTATGGCAACCCTACCTAATGTACAGGATTACCTCGTATAGCCGTACCTTACGAAAGTCAATATGATCTTAGTAACCTTATGTCACATATCACACGGTTGTAACATAACATGTTATCATAAAGTCCCGTCACCCCAGTAGGCCTTGAATGTATAAGGGCACGTCTTTTCTTAGAAAATTGAATAATGTTTATAATTTGTATGTGTCACATTAGAATTAGAATTTGACAATATGAAGCGACGTGTAAATCTTTGCCGTCAGCAAAATGAGCACCATTTTCAACAACTTTTATGAATATGCTTTAATACTGGAATTTTTCATTAATAAACACGTTTCTTTAGCCTGCAGCTTTTTGACATGCGTCGATTGATTAAATAGAAATGTTATTCTGATTAATCAATTACTTTAAGAAAAGACATGCGTTCACACTTCCAAAGCCAACTGGGGTGACGGGATTTTATGATAACATGTTATTATCCACAATTGAAATAGCTATTTGTGCAATAAGTTAGGAAATGTAATAGCCGAGATCAAAACATGCTGTGTACGGAAAAAAATGGATTTCCTACGTGTTGTACACATGATTTTTTCTACTAGAGTTTGGAAAATAAATTAAATTTGGATAATCTTAATAATTTATAATTATTTCTAAATTAAAAAGCGGAGGCAAGATTGCTCTGCTTTCGTTACTATAGAGAAACTATACCATATATTATTTCCGCACTTGTTAGGAAATATTCCACTTTTCCTAACTCAAATTAGTATTCAAATGTTAAAGTTTTCCAAACTCTAGAAGAAAAAAAAATTCAATTCAATGCACTAGTGTGCATTCAGAGTAATCTAATTTTATTTTAAGCTAGATCGGCCAGATCCTTGTATAGTCAAAGATGAACGCGAACTGAACATACTAGAGGGTGAGAGGCTCCACCATGAAGCTAGCGTAGCCATTTCAATTAGATCAATTAGAACTGTTGTCCAATAAGAATGTTAATGCTTCCTGTGGTGTATACAGTGTGCCCCCGGATTGAATTCGCGATACGTATAATGGACCAAAAATTTTTGAATTCAGATTTTATGCCCTGCAGTTCAGGTCTGTTTGGCGTGAAATGAATTTGTGCCAAATTTGACGCCGAAAGCTTTCAAGGTGGCAGAATTAACACAAGAAGAAGTAAAATCTGTTTAAGTAAAGTGGTCTTCCTCTTGAATTTAGGAGAAAAATGTAATAAGTTAAAATGATTCTCATTTCAAATTAGGGAGATATACCAAATTCCAACATTCTAGGAAAAAAAATTGAATTACGGAAAATTACTAATTATAAATAATATTTCAGTAGAGTTGTAAAATGTTAACGCCATCTACATATTTATTGAACAAAAACAAATAAAATATGATTATTCAAATAAGTCCATATTAGCACCTGACAGTGTTAACGTCTTACAACTGTACTGAAATCCTAATTTTTCGTAATTCAATTTTTTTCTAGGATGTTGAAATTTGGGATATCTTCCTAGTTTGAAATGAGAATCATTTTATCTTACTAAATTTTTCTCCTAAATTCAAAAGGAAGACCACTTTACCTACAAGAATTTTACTTCTTCTTGTGTTAATTCCGCCGCTTTGAAGACTTTCGGCGTCAAATTTGGCATAAATTCGTTTCACGCCAAGCAGACCTGAACTGCAGAACATGCAATCTGAATTCAAAAATTTCTGGTCCATTATACGTATCGCGAACTCAATCCGGGGACACAGTGTATAGTAAATGTTGTCTGAAAATAATATTTTCCTCATTTTATGTGAACGCCTTTAATACTGCAGCGAGATCAATTTCTAGTTTTTGTCGAGCAGCTACCCTCGCTGCGTGAACCATCAATATTACTTTATGCTGTTTCACCATTGATAATTCTCCTGCATCCCTTCTTTTCGACCGAGTCCTTGTACTTACGTAAGATGTGGTCTTCCTGTTCCAACCTTCACGTTTCTCTTTGAATCTGTTCAACGTTGTGTTACATGTTTTCCATCTTGCCAGGAATTCACCCAAAAATTTTCGAACTTTTTCTTCTACATTAGTAGTTAGTTTTAGTCATACGTACACCTAAGAATTCTAGCTGGTGCCAGCGATTTTTGAATTTTGTTATTATAAAATTTTTAAAGAAATTTTTACTAAAACGTATTCTAGCAAAAAAATTACTGAAGAAAAACGCTTATAATTTATTGAAAAATATAAAGATTTGAAAAGCATTATTGAAAAATAATAAATAATCAACTATAAAACAATTAATTGGTCATCATTTAGGTATAGATAAATAATAATATCAATTGCAATCGATTAATGTCACCCCAGAATAAGTCTAAGTGGGCTTCCTCACAGTTAAGCAATATATATTACTTGCCTAGGCAGTATCGCTTTCTCTCCTTGAATATGGTTATAATAAAATTGTTCTTTCGAATGTAGTAGTCGAAAAAAGATCATATTCCTGATTTCAAAAATATACATATAACATCTTGATATTTGGATGAGCCGTAACAATCAATTAACATTTAAAAAATCAAGATGTTGTGGAAAAATTCTTAGTGTAAAAAATGACAAACATCATTAGTATTGGAGTGTGCTGTTGTTGAATTTATTTCGTAATTGGAATCTTTGAAGAGTGATAGTAATAACAGTAATGTTCTTATTTTGTCAAGAAATTCACGCAACAAGAAAATCATTTAAAAAATAATGTCCATGATGTTTGTGACTGATTTAAAATAAATTTGGAAAACGACGTGCCAAGGTCACAAAAAACTTCGTTGAAATTTTGAATTATATTTGCTTCATTGGTACAAGACTAAACGGGATGACATGACATTTACAGGCACGTGGCCATTTTAACTTAAATTGAAGTTAAAATGGCCATCATTTTAACTTAAATTGAAAAACGGAAAAAAATTGGAAAACGACGTGCAATGGAATATCAATTGTCGGGAAAAAGTTGATCGAAACTGTATAAATTGAAGACGACGTCGATGAATTGAGTCGTGATGTCGGTTATTATTTTTCCCAAAACCGGTTCAATGTCTGGTCGAAGCAGGTCGGAATTTTCTTGGATCACTCGATTAAAATTTTCATCCAGCTCCGGATTACCTTTAAAGAGATTCTTAATACTGCAGGACATACTCCCTCTTATTCTACAGATATCTTTTGTTAACTCAAAAACAAGGTGCTCCTTTCTATTTTTGGCGATTCTTTTACCGGTCCATTCTCCAGCAATAGCCACGTCATCTAAAACGAAATATTTAATTACTGATTTTTGAAAACCTTTTTGCTGTTTATGCTTTTATCAACAGTGGTTAGTAGATATACTATGCCAGTTCGGCGCCAATTCTTCATAAGATTTAACATGGGCCTCGAAATTGCAATTTTTGCGCGGATGTGGGTGAGGGGGGGGTGAGGTCTGAAGGGAGGGACGGGGGGGAGGGTCGCGCGCCCTAGTCACATTATCCATCTTACGTATTAAATACCGCTTCGCGAATCGCGACCTTAATTCATCTTGGGGTGTAGTTCGGTGTAAAGTGAAGCAAAACGATATCATTGAAAGACTGTATCGTGGGCGTGCTTGTACAGCGCTCAAGGTTTCTGGAATGATTTTATACATGTTAAGACGCGGGATAATGTTTGAAGCAGTGGCGGCTCTTCAAGATATGCAGAGGGTGGGCAACATTTGAAAAACTAAAGGACCTTTTATAAAGATATTCCTCTGATTGATATTTTTTAAATGTTCTTTGTTAGAAGTTATTTTAACAATTTTATGAATAAGTATTATCGTTATGATATTATATGTCATTATCTCCGTATGCATCCAATTTTCCACACATTAAAAAAAGAAAACAAAACTATATATTCTAAGAATTACTAAAACAAATTCTAAAATAATAAAATTTAAAATTGTAGCAAAACAATAACTGAAATAAATTCTCAAAATAAAAACTAAAGAAAATTTAAAACAATAACTTTAATAAGTTCAGAATTATTAAGTAAAATGCAAAACAGTAACTAAAATAAATTCTGAAAATAAGAACTAACATAAATTTTTAAATGATAAATCTGCCAGTTTAAAACATTAATATCGAAATCTCTCACCTTAGTTAAATTAATAATAAAGCGTTGACATTAACGTTTTTAACTCGGATGGTGCTCGTGAGCAACCGAACACTGACGAATTGTAGGACGGGTTTGCCCTCCCGCGATCTGTCTTTAATATAATTTCAGACCAGCTATTATTCTTTTTGTTTTTAATTATGCATTACAATGTATAATATAAATCTTTCAGACGAATATTGAATATTATGTAAAATTTATTAGGTATTAATCAAACAGAATGGACTGAAGATTCAAAATAAAATACAAAATTTGGCAAATTAATCTTAATATCCCACTTTGTTTATACAGCACTCCGATCTCGAGTTGTCACGTGGCCGTGGGCCTGCCCATCGGGTGAACGTAAGAGCGTTCCTTTCTGTCTATCACATTAAATGAAAGGACAGCGTATGTCTGCACTTACAGTCATGCAGGGGGCGAGCTCACCCTACTCATGCATACTGACAAGGAGCTGCATCGCATCGCAATTTAACGTATTACTATTACCGAGCGTGCGGAATTATAGAATCTAGATCACATGCACATTTTTAATTATGCATTACAATAATGTTCTGGATTTATAAATTTAAAGAACACAAATAGATGAAAAAAAAATTTAAAAATATTTCAAAATTATTTTAAAGATTAAATTGTATTGATTAATTTTATCACAAAATCTTATAAATGGACACTAATTATACGCACCGTTTATAAGATTTTGTGATACAATTTTCATCGGACAAGAACCAGCTTTAATTATGTATTGATAAACTTTAACAGGGTGGGCAGTGCCCACTCTGCCCACCCCGACGAGCCGCCACTGGTTTGAAGTATATGTTGATTCATACAATACTATGTGAGATAAAAAGTGAGGACGCAGCTAACCGACTAACCTTGGTTTCAGATTCGAATTATGTCACGTTTCAAACTGAACGTAAAATTTACAGGTAGTAGTAACCGGTGATCAACATAAAAACGAATTAGAGCAGGCGCTGGAATTTAAAAGTGGGTCTTGAATAACGACATACTAACATTTATTGTCAATTAATTATGTTATAAATTATAAATTATAAAAGTTCGAATAGAAACGTTGAAAAAGTGATTGAAGGAACGTCCGATGAACTAAATGCACACATGCGTGTTTGGTTGCAACGCCAACTCTAATTCGTTTTTCAGTTGATCACCTCTTATATAATACCCAAGACAACAACCGAGCACCGATGACGCGACATTCAAGGTTTACCACAGATCAGAACCACTTCGAGATTTTAGACCTCTATGCTAAACCTTATGGGAATTGATATCAAGTTCATGGTTTCTTATGCAAAATTTTAGTTCGAATTTAGTAAGCTTGAATTTAATTGTATGTTTAATTTTCAAATCATAAATTTGGTAATCGTCTGTCATTCTGTCTACATCTACATCCCTTGTGTATGTATGCGTGCATCTTTTCAACAATTATGAAGGTAAGTTCGATGATACATACCATCTACATCTTACCATTCTATTCTGAAGAATTGTGTCAACAGTAAACCAAAAGCTTAAGACTTTTTTATCAAGAATTATTTGAATGAATTTCCGTCTCACGTTTTAGACTTTTGGGACTTTGTACTTCGAGCGATTCTTCGGTGTACTGGTAAAAAACAGGTGCAGTTTATAAAATAACAGGTTCAACAGGTAGCAGTTTATAGATATGACAGATAGCAGTATAATAGCAAAAATGACGGTAGGCAAGCATACGTGCATGTTTGATACATCCATGTAAAATTTCCATATAGAAGTGGCAAAAAACGTCAATAGCACATCTACTGATATAAGTTCCTACTTAATTTACGTAGGGGTCTAAACAGACTATTATGTTGATGTAAACAAAAGCATCGGGTGAATATATGATAAATACTATCTATGTCAGGTACGTTTTTTAAAAGTGCATACATTCTCTAAATCAGCTTGAAAAGAATTTTTTTTTCTGCTAGTTTAGATAATTATATAGGTATTTTACTCAATATGATTGTTTGTATGCTCCGTTAGTCGATAATACTGATAGATGAATAGAATCTAACACTATCAACGCCATCATCCTTATACAGGGTGCGAGCTATCTTGAGATATCTTTTGTATTTACTGTATCATCTAACTTAATAAGTATTTCCATATACAGTATGTCCCCAGATTGAGTTTACATGGAAATTGTTATTCAATGTATTCCCCATCTATCTCTACGCACTTTTCTACTATATATCTAAATTCACTGTTTTAATGACATATTATTATTTATTTATGTAAATCGTCCGTTTCTGTTCCTGATGCTGGAAGTGACTCTTATGGTTACGGTGGACTGATAACGCGCTCTGCGCTTACCTTACGTTGACCTTGACATCACTCTGCTTGTAACTATTTATTCTCCACTGGTGCTGTTACCTTACAGTTTTTCTAATAACAAATGTTAAAGTGTGACATATTTTGCTACTGATCTGTTCGTACGCTTTCATTATCGTTAAAAATATAGCATCTATTACATATAAGAAAAGCTGTATATAATTTTATTTTAGGAATCAAATAATTTTAACTAGAATTATCGTCTTAAAGGGTGGTCACACTGACTCCGATATTAAAAACAACTTCATACTAACAAATGTATACGATCACAGTAGGGTCGTAATGGACTGGAGTATACTGCCGAGTACGCCAGATCACCGAACAAAGTCAAGCAAATTTATTTCTTTTTTCGGACATATTCAGTAGAATCATTCCAAACCCTCTAATAATGGATTACGATAAACTAATCATACTAGTATTTGGCAGGCAACCTTTTTGGCACACATAATATAAAGTTACCAAAACAGGGATTTGCCAGGAAAGCAAAGTTCTTCCTTATCAGATTCTAGGTATTACCCAGTATAAACCTATAAACAAAACGGCTTTTACAAGCAGATAATATATTAATTGTTGTTCGCAATTTAAAACAGACTATTATGTTGACGTAAACAAAACTCTTTAATCGGTCGAAGCGTGGAAACGTATATAATAAGTGCTATCTATACCAGGTACGTTCTTTTTTAAAGTGCATACATTCCTAAATCAGCTTGAAAAAGATTTTTTTTTACTAGTTTAGATAATTATATAGGTATTTTACTCAACCTGATTGTCTGTATGCTCGGTTAGTTGATAATACTGATAGATTAATAGAATCTAACGCTGTCAACGCCATCGTCCTTATACAGAGTGTACATTAATGATTGAAAGGCGTTTGAATTTGGCGCGTTGTCGAATTAGTAATTTTCGTCTTACAAGATTGGTATTCATACTGGATATGTTGAATTTCGTCAGTAGCGTGCGTGTGTTGTATTGTTTACGTTTTGATTTCCTTATTTTATTATTATTGAGTTAGTATTAACGAAAAGGTTATTTTTATTTCCACTTTTGCTGTCAGACATTTTTCATTGGTAAGTACAGCCATATAACAGGAAATAAAAATACACACAAACGTTTTAGGTAAGGTTAGTGATGGTTTTCACGGACCTGCACAATAAATTTATTGTTGAGGCCTATTTTCGGTCGGGGATACGCAATGAACAAAATGTGTGGAATTATTCTTATCAAAGTTGTCACCAACAATTTCAAGAACAGTTCCCTGAAGTGGTATTCACATATGATTCTTTTATGCAACACGTCCGCCGTATAATTCAGAGATTTCGTGAAACAGGCAGTGTTTCTAAAGGAAAATCTACAGGCCGGCCCACTGTTCTCACCGAAGAAGTCATCGCAGATATTCATTAAATAATGGATGTAAATCCAAAGAAGTCTTTACGGTGTTTATCGGCTCAAACGAATTTATCACTTGGTACTTGTCAAAAGGCTTGCAAGAAGGTTCTACATTTACATCCATATAAGATAACTGTAACTCATGAGTTGCTACCTCTTGATTCGCCTCGTCGAGTGCAATATTGCCAATGGTTTAATGAGTTCTTAAATAATGACGATATGTTAGACATAACTTTCTTCAGTGATGAAGCATGGTTTCATCTCAGCGGTTATGTAAATTCGCAAAACCGTAAAATATGGTGTGCAGAAAACCCTCATATTTTTGAAGAGACTTCATTACATCCTCAGAAGATCGGTGTGTGGTTGGCAATGTCAAGAAGGAGGATCATTGGACCTATTTTTTTTCAACACAATATTAATGCACTTGCATGTCAAGAAACAATTTTAAATCCTTTCATTGAAGAACTTCATGACGATGAATTACAACGGGGTTACTTTCAACAGGATGGAGCTACAGCCCACACTGCACTGACAACGTTGAATCATTTGCAACAGTTCTTTGGGGATAGGTTAATAAGTAGGGACAGATGGCCTCCTCGATCACCAGACTTAACCCCACTTGATTTCTTCATGTTCGGTTTTTTAAAAAATAAAGTGTTTTCAGAAGGTCTCCATACGTTAGAAGAATTACAAAATGCTATTACAGAGGTTGTCAACAGCATCACTCCAGAAACACGACACAAAGTTTTCGAAAATATGAAAAGAAGAGTAAATTTGTGTTTGGATTCAAATGGGGGACATTTTGAACAGATGTTATAATTTTATTTTATATCTGCTTTACTTTTTATATTCTCCATATCAATGTATGTAATTAATAAACGTAAAATAATTTCTAATCACTAATAAATTGTTTTAATAATATATAATTTTATGTGCCGCCCATGGTAAAACAGAATAGTATGCAGTACCAATTTTTACAAATAATCTAATGGGCGGGAAACTCAAACGCCCTTCAATCATTAATGTACACTCTGTACAAGGTGTCATCTATCTTAAGGCATTTTTTGTAAAGATCATCTAACTTGATAATTATTTCCATATACAGTATGTACCAGATTGAGTTTCCACGAAAATTGTTATTCAATTCCCCATCCACCCTCTACGCACTTTTCTATCATGTATCTAAATTCCCTATAATTACTTAAGAGGCCTTTTACAAAGCACTAATTTTTAAAAAGTTTTTCTGAGTAACCATTGTAAATTATAACCTCAAATTTTCAGTACGTATTCATGAGGTAATTATCTAGGTCTCACGTTGACATTAAAAAAAAATTTTTTTTTGAAAAATCGATATCTCAAAAACTATACAAAATTTTGAAAAAAATGAAAACGCGAGACCTAGATATGATATTCTACAGCATATTAAATAAAAAATAGTTCTATGAATTTAATAATAGCTGAGAAAAACAGCTTCAAAATTTTCGGGAAATCTCGTCGTTGTAATACAGCACCTCTAACGGAGAGCTGTCTAAACTACAAATTTCGTATTCGGGGCACATTAGCTACGAAATTTGTAGTTTAGACAGCTCTCCGTTAGAGGCGCTGTATTATAACGACGATATTTCACGAAAATTTTGAAGCTGTTTTTCTCAGCTATTATTAAATTCACAGAACTGATTTTTTTTTAAATATGCTGTGGAACATCATATCTAGGTCTCACGTTTTCGTTTTTCTCAAAATTTTGTATAGTTTTTGAGATATCACAGTATGATCACGACTGATCAGTTAAGGAAAATACTAAATTCTTCAACAGGGCTGCAGTCAAGAGGGCGGTAATAAAGTTTAACCGAGCTTTCGGAAAATTTTATTTCCTTTTTCAAGGTTTCCATAAAGGTGCTTTATATCTTGGTAAAATCCCATATCTACAAAATCACAGTATGGTCACGACTGATCAGTTAAGGAAAATACTAAATTCTTCAACAGGGCTGCAGTCAAGAGGGCGGTAATAAAGTTTAACCGAGCTTTCGGAAAATTTTATTTCCTTTTTCAAGGTTTCCATAAAGGTGCTTTATATCTTGGTAAAATCCCATATCTACAAAATCACAGTATGATCACGACTGATCAGTTAAGGAAAATACTAAATTCTTCAACAGGGCTGCAGTCAAGAGGGCGGTAATAAAGTTTAACCGAGCTTTCGGAAAATTTTATTTCCTTTTTCAAGGTTTCCATAAAGGTGCTTTATATCTTGGTAAAATCCCATATCAGTATGATCACGACTGATCAGTTAAGGAAAATACTAAATTCTTCAACAGGGCTGCAGTCAAGAGGGCGGTAATAAAGTTTAACCGAGCTTTCGGATATCGATATGATTTTTTCAAAAAAAATTTTTTTTAAATGTCAACGTGAGATCTAGATAATTGTCTCATGAATGCGTATTGAAAATTTGAGCTTATAATTTACAATGGTTACTTAGAAAAGCTTATTTAAAAATTAGCGCTTTGTAAAAGGCTTCTAATGCCTGGTTTCTGGAACGTTCCCTAAAGTTAACGGTCCGATAAAAGTAAACGTTGCTATGGCTACACATGTTAGAACTATAGGAATATTTTATTTTATCTATTAGTTAACTTTATGAAACGTTTCAGAAACCGGGCATTAATGATACAAAACTAGTTGCACTAGATTTTTAGACTATGTTGTTAAACGTATTAATTGTATCACAAAATCTTTTAAGCGGACACTAAATCGCGCACTATACACTTTACGTTTCGCAGTCTAATATATTCAAAAGACGTTTTATTGAAATGTGTAAAATAAAAATGTCGTCGAATTCTATTAATAAACGTACTGATTTTGCAAATTTAAACGATACATTTTGTAGTTTTCTCGATTCTTTAAATAGAACATAGATCTGTCAATTTTTTAACATTTGTAATGTTCAAATTATTTTTAGATTAAAAAATAAATATAATATATAAAAAAAATCATGTTACTTTTTCAGTTTCCGTTGACAACCTTGTTTATTTTGACAACATATTTTTCACTTCTGACGAAGCTGTCGAACGACTGCGAAACGTAAAGTGTATAGTGCGCGATTTAGTGTCCGCTTAAAAGATTTTGTGATACAAATTTCATCGGACAAGAACCAACTGTAAGTATTAATTGTAACATAAATATCATGGGATTTCGTATTAAATTTATCAATGATCCTTTGGTAAGTTTTTTTTCTGGATAAATTCGGTAGGATCATTCCAAACCCTCTAATAAGATGTTTGATTCCTGTGAAAATGTATCCTGATATACACTAAAATAATGGATTACGATAATCTAATCATACTAGTATTTAATTAGTATTTTTTAGAATACATAAATTTATCAATGGTCGTTTGGTAAGTAGTTTCTCAGATTCCCTAATTATTAAATTAAATTTATTAAATAAATCCACTGCTACAAAGTGACCATAGCTTTAACTAAAGGTAATACTTACTAACAAACACTTAAGAAATAAATTTGATTAATCAATACGATAATTTTATATTTCAAGTAGCGACATCTTTTGATCGCTTTTTGACCTGACATTGCAGTAGGATTGACAAATTGAAGCCAGTTCGCCACATAATAAGTCATCCCATGCAAGGCGGCCATGCTTCACATCGCATTGGCGAATAACCTGGACATATCGGTTTGGTTTGCAGTGAAGTTCTCGCGCTACGGTTCTGCTGACGAAGGCCCAACTAGACCTGAAACAGCTGTACAGAGCCTGCTCGAGGAATCCGCTGTAATCGAAACCGATTTGCACAAAAATTTGATAATTTTATACAAAGAATATTTTTTCACTCATACCTAATGCAGCAGCAAAAATGAATTCAATAATTGTTCAGTTATTTCATTGCAAAATATGATATCACAACAGAGATAATCGGACGACAGATTATTTTTAATTTTAATTATCCGATCACTACTTGAAAGCCTAGAGTTTAAGTTTACTCAGTGCATCCTGGCATGCATAATCGAAAGCATCTATTATGCTGCTAATTACACGAGACACCACTGATCGTATTCGTGCAATTTAAGGGTGCATTCAACATAATGCTCGATGCACGCGATGAGCAGAAGTGTGAGGGAGAGCGACTGCGTTTCAGTGCATGTAAGAGTGAGAAAAAGAAACACTCCGTGCGTTCAGTCGAATGCGCTCATGAGCTATGCGTTCACTTGTCCGCATCGTACGCATCGCACGAATCGGATTTTATCCTGCCTATGCGTTCACATCGTAAAAGGCGATCCGTCCGATGCGAAGCAGTGAATGCAGATACATTTAAACTAACGAAAAGAATGAGTTTTTATGATCCGTTCGCTGCGTGCGATGCATCCGATGCGGATAAGTGAACGGCTAGCTTAACAGTTCACGTGACAGATTATTCATCCGGAATACTGCAGCTTAGTTTGTGTGAGAAATTTTTCCTTTGCAGGGACATCAGTAAATTTCAAGGTTCCAAGGTTTGGAGGTTCGAGTTATAGAGGTGCGACTGTAAGTGGTTATTTAATTTTTATTGGTATATTGGTATGTAATATAATTTGTATCAAACCATTTTTGTTGAACGAAGAAACAGCAGATAATGTTTCTAAAGAGAATCAATATAATTTGCTCAATTCGATTGCACCTACATTCTGATAGCATAATCGTTACTCATTTAATATTTAGTTTAGTTTACAACAGATCAATCAATAAATACAGTACTTAATGATAATAATAGTAACATATAGAAATACAGTGTAGGGTTATGCAAGATAAAATATTTTTACACTCATTCACGAACACCGATACATTTAAATTAATACAAACAACAAGAGATTATTCGAAAAAATGTTTATATGAATATAGACATTTGTCTATCTGGTATTGCTTTGATAAACTTTTAAATTTGTTTATATTACATTATACTTTTGATTTCCAGCGGTAAAGAATTAAAAGCCTTAAGGTTAATTGAATCGTTTATTTCAAAAACCCGTCAAGTACACTTTTTCAAACTTGCCTAGAAAAAATCTACAGTGTTTCTCAATATCTCCTTGTATTTAATTTTTAAAATTCTACTCTATTCATGAAAAATTTATAAAAATTTTGTATTTGACGGGTTTCTGCAATGAAATAACTTTCTTCTAAAAAAAAATATTTTCTTAGCGTTACATTTCAGCGCTGCATTGCAGTGTAATGAATTCATAACCTTTACAACTGAAAACTAGTTCAAGTAATTTATAGCGCTACATCTTTACGCTGTGCTGCAACGCTGCAACTAATTTTCTATCTGAACGCGACCTTTGGTTTGTGGAAAACAAAGCATCAGAAAGCATTAAAAACATGTGATGCAACCGCTAAAACAATACTCAGCAGGATCGCCACAAGACGAACATGAAGTTTACTGCAGAAAGCCGCCATGTGATTTCGATTGACGGGTTTCTGCACCAAACAGAAATTTCAAAATAAAATATAATCCGTTGGGAGGCTTGACAGTTGACGTGTTTCTGCATTAACTTCTTGCTTCATTAGTACAAGGCTAAACTGGATGACATGTTTCGGTTAAAGAATCAACCATTCTCAAATCTGAATTTACAGGCACGTGGCCATTTTAACTTCTTGCTTCATTAATACAAGGCTAAACTGGATGGCATGTTTCGGTTAAAGAATCAACCATTCTCAAATCTGAATTTACAGGAACGTGGCACAGAAGTTCAAAAACCGCTCTAAGTATATTAATATGTATCAAGGTCGCTATCCACTGTCGCGTCCGCCCTCCCGCTCCGGCTTGCGGTAGCGATTCGCGAAGTGGTATTTAATACGCAAGATGGATAATGTGATAAGGGTGCTAGTACAAAATTCAATTTACTAAACCGAAAACGTATATGGAGTTAAAAAAAAAACTTATGCCAAAGTCGCGAGTCTCGCTTTTCGCTGCTGCGTCCCAACAAGTCTTAACATTAAAATCATAGTTGATAAATTCTATCGCGTCAGCAGATATTGTGAAACGATGCCTGCTTGCGCGCGTCATTTAGAATCATTCGAGAAATATCTCACGTAAAAGAAAAGCGTACGCGATTTGCGAAGCGATATTTAATACATTTGCCACGTCCCCTCTACCGCTGAAATAAACATCTATTAGCGCTGGTCATAACTCGAAACGGTATTTAATACATAAGCTGCGGTTAAGAAAAAAAATCAAAACTGATGGTAGAATTCGCGAAACACCCCCACGTTTCCAAAAACCGCTCTAACTATGCCCAAAAAATGTACCAAGGTCGCGAGTCTCGATATCTACTGCCGCGTCTCCCCCCTCCCACTCCTGCTTGCCCGCGTCTGCCTGCTGCTTGCGCGCAACCCCCCCCCCCCGGTCCCTCCCTTCAGACCTCACCCCCCCTCACCCACATCCACGCATAAATTGCAATTTCGAGGCCCATGTTAAATCTTATGGAGAATTGACGCCGAACCGGCATAGTATACCTACTGTGGTTCAATGTCATTTAAATAAGGGCGTATCAGATAACAAATAATACTAATCGGGCATTAAATTACATCACATAATAGCTACATAATGTCATTTTTGACAATGAAAGCACTTATCTTTGCAGGTAACAGCGCTGTTGTCCTTAACACCAATGATACTTCATAGGCCCGAAAATCATAGGCCTTTAAAGGTTAGAAGAAGATCAGCCTTTATAATTAAGACCTTTGGATATAAGTAAAAATAATTTGGATATTTCAGAAAGAATAGCTTTACGTAAATCATGCTTACTTATTGTACTATCCAGGATACCTTCACCATCAAAACCGATTACCAGGAGTCTTCCTTTGGCGGTAAAATCCGAGTACAAATCTATTTTAGGCAAGTTCATTTTCCATGAAAGGAACGGCTTATCTAGATCGAGTTTGATATCACGGATTTCATAGTTTTCCAAACCACTTATCCTGAGGTTTTTCATTATTGATCGGAAATTGACGGAAGATGAGTTTTCTTGACTCAAAGCGACCCGCGGAAGAATGAGTGACGTTATGGGAGGAATCTTCATTTCCGGAATGCCTTTGATCAGGTGGGGACGAAGTTTTTCTAACGCGTTCTTGAAACACAGCGAAATGTCTGGGGAATTACGGGAGCAGGTTTGCACGAAATCGGCTGAAAATTTATGTACTTACATATAAATTTTATTAGGAATTAGAAACATCATTAATTAGGCAACAAATTCGTAATATTTTTTTCCCCAACAACATAACATTTCATTCCAGTTTTCTCAAGTTTCAATGCATAGTGTTAATAATTTGCTACATAAATTTTTAACTATTTATGAATTTTTTTAATTTATTAAATTTGCAACTGAAAAAATCGTTTTAATTGCTTTATTTTATTTTTCTTAAATTTCAGAGATACAGTTTGAATATTTATTACTAAAGGAGGATACTAATTCACTTCAGCAAAATAATTAAAGTAGATCGGAGCATTAATATAGTACACAGCACGTGTTCTAATACACACAGTTCCCATAATAAATTATTAGCGGGCTACACACGTTCAAAAACGCGTAAAAAAATTTGCAATACAATGCTTTTTTGCTAATATTTTTACAATAACATAACTTTAATATTTCTTTCAGATTTAATTTACATAATACTCACGCAACTTCGTAGCAGTACTGTATACACACAGCATGAACGAACAGTAAAGAAAACTGACACGTGTGCACTGCATTTTCGGTAGTACCTAATAAATTTCGCAAGCGGTTTCGATTTTATATTGCAACGTATTAGCAGATGCAAATAAATGCAAATTTGTTAACGAAAGAAAATATGTTTGTTCGTCTTGGGCACAATGACTTTGTGTTTACAAGCTTCTTTTTTTTGTCTAGACAAATGAGAATTATGACATTTAAAATTTGCAAGTTCATTTTCGAAAGAGTAAATATTAGAATCTGTCTGAGAAAACAATAAAATAAATATTTGAAGAAGTCGTTTGTTAGATTAGAAATTTGACGTTCTGGCGCGGAATCAATTACGCGTCCTTAAGTCGTAAAGTCAATAGAAAAACAGATTAAATTTGCTATGCGAAAAGGTGACCTTATCAAATTAAGTATTACAACCACTAGAAGAAAAAATAAATAAATATTGAAGGTGAATAACAAGTAAATCTTTATTTTTAGCATTTAACGTATGCCAAATATTTTAAGTGATGATCTGTGTGACGTCAAAAATTCGGCTAATCCATTCGTCGCAGCTGTTGCTTACGTAATATTCAAACTCTGGGGGAACAACGTAATAATAATTTCAAAGATTGAACTAAACATTTATATTTTTAAAATCAATGTTGCTCTCAGATAACTAGATAAATAGACCCTGATTATTGAACTAGGACCACTAAGGTTATTTATGCAGGTGTGGCGTTATTATTGAACATTTTTAAAATTTGTGTAGGTACGTATTAACGTACATATCGGTTAGATGCACAATCTAAAATTATTTAAACATATACAGAGTTTTCCGTATGTTGTAGCCAAAATTATTTTTAAGGAATGAGTTAGCCTGCAGTTTAAAATGCCTAATAAATATCTGTATATCAGGAGACGTTTGTTTATGTTTTGACGATAAACCTAGCCGAGGGAACGTAAAATAGGTCTTTTCGCGGAGATGTTCCGAACTAGTTCGGAACGGTTAAAATCAAATGCCCATCGAAATAATGAACGATTTTAACACGCTTTCAAGTGTATAACTTTGATGTGTGCATGGATTTTAAGGTTCCGAACTAGTTCGGAACGTCTCCACGAAAAGACCTAATATTAAGAGGAGAGGAATGGCAGTCTTCGCGTGAATGCAGAGTGAGAAACGTCGGTAAAGAACATAACGAATTGGCCTGGTGTTACGCGTTGAGATGACAGGATGTGTGACCTAGAGGGTGGCTGCAGAATATTGACCTAAGGAGGCAATGTTCTGGCAGAAATAGCCTCGCGATACACCCTGTATATTGGCAATGAGGGATGAGGATCAAGCAATGAGGTGGAATTATTCTGATATAGCGAATATTGTCCTGATGGCGATGATCCGGGGCGTTGGCCAGGGGGTGACACCGTGCACCAGTATACGATATCGTGTGTGACTTGTCGCAGTGTTCAGCAACGCTGATGAAGTACACGATGTCAGCAAGACAATCAGCTGGTATTCCATATTCATTGTGATTGGGAATTGTTGGTTGTGTTCCTGACCTGGTGGAAGCATTATGCTCCAGAAAGGTCTAACATGACATGATGCTCACTGAACCGGAAACGGAGTGATGCTGATACTTACGCGGTCAGTAACATCAATTGATCCTAAGAACGTAAGCTTAGGAGGCAAGGTATGCTAATATCCATCGAGAGGGTGGGTTTTCTAATTACAGGTGAATGTGGGGTTAATGCATGCGAAGATAAGAAGTCAACGTCCAAGGATAACTTCCGTAGTGTCCATCATCAATGTGAGGGAATGGCTGCTACTAGATTCGCCGTTGGAATTTCGCGGGGGCGCGTAAGGCCCCCCGGTGAGTAGTATTTGATGTATTTTCGGACATCCGATATAAATCACATTGTTTGTTGTATGTGTAACCGTTTCTCATGATGCATCGTATGCGCGATAAGCGAGATGAAGAGAGAGAGAGAGAAAACTAGAAGGGACTAATCAGCGAACGAGTGTTTATCAGAACGAGGTATGCTCTGTTTAACGTTATTACTATTTTGACCCAAATGTATTATCGCGACCTTATAATTTCGCACGATTTAATTTTCCGCTGTAAATATCACTTTCTTTGACGGTTTGTCAAAAATAATCATTTTAAACGTCAGTTTTTCAAATGTAATGCTAAAGTTGTAGCAACACAATGCTAAATCACGTGCAAGGGTTTTGCAATCGCAAAATTAGAAGATAGTTGATCGCTACTTTTATTCTGCTATTTCAGTTCTAATACTTTATTATCTTGCTGTTCTTAAAATATAACCAAACAATCTGACTTTTGGTTAAATGTCTTTAGTGTCAAAATTGAGGAAAGAGCCTGTTCTGGAAAACTAAATTTTAGAGAAATTCTGGCTACTTGATAAAAAATCGTGCGAAATTTTAAGGCCCCGATAGTACAAAAAAAACGCTCCAACACGTAAGAGTACGGCCAACCCTAACTCGTATTTTTTTAATGGAACACCATATACGTTGTTACACGATTAGATAGCTCAATATTTGTTCTCAAAAATGTAAACAAAATTTTTCTACGAGCTCCATAAAATAGTTGACCCGTACAGTTACTTGGTTGCCAACAAGGTGATTTTTACGCTGTTTCCAAATCGTTTTAGATAGCGAATTAATTGCTCTTGCATTACGCTAATAACCCAATACTCAATGGTCAGTAACGTTACTTCCCAATCATCTTTACCTCAATAATAAATTTTAAATTCGGGTTCGGAAAGAACCAAAAGCCTACGCCTGACAATTACGTATTCGGAGGCACAGATACGTACCCAAAATTGGGATGCATGAAAACGACTGAAAAACATATGATAAAATTTTAACGGTCTCCACCAATCTACAAGTGTGTTTGATCTCGGAAGGCATACAGCCCTCGAAGTGTGCCCCATGTAATTCGCTAGCTACTAACAAAGGCCCTCCTCTGCGAATCACGATGTCAAAGTAGACAGATCTCGAGACTCGATGGCTTTAACGGCAGAACTCGTCCGGGAAAAACCAAATTGGTCCTAAAAAAAAACTCGAATAAGGGGATGTCTTAACCTACAAAACGTGCTAACAGAAGAAACACAAATATAAGAGAAACTCGATAGCGAGAGGGAAGCTGATTTAAATAAGACTTACCCCACTGACCACTATCACTGAGCCGACAAAAGAAAGTGAGCAACGTGAAATAATTGCGCCGCAGCACAACTATTTTCCGACTTATAATTCGTGTCGTGAAAGCAAATAGCAACAATACCGCTGCCTCATAAGCTAACACGCACGAGATGGCTGTCGATGCGGACAAAACGTGTCATCGCAAACATGTAAAATGTTGGTTGCGATGACACATTTTGTCCGCATCGACTAATTCAAATAAATCCGAAAATCTCAAAATATATCACAGATAGGTATAAGACATACTTAACAAAAGTGAAAGTACTTTATTAAGCGAAGAATTTAGGATAGAAAAATATAGGGTATGCTATTTAAGAAAATTGAGTTTTGCCATTTTGAAATTTCTGATATTTTGTTTATTACCATGGCCACCCTGTAGCGATAAAGGTACATTTAATAATGGCTTATAATAAGCTTATGTATGAACTACATCTGTACGAAGAATCTTTTTCTTAGAGTTAAAAATAAATAAAATATGAATAAATAAAATAGTGGCTGCAAATGGCAGTTTTTAGACAAAATGTTAAATATCTCAAGAATGGTTAGGTTTAGGTATAGCCAGTGCTATACAGAAAATGTGTAGAATTTTATGGGCAATCCAAATTTGGTTTCATATACAGGGCATGCCATTTGAAATAAAAAAGTTGTGTTCGGCACCTCTGTTTTGACTCACTCTGTATAGATGAAAATATTTTTGTGTTGTAGACCTCTTAAATTCAAAAAGAAATTGTGTTGAAAATTTTTTTGTATCTTCAGTTGTCATCGAGATATGGCCCGAGAACATACTGTTGGGACACCCTGTATAACGGACATTCATGATGATCACAATAACATAGGGTTAACTAACAGAACTGTTTCAAAACAACAAGGAGAAATTAAAAGAAATCATATATGTGAAGTTTTAAACGGTTGATAATGTTCAATTTAAACAGTTGTGTAATAACTTATTTTGTAATATACATTTTGAAAATATTGGTTTTATTTTTCTTAAATCTTATGAAAGGACAATCTTACATGTTACATTGCTGATTAACAAAATACAACTCATTATATTAAGGCCCTATCTACCTTCTATGGGAATAAACCGTCAGATAAAGTTAACAGGAGATGAAAAGATCGGGCTAAGACAAAACATTAATCTGATTTTTTTTAAAAGTTCTTTAATTAAGGCTGTCTGCTGTCTTCCTTTTCTTTATGAATTTTGTACAAGACTGTTGCTAAAGAATCCTTAGTTTTTTTCTTTCTTGATTGCACACTTTACAGTGCTTGAAGAGGAGTGATCATCATCACTATGTGTGTTTTTCGTTTATGTGTTCCAACTCCCCAAAGAACCTCCGGTTCAACACTATCACAGAGGGATTTAATTTTGCAAATTTCTGCTTCAAATTCTATTGGTTCCGGTGATTCTCCAGTACGACAATTCTTGTTTACAGAAATATTTTTTCGCTTTAATACAGTTTACGTCTTTCACACTGAGAAGGAGTGCGATGTACCGTAGATGATTTAAAATATGATTGGAAATCTGAATCCACATTGCCTTTTTATTTTTAAATTTTTTCATTGGGCCAACATCCTTAAGGTATTCAGCATAGAAATCTAATAGCAATTTTGTGTCATTTGTACCCCATTCTACAGCTCTACTTTGAGAGTTGTTCGTTTTATCAGGCAACAATTTTGTGTCATTTGTATCCCATTGTACAGTTCCACTTTGAGCATGGCCGCCTTGCATGGGATGACTTATTATGTAACGAACTGGCTTCAATTTGTCAATCCTACTGCAATGTCAGGTCAAAAAGCGATCGAAAGATGTCGCTACTTAAAATGTTCATTACTTTCACATCGGAATGGCGAATAACCTCGGACAGATCGGTTTGGTTTGCAGTGGAGTTCTCGAGCTACGGTTCTGCTGACGAAGGCCCAACTAGGCCTGAAACAGCTGTACAGAGCCTGCTCGAGGAATCCGCTGTAATCAAAACCGATTTGCGGGGTTTTGCAGTAGTCCCAAGCTTGGAATAGGGTTAAAAATACCCCAAAACTTGTTCGGTGATGTCATGTATCCAGTGGCTGTCAAGATTACAATCACAAGGTGCCTCTCAACAAATGAAAATCGTCCTACGCGATGATGTATGTCAATCGATAATTTCTGCCTTGCGTGATGAGCGAGGAACAACGAGGTTGCCAAGCGAGATTGAGACGTGGATGAACGATGCCCTGTTGCCGCTTCTCCGTAACTGAATTTCAAAACGTAACATCGTAATGTTACTGTCAAAGATTCCGACATCTGAAATTCCTCTGAATCGACACGGCCAGATTTGTTACGTCAGCAGCTGGCTGACAGAGAATCCACTTCTCTAGAAATAAAACGAGCAAAAAAAAATGTTTTCGCAGACGCCGTTGTCACTTTACGTACAGTTAATCAGGTGTATTCCATAATGCAGTGGTTATTTGTTACTTTATTAACACTGTGTTTAAGAATAACTTCTTAAGGGTCGAAGCAAAACAATGCATGCTGGAACAATTTCGTAAGTCCGTTCCATTTTCTAAACTTTTATGCTGCAAATTACGAACTTCATCAGGCCAAAATCTAGGAGACTACTGTTTCTAAAAATGAGCAAAGCTGCGTGCTCTGGATTTGCAAATACCAAATGAGTATTTAGTTGATGCTGTAATTGACGGTATTTCTGATATAAATATTGAGCGCACGATACGGTCGGCACAGCTCGCGGACCCAAACGCATTGTACGCAAATAGGCACCATGCCAAATGAAATCAATATTCCATTCACCAACTTGCTACAAAATTTTAATAAATGTCACCAAAATTTTTCAATCTTTAAAAATGCTGAGAAACGAAATGTGCCAGAGAATACTACAGTGTTTGCATGAACGCTACCTGCTTGTTTTAACTGTGGTAAATTGGGCCCGTATATGAAGCGATGCCGAAAACCGATATTGAAATGTGGGAATTGTTATCAGTACGGTCATGAAGACAGTGATTGCTGCGGATCATCTAAAGAAATGGATAACATTTCAGGATGATGATTGGTTTACGTTGTTTGCGTAACCATATGATGAAAAGAATTGAAGTTGAGTGTGGTTTACGTTGTTTGCGTAAACATATGATGAAAGTAATTGATGTTGAGTGTGGTTTACGTTGTTTGCGTAACCATATGATGAAAGTAATTGATGTTGAGTGTGGTTTACGTTGTTTGCGTAACCCTATGATGAAAGTAATTGATGTTGAGTGTGGTTTACGTAGCTTTTCCATAGCACCTCAAAACAGCCAATTTATGATTTTTAATAAATAACTTTCCGGCAATGTGTGGTGGCAGATCGTGCAATTGGAACTATTAAACTGGGGATTTACTACAGCTTTATCACTTTCAGATAGCTGACGGCTATTATTAGGTGCACGCCACTGCCACCAAACGTAACTGTTCGGATATCGTCTTGGTTGATAACTGGACTATGATGTTTTAAGACATGTTCGATCGTGTGTAGTATGGTACTATTTGATGTTGATGTTCGGCGAACATGTACGCGCGTATATGTGTTAAGACATGTTGGATCGTGTATTCCCTACTATAAATGAAATTTAAGTTTGTGTGAAGGAGCTCCATTGCTGTTTGTAGTCGTCATATAAGTGTAAAAAAACGCTGCGTCAGACTTCAATTTGGCTTTATTTAACGCGACCGGTTTCGTCAATATGACATTTTCTAGCGTAAAGTAAGTTTTCCTACAGATAAAAACAGAAAAGACTTAAAAATAAGACTGTAACAAGTTAACAAATTAAAAATCTTTTACCTTACTATTTGTTCACGCACGCCCAAGCGCCATTGTGTGCAAAACAATGTTACCAACGTCAATAAGTGGCGGTAGTCTACAAGTATATAACAGAGTGAAGTTCAGTTGCAACGAGAAGTTCGAGAGGATAAACAAGAAATTACAAGCATTGCTTCAACATGCCCTACATGAATACAAGGACAATAATACTTGCGAACCTCCATATGTAAGACACCTTCTAGCCTGCACGCTTTCCAGCCAAGGTGGCAGCTTTGACTTTAATTGCTTTGAAAGTAATAGCAGTAGTGTAGATATTGTTAACTTAGATTCTAAGCAAGTAGATAGTGTAGACATTGCCTCTAACCCCGACGCTTACCAAGCCACTAACATTAATACTACGAGCAGTATGCTTAACAAATATGATGACCACCCCACTTCAGATCATGTTTTCATTTCAGACAATTCCACGCACTTGGAGAATAGTGATGGAACTCACTGTAATAGTTCTTTCTACCAACCTTCACACAAATATGAACCTAAGGTTCCCGACATCAACTTTAATAACCCTCATTTGAATGGTTTAATTAAACCATCTGCACAGAGGGAATCAGTTGCCCCCTCCACAGCGGCTCCGACCCAACCCTTAGACAATATTCATACGGGTAAATATCATAATCTTAACTTCGAGGTAGATGATTTATTCAAATCGCCTTCCATTCCCACGCATAATTTTCAGCCTACGGTTCTGAACCTATCAAAAGTAGCCTTTTCAGCTGAGGAATTAGAAATCTTAAATTTAGGATTGAAGTTTTCCCCACCCATGAACTTAAATTTTAATTCACTGAAAAATATTGCTCTCAGCATGAAAAATATAATTTCTCGTTCTGCCAACGCTGAGAACCCCCCTCTGTACACGAAATTACCCACATTATTAATTCACAACACCACAAGAATCAAACAAAACATAACAATGTTCCACAAAAACATTTAACCAACAACATTAAGGTGGTCCAACAGAAAATTAAATTGCATGACTTATGCCCGGTTGCACCAACTTTTTAAGCAGACTTTAAATTTAAGTGGTGTTTAGACTATGACATAATTTATAGATTTAACAAAATGTTAGTCACATTCTAATTGATACTTAAGTTGAAGTTTAAATGTCAATCAGAATATATTTGACATTATATTGATCATATGTAAATGTCACATTCTAAACGTAACTTAAATTTAACCTCTGCTTAAAAAATTGGTGCAACCGGGCATTAGTTGTTTCCAAGTCTGACAAAGGATAGGGTATTGTAGTACTAAACCGTGACACCTATATTGACAAAGATGAAACTTTTCTCAACAATAACGGTTTCATACAGCTACGGTCTAACCCCCTTACGCATTACGTATCCAAATTAGATGGTACTCTCAACGACAACACACATTTTTCGGATATCAACATTCTTAGCCTAAAGACCATGAACCCAAAACTACCTAGACTCTACGATCTACCAAAAACCCACAAGGATAACGTACCTATACGACCTGTGGTCTCTTTTATTAACTCCCCCGCCCACAAAGTTTCAAAATTTTTACTTCCGTTTCTCAAAACTCACATTAATTGTAACACCAAACATATTATTCTGAATTCAACTGATCTAGTGGACAAACTTAAAACCGTAGAGATCACTTCTGAAAGCTTGCTACCTACCTGTGCAGATAGGCAGAAGTTTTAACACCGGAGCGAAATATTCCGGTGTTGCCAGCCAGCATCAGTGGGACGGGGGGTTCGAATCCAAATCGCGAAGGCCAATCCAAAATAGGCGCCACTTAATTTTTTTGAAAAGGGGAAAATGTGAAAAATTAAGAAAACACGGTACGTCCAAGACACTATAGATTTATTACAACAAATAGTCAGAGCCGATCAATAATAAATTCACAACATGCAAACGGTTGTTATGACAAAATTATTTTCCTAATATCTGTCGGATCCGAACTTCGCATTACTCTACACTAGACTATCCTTAACCTAGTACAAACGACGATGCTCGTCGACGTCTACTCTATTCAAACATTGTTAACTAACGGCAACAAATACGCAAAGTTACATGTACCAACGCGGTAGTTCAAAAGAGAAACTAGAAATTATTACCGTACGGGCAGTACTGAGAATAATTAAATTGTATAAGTCCGACCTGTTTTCCACGATGTCCAGTCGTTTGTCGACGATTCTTTCACGGTCTGCATGCAGCCATGTAGTTGAGTGGATCACCGGCCTTCTCGTCGAGGGACGGGAAACGTCGCAGTCGCGGTGAATGGCGGGTAATTCCCGGCGACGCAATTCAGAACGGTCGTATCACAAGGATTAGGGCCCAAACTCAATAGCTTCCACGCTAAAACAGCTAGCGCTAGAAAAGCTACCGCTAGAATAACTGCCGCTAGAATAACGGCAGCTAGAATAGCTGCCGCTAGAAGCCTATAAATAAGGAAAGAAGAAAAAGCTAACGTGATGGCCAGATCGGGAATAATTTCGCATAGAACTCACCTAGTATCTTAACCAGGCTGAAATAAACCGCAAAGCACGCGGCTTTTTCGTCTCTCAAATGGATCAATCAAATTCGGCGGTTAGCCGTAGACATGCACTCACATCCCTTCGATGTAATGGGTACACAAACGAATATTTAACAAAAGAACGTGTGATCCACGAGGCGAATATGATAGTACTAAAACGGCGGAATAATTCTCGTTCGGCAGAAAAGAAAAGAACATCAACGAGAGAGACACTTTCAATTTTACCATTGGCGGATCTACTTGGCAACAGTGAGGACCAATCGACGAAAAGGGTAAAGGTCGCGGATATACGCGCCGTGAAGTAGAACTTCGTTAAGATTTGACAAAACTCTTCGCGTACACGCAATTTCGACTCTAAGCAAGGATGGGCTAATTTTATAAAATGAATTTGTTCGTTTAATTGAAAGTTCTTTTAACGAAACATGTTAGAGCGAAATTTTGGGAAAACTATGCAGGCGAGGAATGATGCATTACTACACCTAACGTAAGACGTAAAACGAGGCGTTCCGAAACAGACCGGAACGTCGAGGTGTGCATATACAGGGTGTGTTTAGAACACAAATGAAAAATGCGCTGTAACAATATTCCTTGTTTCATTTGATATTTGCAACTTCAATTACCTCTTAACTACTTCTAACCTCTCTCTTAACTCTCTAACCTTATCAATTACTTTACAACAATCTTTCTTCACTTTTAATAATAAGATTTACTCACAATGTGATGGGCTAGCAATGGGATGTAGCTTATTTCCCATCTTGGCAGATTTATTCTTAGATAAACTAGAACAACAATTTTTTAATTCAGATAATCTCTTTATTAAATATATACAATTTTATGGGGATATGTGGATGACATTTTATTGGTCTACAACGGCCCTCCTTCCTCTGAGGACGACCTTCTTTCGGCATTCAACGCCCTTCACCCTAAAATCAGGTTCACAGCTGAAGTAGAACGAAATAATTCAATCAATTTTCTAGATCTCACCATAACCTGAACTGTCAATTCACACAATTTCAAAATCTACCGGAAAGCTTCATACACTCATAATTGTATCAACTTTTACTCTTTCCACCTCTCAGAACACAAGTTTGCAGCCTTTAGATCCTTTTTCTACAGAGCTTTCACAATACCTATGAGTGAAACAGATTTTAGACAAGAAATTAGTACCATAATTCAACTGGCTTTTCTCAATGACTTCCCCATTAAACCAATCTATAACATTTACAAAAAGACCAAAAATAAGATTATTAACCAACTTATCTTTCCCATTAGAACTCCGCTTACAAACCCTCCCGAACAGTTTGTCATAGTTCCTTATGTTGGCATTATTTCGACCAAGATAAAGCACTATCTAAAATCACTTGATTTAAAAGTGGCTTTCAAAAACCAACAAAACCTCGGAACCCTTTTCTGTCGTAATAAAGACAAAGTCGATCCGTCATCTCACAGCGGCGTGTATTAGCTGACCTTTGGCTCCTGCCAAGCTATTTATGTTGGCCAGACTGGGAGAAGTTTGAAAATTCGCGTTAACGAACATATCAGGTCTCTCAGCACCGGCAAATTGGATTCCACCTTTGCTAAACATCTATCTGATACCCTTCATGTTTTTAACCCGTTAACTGACGTGAAACCTTCCTAACCTACCGAAAGGTTACTCATTAACTACTGCTGAAAATTTGGAAATTTTCCTCCATAAACACGTCTACAATAGCAAAATCATTAACGAACAAACGATATTTAATTCTGATAATTTCTTTAAATCTATTCGTTGGGATATCCGCAACTGACTTCACTCTGTTATATACAAAGTGGTCAAGAATCACTGTTTAAGTTGGCAGTGCTGAATTTTATTTTTAAATGGTACAACTGGAGTAACTTCCGGTTGACACTGGCAGCCGTCACTTTACAAGCGTCATTTGATATTTCAAACTCAAATTAAAACGCCAGTTTTTATTCACATAACCTACCACCTTGTCGCTGTTGATGTTACGTCAAATAAATCAACAAAATATATATCCGGTTGCAGTGTTGCAAATAGTCGAATAGAAAAATGCTCTTAATTGTATTGCCAACTCAAACAGTTATTCTTGACCACTTTGTACTTTTAGACTACCGCCACTTATTGACGTTGGTAACATTGTTTTGCACACAATGGCGCTTAGGCGTGCGTGAACAGATAGTAAGGTAAAAGATTCTTGATTTGTTAACTTGTTACAGTCTTATTTTTAAGTCTTTTCTGCTTTTATCTGTAGGAAAACTTACTTTACGCTTGAAAATGTCATATTGACGAAACCGGTCGCATTAAATAAAGCCAAATTGAAGTCTGACGCAGCGTTTTTTTTTACACTTAAATTTATGTTTATTGTTTGATAGAAACACTAGTTAAAATGAAAGAACAAGCAGGTACTAAATACTTTATTTTCGTTCAAAATAATTTCGTCTGTTCTAACACATAATATGGTGGTTTTACTACAGAGCTTTTATATGTACCTATGGAAGAAATTAATTTGTAAGTGAATTGTACATTTAATAAATAGGATACAGTGACTCTTTTGGAAAGGCTTCATGTACACGGTTTATAACATCGATGACGAAATTACCAAGCGTGCGATCCAAGAAAGATGTGATTATGCTTCGAAGAGCGTCAACATTCTGATTGAAGACATAATTGAACGCCTGTAATTCTGCGGGATCTTTAATTATATTGTAAAATTGGATATCAAGGTTATCGAAAGTTATTTCGACGGAACCTTCTTTCCACTGAATATGTTCTTTCCCGTTTTTGGTATAGAGATTGCCATCCAAAACTAGGTCCAGGATCAAGTTTGCTAGAAAAATAAAGTAATACAAACAAATTGAAGGTCAGAATTAGTTATCTAAATGATCAGTACTTACAAAAACGTCCCTCTCCACTTCCGTCTCCAAGCAATCGGAAACCTAAAACGGTACCGTCTATGCTGAGCGAACCTGCAAGGTAAACTGAAGGCAAGAGAATTTTCAGCTTCAAAACCAGTGTGTCAGAATCGATACTAGTGTCCAAAATTTGAAAGTTCTTGGCACCGACGTACACGATATTCCGGAATTGTGCCTCATATGATGCCAAGGGAAATTTCCTTTTACCCACGGTTAGTCTACGAATGTGGAACGCATCTATTGGAGGAAGTCCCAATTCGGGAATTCCCTTTATCAAATCCAAGCGCAGATCTTCGATTTTCTGAAGCCAGCATTCTTTCAGTAAAGGATTTGTTGCTTTGCATGGTTTGAGAAGCAGTGCGGAAGCTGAAATTTAAGATTTTGTCTTTAGTATAATTTCTGGTTTCAAGTTATCAATCTATGACAAACACGATTTATTATAAGTTACCTCTTGTAACTAAGATTATAATGACTACTAACGACAATTCTAACTGAACACAAGCTTCTTAGAATTGAGAGAGGAAGCTGCTAAGAAAACCAGAAACTTCATGGAGGGGGTTTTCAAAATCGGACATCTTTTTTAACTGGATTTTAGAACAAATGCGCGATAATGAAAATTTCCTGTCAGCAATTTTATTTTCAGATGAGGCCACGTTTAAAAGTAATGATGTGTTAAACAGACATAACATAAAAATTCTACTGAAAATCCCCGCTGGATGAGGGAAGTAGACAATCAACGAGTATGGACACTAAATGTGTGGAAAGGCATTGTAGTTAAAACTTTCAAGGTAAAACTACCCCTTGAATTTGAAAAGGAATTTGAAGCCTAGTGGAAGGAAACATACGCATTACTCTCGGAAACGCCCAAAATGGCCAACAAAACATACCTGTTCCTTTTCACAAACGCAGGCCTTCGGAAAGCTGTTTCACGAGCTTATAAATCACTCGGCGTGCCTTAGCAAATCTCGGAGAAAATCCGTTTCAAGTTTCAATCACAAATTCCGTGAAGGAAACGCAAAGATATCAGCAACACAAATAAAAGGTCAGCACGCAACGAGTGCCATTGCAAGAATGACCGCGAGTCCGCGAGACGAGCGCGACGCACTCTTCCACATGCGCTGAGACAGAAGTCGTTACGAATGAACTTAGATTCAGAGTGGCGACAGAGTGAAATGGAGCTATACAGTAGGTCTAAATAACAGCGTGTGGACTAGTTTTGAAATATTGTGTAATATGATACAAATCACGTACGCCTCCTGAAGTTATACATACAGGGTGGCTGCCAGTTATATGGAATAACTTAAATGAATTTTTCAACCGTAACAAGATCCAAGAGACGGAAGGCCTTAACACTTCGAAATACAAATATGGTAAAAGAGGATGAGGATTTATTGATGAGGGACCGACGTCTGAAGCTTTAATTTTAAGACAAAGACAAAATAAGAATCTATTTCGAATTGATATCTTGGGATACTGAGGGGATCCTTCTAATTGAATATATACCAAAAGACTTAACAATTAATGTAGAATCTTATCCAAGTACATTTTAAAACATAAAAAGGCTCTTGAATAAAAACGGCTTCATAAACTCTGTAAAGTCATCTTTCTCTTGCACGACAATTGTAAGTTAATTAGAGATGATTGAAACCAATTTAATTTTGCATATTTTGCATATATTGATATACCTGTGCATATTTTTGTCAATTGTGCATATTATTGCCTATTTTTGCAAAAAAATGCATTTATTCTGCTTTGTCGGGCTTAGATCGAAAATTAAAATGAAATCTACTAAGGAAAACCCCAAGATAATCACGTTAAAAAGAAGAATAGGAGCTAGAAATGTCCGCATTCTAATCGGACCGCCAAAACAAGTGATGATTTACAGCTTAATTACTTTACTTGGCCCATAAAACAGATATTTTACAATTATAGTATTAGTAAATACGAATAACTCGACGCTTCGACAGTCTTTATCTGTACGTCTTATGCACAAGCTTGAACAAGCACAAATTTAAGAAAACAAAACACACGGTATCTCTTTTTTTTGTATTTTTAATTATTGTGCCTGTATTAGTTAGTGAAAATTATGTCCAACTCGAAAATTATGTTTTGGATGAAACCTCATGGAGTGTTTTGCAAAGCTTGGGCCCAGTTTCATAAAACATAGTTAACCACTCGTCAATTTAATCGTGTGATTAAGTAATATCATTGGAGGAAAGTTTAAACTTCCTCCAATGATATTGTTTAATCACACGATTAACTTGATCGAGTGGTTAACTACGTTTTAGAAAACTGGGCCTTGCAGTAAGATAGTAAGTACTTAATTTTTATTATGTTACTTATGCTGGATTCATGCAGCAATTTTTGTTCGATATTGAATCCAGCGTTAGTTCCTCTATTTGACTAGACAAATTTTAAATTGCTAATATATTTTAAAAATATTGTATATTAAAAATTTCTATTAATTTAATTCACATTGTCACTTGTTGTAGATTTTAGAAGATATTTTTATAATTGAGTCCAACTCAAATTTTACAACATTGTAAATTTTACATTGTACAATCGGTTGATGTTGAAAGGAGTTTTTCAACATATAAAAATATCTTGTCTTATAAGCGACAAACAGTTTGTTTAAACAATTTGAAAGAGCATATTAGCATAACCTGCTACAGACAAAAAAGATGCATAATATAGATATTATGTAATTGTTTAGTGTTACTGTATTGTATCTTTTAAGGTTTGTGTTTGTAATTTTAATATACATACTGTGTGTATAGTCATATAACTATTTAATAAAGTATTTTTTAATTCTGTTTTATTATTATAATTTTTCTGGAATGCATTTTTGCATGTAATCATGCATATTTTAGTTAAACCAGTGCATATTTTGGCCATTTTTAATGCATATATATGCGCATATTTTGCCATTTTTTGTTGCATATAAATCCGCCCTTTATTTTTTATTATTATAATCTCATTAGTGGGAGAATTTAGATGCACTTTGAACAAATAAGAAACAGCGCAAAATACAGTAAAATCTCCGATAGCGGATATCTTTCTTAAGCGGACACCTCTCTTAGCCGGACAGTTTTTAATTCCCCATTTATGTAATTTACATGCATTTGCATCTCTGTCTAATGGGCGGATAGTTTGTTGGTCACGTCGGTGTCCGCCTAAGAGAGCTTTCACTATATCTCTATTTATAATAAAATATTTATTTACCTGAATCTAAGGCTTCGGTTTGGAGAACAAATGCAGAAACGCAGATGCAAACAAACAGAATGGAAAGCATTTCGTGACTTTGAATTTTCAATTCTGAAGTGAATTTAATTTCAACAAAATATTAATAGTATTTGATCACGTAAAACGTGAATTTTAATAAAAATTTCCTAACTAAAGATTTATGAGATTATTCATTTTAAATATATGCACATATGTATTTTGATTGCCCGGTGATGATCAGAAACGTCTAATATTTATAACATGATTTTCTAAGATCGCATTTAAAATTTATGACGTCAGTTTTATATACTAAAACTGTTAACGCAAATGTGATGTGTGTATACGATCCACGATTTACATAATCATATCATGTACACCGCGTACTGTCTATACAGTGCCTTTGTAGTAGTCAGTTGTTAAAGTTCATTTGGAATAATAAACAAGCAAGTTTTCAAAGCAGTGTATTCTTTACTCGCAATCCTTACAGGTTATGGGCCCAGATTAACTACACACTATTAAAAATGATTATGAACATTGCAAGAATTGAATGCTTCGGCAAAGATGCTTGGCCCTATGGAGACGGGCGAAATTGCAAAACCCGAAGTTATTTTAATAATAATAATAATAATAATAATAATAATAATAATAATAATAATAATAATAATGGTTTATTAGTGATAAATACACGAGGTACTGTCACAAGTCAATATATATATAAAAATACATTAAAATACATTAAAAAAGAAACAGGTGCGTTTCAGTCACTAAAAGAAAAAGCAGTCTTCACAGACGTCCTAAAATTTAAGTGGATGCTGTAGAAAATCTTGGATTGAATAAAACGCGTTATTGATTAAATATTCTTTAACAACCCTTTTGTATTGTGAAAATGGTTTGTTTCTTATTTCAGGAGGTAAAATATTAAAAAACTTTATTGCATAATAGTTACTACCGTACCGAAGTTTAACTAATCTGTGTTGGGGCACTACTATATCGGCATTATATCTGGTATCATATTCGTGTACGGTGTTTGAATTCAAGATCAAGTTCACGTTTTTATTATTATTAGTATGTAGTAGTTTTGGAAAACAAGTTGTTGTTGTCAATACAAAAAAATCAATAAAACAGGTTCGTTGAAAAAGAGTTCTGCGTTAAATATTTTTTAAGATACAGTCCACTAAATTGAAACAGAATCATCATTGTGACGGTTTTTCACTTATAAACCAAACATAAAAATTTGGTCCAGTTCGAGCCGGATTGAAAAAGCAGGTGTAGAAATTGAAGTTTGACGCAGAGCAAGTTGCAAGATTTGTGGGTAGATATACACAACAGTTGAGGTGTACGTAAGCAAGATTTGTGGGTAGATATACGCAACGGTACATTGCCGCTAGTGAAGAACATAAGAAAAAAGAAGAAAATTCTGAAAGAAGGGAAATCATCCGTCAAATTAAGTTCAAGTCATCAGGCAGT
The DNA here is from genome assembly GCA_033060865.1 of Dorcus hopei. Classification (NCBI taxonomy): domain Eukaryota; kingdom Metazoa; phylum Arthropoda; class Insecta; order Coleoptera; family Lucanidae; genus Dorcus; species Dorcus hopei. Next base: position 63,513,542 of record CM065426.1, on the reverse strand, counting down.
ATACAACAGCAGTCAACAGCAGTTGACATCGATAGACGCAATTTACAGAAAAAGGGTGTGCATTTAGTGGTAGCAGTAAGTCAACACATCTTTTATTTCATTTTGTTATTATTCAATTATTGATTGATGATAATTTATTTAAAGCTTCACAATTTGTATTGACACTTACATACTTCAAATATTGGCAATTTACTGACAGTATTCATTGATTTATACAAAATTTAATTTAAATGGCTGAATTACAGTCTTTGACACGTAAGCGAGGAGCAATCAAAGCTCGCGTAACAACTTTTCGTAATTACATTGATAATTTAGTTGCAACAATAGAAGAAAACCAAATATTTCAATCAAATGACATTTTAGAATTAGAATATCGAATAACGCGAATTCAGGACGTTTTAGCGGAATTTGACCATTGTCAGAGTGAAATAGAAGCACTATGTGACGAAAATTGTTTGGAAAATGAATATGTGCAGCGGGAATTATTTGAAGACAGTTTTCATAAACCATTAGTGAAGGCCAAACAACTTCTAAAAAAATGTCAACTTCTGGATAACGAAGAAGAGAGAAAAAACAATGCATCACATGATGATACGTCATTGGAATCAACGCACGTACCACAAAATTACAATTCAAATAACATTAAGTTGCCAGATTGGAAACTGCCTCAGTTCAATGGTGAGTACGAAAAGTGGCCATTATTTCATGAAACATTTAAATCAGCTATTCATGAAAATGTAAATCTTCCTGTAATTAAGAATACCAATACTTAACGACTGCACTAGGAGGAAATGCCATAGTTATACAAGGTTTGCCAATGTCAGCAGCCAATTATGAAGTAGCTTGAATTTAATTGTAAAAGATATGAAGACAAGAATCTCAGAATACATAATCATATCAAAGCAATAGTAGAATTTCCAAAATGCATAAAGGAATCTTTCTATAGTTTGCGGCAATTGTTAGACAATTTACAAAGCAATCTAAGAGCGTTGGAAGTATTACAACAACCTGTTAAAGAATGGAATAGTTTAATAATTTATCTGATAATAGAAAAGCTTGATCAAATTACGAAGAGAGAATGGGAAAAACAATTGGTGGAAATTAACGATCTTCCGAAACCGAGGATCTTATTAGTTTTTTGGAAAAAGGTGTCACTTACTGGAAAGATTAGAAAAAACAATCGAAGACTTCAATGGAAAACAATCAATTTAGAAATTCATTCAACAAAATAGACAACAAAATGTAAGTTTAACTCAGACGACAAATAAAATTAGTTGTCCATTTGCAAGGAAATGCATGAACTTTACGCATGCAAAGTTTTTCTAAAACTACCAGTAGAATCCCGAATACAAGAAATTAAAAAACATAAGCGGTGTCTCAATTGTTTGAGGGTAGGTCATATATTTATTAACTGTAACAGTAGTAGTAGATGTCGTAAATGTTCCAAAAACATAATACACTATTGCATTTAGAAAAAATTACAAGCAATGATAATGAAATATTGCCAACACATCAAATTCAAATCGAACATGACAAGAATACACACCATACACTCACAAATCATAATAGTCATTCAGGTCAGATATTTCAAATATTACCTACTGCAATTGTTAAAATTAGAAGCAACGGTGGAGAATTACATGACTGTACTGCTCTCTTGGATTCAGGTTCTCAGTCAAACTTTATATCTACACACTTATGTCGCAAACTCCAACTACCTACAAAACGTATCAATATACCAGTTATTGGAATTAATGATTCAAAAACAAAAATTTTTGAACGCACAACAGCATCAATTCATTCAAAGATAAATGATTTACAAGCAACATTATCATTTCTAGTTATTCCTAAAATTACAGCAAATCAATCTTGTGAAACATTAGATTTATGTAACATGCAACTTCCACAAAACATTCTCTTAGCTGATCCTCATTTCTATAAGTCAAAGAAAATCGATCTTTTGATAGGAGTTGATTTATTTTGGGAACTTCTATGTTACGATCCACCTATACATCCATATTTACACAAAACAAAGCTGGGGTACGTAGTATCTGGTAAAGATTGACTGCAAATTTCCCACAAACCACTCAATTATGTGTAATGCAATTACGACAAATGATATATATATCAACAATTACAAAATTTTTGGGAAATTGAAAATTGTAGTGATAACAATTTTAAATCTGAAGAAGAAAGAATTTATGAATCCCATTTTTTAGAACATATGGTTAGAGACTTTGATGGGAGATTTGTAGTCACAATACCTTTGAAAGATTCCACACAATCGTTAGGAGACTCACGAAAATTGGCGGAAGGTAGATTTAATTCATTAGAATCTAAATTTAAAAAGAATGCAGTTTTTAAAGAGAGATATGTTGAATTTATGGCAGAATATGAATCTTTAGGACATATGTCAAAGGTCAAAGAAACAGACGTTTTAAAGAAAGCTTCCTATTTTTTGCCGCACCACGGAGTACTGAAAGAAAGTAGCTCCACAACAAAACTACGAGTAGTTTTCGACGCTTCAGCACCGACTACAACGGGAGTATGTTTGAACGATTTACAGATGATTGGACCTACTATACAATCAGATTTGTTATCAATTATTTTGCGTTTTCCGACAACACGAATATGTTGTAAGTGCAGATGTAAAAATGATGTATCGTCAGATTCTTATCAATCCTGAACAGAGAGCATTGCAAAGAATTCTTTGGCGTTCGGATCCATACAAATCACTTGACACTTATCAATTAAACACTGTTACATACGGCATGACCTCAAGTCCATTTTTAGCAATTCGTTGTTTAATTCACTTAGCTGATTGTCAACAAGACTCTAATCCAGCAGCAGCTAATATTATTCGAAACTCTATGTATGTTGACGATTTATTACATAGTTTCGCTTCAAAAGAAGAGGCTATAGAGTCTTGTAAATCAATCATTAACATCTTGAACTTAGGAAAATTTGAATTAAGGAAATGGAAATCAAATCATCCTGACATATTAAGTCAAATTGGAGTAGTTGAATCACCTGACAAAATAGTTCAATTAGGTGAGGAGAGCACAAAAATTTTAGGCTTATCTTGGTCATGCAAGCAAGATAAACTTTTTTATGACATCAGTACCACAATACAATCTAATTTTATGTCAAAAAGAGAAATTTTATCTTCAATTGCACGCATTTTTGATCCGTTAGGACTCCTCAGTCCATGTATCATTATTGGAAAAATGATTTTGCAAGATTTATGGAAAATAAAATCATCATGGGAAGACCCATTGCCACACGAATTAAAAACAAAGTGGAGTAAGCTAGTTGTTGAGCTTTCTTGTTTAAATGATATACATATTGATCGTTCGATTTGTTGTTCTAATTCTGTATTTAATGAAATTCATGCATTTTCAGATGCAAGTAATAAAGCGTACGGGGCTTGTGTTTATATGTTTATATATGTGTTTATATGAAAATGCAAATGATTGGCGTTATGTTGCTTCAGCGGAAAATCCTGCTGACCTTTTATCAAGAGGACTTAATCCAAAATTACTGTTATCATGTAGTTTGTGGTGGGATGGACCTTTGTGGCTTTATAACAATCAAAACTATTGGCCTATTAATGAGTATGAAGATTCAGATTTACCTGATACGAAAGTAAATGTAATGATTACAAAGCAATTCATTAGAATCATTGAATTTGAAAAATATTCAGATTTGAATACATTAGAAAAAATTGTAGCTTGGTGTTTGCGCTTCATTTATAATTCTAAACATGAAAATCAGAACAAAAACTGGATCACTTACGTTATCTGAAATAAAACAGCAAATTTGTGTTTGGTGTATTTGTCTCAACGTGAGTCATTTCGGAAGAAATTCAAGATTTGTCAAAGGGTAATTCAGTCAATAAAAAGTAAGTTATTACGATTAAATCCTTACATACATACTGATGGTATCATGAGAGTTGGCGGTCGATTAAATTATTCAAATTACGATTATACAAAGAAACATCCAATGATTGTCTCAAAGAATCATCCATTGACAAATCTTATATTTACACGTGAACACAAACGGTTACTTCATGCTGGACCTCAAGCTCTTTTATCTTCAACAAAGAGATCTTTACTGGACAATTTCCGGTAGAAATTTAGCTCGAAAGGTAGTACATGATTGTTATAGATGTTTTCGTAATAATCCAAAGAGCATACAACCATTAATGGGAAGTTTACCAGCGGACCGAGTTAACCCACAACCAGCGTTTCACACAACAGGAGTGGATTATGCTGGACCTATAATGGTAAAAAAGATAGAAAGGGAAGAGGATGCAAAACGTGCAAGAGTTATATTTGTTTATTCATATGTTTCACAACAAGAGCAATTCATTTAGAATTAGTTTCTAATTTAAGTACAGAAGGATTTATTTTGGCCATGAGAAGATTTGCTTCGCGTCGTGGTATGCCTACGAAGATGTACTCTGACAATGGGTCGAATTTCGTTGGAGCCCGAAATGATTTGAAAGAATTAGGTAATTTTCTTATGCACAATGAAAAAGTTTTACATGAATCTCTAGTAAACGCGAACTTTAATTGGTCATTCATATCCGCTTATGCCCCTCACTTCGGTGGTATTTGGGAGGCAGGTGTAAAGTCCGTTAAACATCATCTAAAACGCGTAGTAGGTACAGAGCTATTAACTTTTGAAGAAATGTATAGTGTCTTAGTACAAATTGAAGCCATTGTAAATTCCCGTCCATTATCTCCACTTTCATCTCATCCATTTGACTTGCAACCACTAACACCAGCCCATTTTCTTATTGGAAGACCATTAACCTTGGTCCCAGATCCTGATGTAACCGATATCACAGAATCCCGTTTGTCCCATTATCAACGACTTCAAAAATTACAACAAATTTTCTGGAACCGCTGGTCCAAAGAGTTCATTTCAGAACTACAGTGTCGAATAAAATGGCAGTGAACCAACGTTCACTGGATATAGGAACTGTAGTTGTTATTAGGGATGACAATGCTCCACCGTTGAAATGGTTAATTGGCAGAATCGAAACCATTCATCCTGGAAGAGACGGCGTTACAAGAGTGGTGACTGTACGAACAAAGAACGGACTCATACAACGTGCAGTGACGAAATTATGTCCACTTCCAACTCAAGTGATGTAAACCAAGCTTCAGAAGAAACAATCTTAATTAATTTGAAAGACTTCAACTTTCAAGGGGGGAGTATGTTTGAATTCAAGATCAAGTTCACGTTTTTATTATTATTAGTATGTAGTAGTTTTGGAAAACAAGTTGTTGTTGTCAATACAAAAAAATCAATAAAACAGGTTCGTTGAAAAAGAGTTCTGCGTTAAATATTTTTTAAGATACAGTCCACTAAATTGAAACAGAATCATCATTGTGACGGTTTTTCACTTATAAACCAAACATACGGCGCTATAATTTTTGTAATTGTTGATGTTCAGCTTTATATGATTTAAACATTCAAGAATGTAGAGTGACGGGAATGTTAATATTTTTAGTTTTTTAAAAGTATCTTTACAACTATCTCTGTACCCAATTCCACTTATAATACGAATAACTCTTTTCTGGAGAAGAAAAATTCTGTTTGCTTCAGCACAATGACCCCATACTAACACTGCGTAAGACATGACAGACTGAAAAATACCATGATAGGCTGCTAGAACAGTACTTAAGGGAACAGAATTTGTCAAATGTCGAATAAGATATATAGTTTTAGTAAGTTTGTTTGCAATATAATCGATATGTTTATCCCATTGTAAAGACGGATCTAGATAAATGCCCAAGTATTTTATATATTTTTCCTTATTAAGATTGTCTATTATATCTTCAATGTTTCTTAGGGAGTACTGCATAAATTGTGTTTTGCTGTCATTTAAACAAAGTCTGTTGTTCAAAAACTATTCATTTACTTGCGTTGTGGCATCTATAAATGTTTGTGTCGCGTAATTTAGATTTTTATGTCTATATAACAGTGTTGTATCATCTGCAAATAATATAATCTTGGAATCTGATACATAACTGTCAATATCGTTAATAAATATTAAAAATATTGTTGGTGACAAGGAGGAAACACGATGAGCTTAGATAAAGATTTCAATGATTTCTTAAAAAGCAAAGCATTACCAGAGAACTCACAATACCCTACAGTCCTGAGCAAAATGGAATCACAGAACGACGCAACCGAACACTCCTAGCTACACCGAGATATCTACTCTTACAATCTGGATTACCACAGAAATTTTGGGCCGAAGCTGTTAACATGGCTAATTATATCCGAAACAGATGTCCGTCGAACAGCCTGGGTGGATGGACTCCATATGAACTCTGGATCGGCAAAGTGTCCAATGTAAGACAATTCAAGGTATTCGGTTGCAAAGCATATAATTTAAATAGGCATCCAGCTCGAGGCAAGTGGGACCAACGCTGCAAAGAAGGTATATTTATTGGTTATTCTGATGAATGCAAGGGTTTCAGAATTTGGTTACCTGGAGAAAATAAGGTCGTTATTTCACGTAATGTGAAGGTCGCAGAGAACAATATCGAGAAACTAGAACTTGAGACGAATTCTCATGAAGAGTTTGTAGATTTCGACTTATCACCTATAGAAGCAGTACTTCCTCCTGCAGAAGTTCAAGAAGATGAGGAACAAGATTTGAAACCAGAACCAGTTCAAGCTGTCGTCAGGGGACGAGGACGACGCAGAATTCTAAGAAATCGATTCTTTGCAGGCGATGCATCGAAAGAATCGAATCGATTCAATTTGGTGTGAATCGATTCAAGAATCGAATCGGAAAGGTGTGGACATACAACCAATTTTTTATCACCGCGCTATCTATATGTTATTGGCAGCCAATAACTCAAAATGATAAAATTGTGGGTAGGGAAAGTCCACGGCATAAAACAGAACATTTCAAATTACAGAAATTTCTTTGACCATTAACGAACAAAAATTTGTGTTGCACACTTGAACAGTAGGTATGGGTGAGTGTAGGACAATGCCTGTAAACCTGCAATGGAACTATAAAATATGATGCTGCGACATAAGTTTTAATTTCAAGAATAGAAATTGGTAATATATATATTGAATCGAATCGATTCTACGTGTTTAAATTGAATCGATTCCTCTGAATCGATTCCACACAATCGATTCAATTGAATCTATTCATTTAACTGTTTTGAGCATCCCTCTGTCAGCTACCTGAGACAATTTAGCAACTACTGCAGGGAGCATTGGATTGCAGTGAAGCGAGTTCTACGATATTTGAAAGGTACGAGGGAATTAGGACTTGTTTACCATATGGACTTCAGACCAGTTGAAGGCTTCGTGGATGCAGATTGGGGTAGTTGTTCTGAGGATCGACGATCGTACACAGGTTTTATGTTCAAATTTTCCGGAAACCCCATATCTTGGGATTCAAGAAAACAGCCAACAATCTCTTTATCTACGACCGAAACTGAATATATGGGATTGGAAATAACTGTATTCAACGACAATATGGAAGCGTTAAAATTAGCCCAGAATACAACATATCATTCGCGGAACAAACATATAGATATGCGTCACCGTTTTGTGAGAAAAGCCCTGGATATACGCTACTTAAAGTTGCTCACGTTTCTACAAGCGATATGCCAGCAGACATGCTGACAAAGAGCCTTCCAAAGGCGACACATTTGAAATGTATTGAGCCTGGACTCCGGCATATTAGTTAGAAATAAAGAAACTCAAGGATCGCTGGGAGGTGTTAAGTGTGATGTGTGTATACGATCCGCGATTTACATAATCATATCATATATACCGTGTTTATTTGGAATAATAATCAAGCAAGTTTTTAAAGCAGTTGTTAGTGTATTCTTCACTCGCAATCCTAACAAAAACTTTGCTCTATTATTTTTGTAAAAATTAAATTATTTATTATTTAATTTGAGAATATTTTATTGCGCGAATAATAGGTTGAGTCAAAAGTCTCCGTAACTTTTGGCTAACTTTGTTTTCAAAGTCTATCGTAGTAGATAAGAGCAAAAACAAATTAATTATAAAACGAATTATTACCGGTTTTACTCTCAGGAAATTTTAGTAATTTATATTACTGTTTGTTTTATTGTAGGAATTATATTTATTTGAGTATACTTTCGAGATGACCTAAAACGATATCACGTGCTTGTAAATTCTGCTCAACAGCAAAGTTTTAAATTCATAAAAGAATTATGTACGACAATTATGCAGTGCGTTACAAAACTCTGGTACAACTTCAATACTTTTGGAAATGTTCATTTTCGACGAATATCCTCTGACAGGTCAATTTTATTTTTTCTTTTTCACATTTTAGTATGAAAATTTCAAAGATGCTTTTGGTAAAGTAACGGATATGACGTCATCGATATATTTTTTTGGCAGTGTCTAGAGTACCGTCAGACGGGTACAGATTGCGCTCCCGTTAGAAGTATGACGTCACACGATGACATTTTTGCACCTGCGCGTTGGTGTATAACTGGACTCTAATACTGTCCCGTTAATAACCATAACCTCAATCTCACCTACGTAGATCTTAAAAGTGTGAACATCATGTCTGAATTTAAAGTGGGTGATAAATTCTTCTCATATAAGGAAGTGAAGGAGAAAATAGAGCGATTTGGCAACGAAACCTTTACTTCATTTTGGAAAAGGGAAGCGAGAACTATAAATTCTAGTAAAAGAAAATTATCGGAAAATCGAGAAATTAATAAGAACCTTTTATATTATCAGCTAATGTATGCTTGTAACCGGGGAGGACAAAAATTTCGAAAAAGGGGAAAAAATCAACGACAAACATGGTATATATATATATTTTTTTAGATATTTAATAATTTAAATTAACTAATTCCTAAAACTATTTTTAGTACTTTTAAAGAAGATGGTAAAATGCATGTCAGATTTAAAGCATCTTTAGATGGACAATGCTTAGAAGTTACGTCAGTTAATTTAAATCACAGTCATGAAACAGGAAAGGTACTGTTGGTCTATTTATTTCAGAATTTAATTTTTGATTGAATTTTTTAATATTAATTATTTTATGGTATTATTTCATTAATTATTATAGGAGTAATATTATTTAAATATACCTAGTGACCATAGATATGGTTTTTATTTTTTCTTTATGAATCAGTTTCAATTAAGTTTTGTAGATGTAATGTAACCAATAATCTGATTTTTTGAGGTAGAATATGTAGAAGAATAGAAGCTAATGTTATATTCGGGTTATCCGGAAATAGTATCAATTATATACAAAATTGTTGGTTGCAAGTCAGCAGGATTGCAATGGGGTCCCCGAGCATATTCTGTATAGCTACTTCGGCCTTAATTGGGGTCTCATCAGCAGAACAGTAGCTCGAGAACTCCATTCCAACCCCGACGACGTCTCGAGCTACTGTTCTGCTGATGAGGCCCCAATTAGGGCCGAAATAGCTTTACAGAATATACTCGGGGGCCCATTGCTATCCTGCCGACTTGCAATCAACAGTTTTGCATATTTGCGATGACACGCTTTGTCCGCACTGACCGCCATCTCGTGCGTGAAACTCATGGGGCATCGGTATTAGTTGCTATTTGCCTTTTAACGACACAATTTACAGGTCAAAAAGTAGTCGCGTCGCGGTGCACTTATTTGACATCAATTATACCGCGTGTCCCAGAAATGGATATAAAGCTTCAGGTAAATCTATTTCTCTACATTTCCTCATTCTAAAACCGCAAAAAACGGTTCCCAGTCTAGTGTACTTCTCTTGTACGAACCCTCCAAATAGAGCACTTTTAACAGAAAACTGCGAAGTAAACGGCTGAAAATGGAACGGAAAATGTTATTAAATCAGTAAGGAAGACTTTATCATTAACAGAAAATAATTTAAACGCACTTCACACACCTACGACTGCTTTTTGGGTTACAGTTAAAAACAGCAGCGCAGAGAACAGTAAAATAAATACTTAATTAAGGCGTTGCATTTGCAACTACATACTTGAAATTTACTTAGTCTGAAGCCCTTCTGTAAATCGAATTAACTGCATACATAAGCAATGTTTCTAAGTTTACCAATTTTTTCTTGCCTCGTATTTTGTTTCGTGTGCTGAAACTCTCAAACTTAAATAATTAATTTTTGCATTTTTGGGACCCTCATTGAATGGAGTAAAAAAATACCTGAAGCTTTATATATATTTCTGGGATACCCTGTATAAATAAAAAAATATATGAACAGCTCTGGAAAGAAACAAATTAATTGAAAGGGAAAAAAAATAAGAGAATGGTACATATGCCTTTGTTCACTCAGTATAGGTGAATCAGAATAATTAATAAATTATTCTTCCAAATTTGACTTGAATGTTCAGAACAAAAATTTAAGGGACCAATACCTTTTTAATTTTGTCCAACACTGTAAAACTACTTCTTGCACAATGAGCCATTAAATTTTACTTTTGAACACTAAATTTATATTGCAGAAATTAGATGCTCATATGCCGAAGCAAAGAAAACCTGATGCAATAGTAGAAAAAAATATTAAGGAATACTTAAATATACGTGGAAATAAAAAAATTATACAACAAAAAATTAGAGAAGAGACAGGTACAATTTTAACTTTGAAAGATTTGTCCAATATGGCTATTAAAAACAGCAGTTCAGGAAAAGACTGAAGATTTGAATTTATGCGTAAAAATACTAAAGCAACAGTACGGTAAGTTAAGATCCTTTTCAAATTTACCAATTTTTCACAGTTATGGTATTTAAGGTGCAGATGTGTCAGTTTTAACAGACAATGATAACAATTTTAAAGGACTCTACATGCAAACTCCAACAATGAAAAATGTAATGCGAAGTTTTCCGGAGTTTTTGGCAATAGATGCCACTTACAAGTTGCTAAAAATTGGTACTCCATTATTTCTAATCGTGGCAGAAGATGGTAATTGCCAAACTGAAATTATTGCTGTTTGCATTTTGGCGACGGAAGAGAAAGAAAACTTGTCTTGGTTTTTAGAAACATTCCAAAATAAAAATCCATCCTGGATACAAACTGCATGTATTATGACAGATAAGGATTTAAAGGAAAGAACAGTGATACGACAATTATTTCTAAGTGTAAATTTAATTATTTGTGTTTTTCACACATTAAAAATCTTTTATCGTGAAATTTCGATGGAGAAACTAGGAATAACTAAACAACAAAGAAATCTTAGTTTGGGAATTATACAAAAAATAATTTATTCAAAGTCAGACATATAGACAAATATAGACAAATATAGACAAATGCTTAAAGACTCATCATCAACCTCGGTATATGAATATTTTCTAAAGAACTGGCACACATGCAAAGACGAATGGCATTTGGGAAAAAATTTTAAAAATTCTTTCTTTAATAATACCAATAATCGCTTAGAAAGCATAAATCACAAACTGAAATCAGTTATAAAGAAAGACAGTAGTTTGGAAAATTTTATTCATAGCTTGTTTACAATTATAAATGCAATGGAAACTGAGAGGAACCATAAAGCGATATATGGAGTAATTAAACATCCTGTTAATATGTTTAATAAAGGTTCGGTTGAAGAAAAATATTTTAGTTTAGTAACTAGAGAAGCATCCAAACATTTGTTACCGCAAATAGAAAAGTCCAAAAATCAAACTTTTAGTATTGATATAATTTCCCCAGAATTGTATGTCATTAATGGAACATATAGTACTACTACAAAAACATGCAATTGCACATTTTCTCAATCAATGTTAATGCCATGCAAACATATCTTTTTCTTGAGGAAACACTTGGATAAGTCACTTTATGATCCAACATTAGTGAATCAAAGATGGACATCAGAATATTACAGAAAAAACCAAAGAAGTTTTCTAAGTAATCATTCTGAAATATCAAGTGATGAAAATATTGACAATGGTAATATAGAACCAGCAGTAATAGTCTTACCAATTAAAAAGATTAAAACTTACCAACAGCGTCGTAAAAACGCACTATCTGTATGCACCGAAATAGCAGATCTTGCAGCTCAGTACACCGGAAATTTACACGAATTAAGAATCAAATTATTACATGATCTTAAGTCATACTGGTCCAGTGGCGTTCCTGTTACATTGGTGCCTGTCGAAAATGCGGAAGAGAGTACCGTAACTATACAAGACTCAGTTACAGAACATAATAATTGTCCTGTTCAGTGCAATTCAGATAATTATAAAACCAACATTGCATTAGATGCTACTGGACAAGAAGAAGTATATAATGAAGAAGCAATTAATTCTGTAAATGAAATCATAGATAATATTGCTGAAAATCATAATGTAGTACATGTAACAAATTTTAACCAAACTGATAAGGTTCACAAGGAATTCAGTACCGATGATTTTGACGCAAACAATATTTTTAACAAAATTTCCTCACATGGTCATCCAAAGGTAAAAATACTCCAAGACATACAACTAAATAATAATTGCAGTAAGTAAAGCCAGATAGATAATTTATTTTTTTGATCAATTAAATCTCAGTTTCAGAGATCTCAAACATAAAATTACCATCAATCATTAAAAAACGGGGCAGGCCAAGAGGACACGACTTAACAGCAATAGGTTTACCGAAGAAAAAAATAAAAAAGAATTAATTTGTTTGAATGAAAACTTAATAAATACTTGCAATTTGTGTACAATTAAATAAAAGAAATTTGTATCTAATATATAAATAAAAACAAATATGTATAGTATATAAGTACATAATAAATAAATTAAATTAAAATTAAATGTGTGAAATCGATCTGTTCGTAAAAAACGGCGCGGCGTTTGCAAAAAAATATAGGTAGTACATAGTATAAATAATAGGAATTGCGTTCATTCGAAAAAAAAAATAAAATAAAATTGACATTGAAAAAATACAAGTAGAGCATTTCACCAAGAAAGTACTTTTGGCATTCAATAAAATACCAAAAATTACTTAAATAAAGTTTTAGATTTGGAAGAAATTACGAAGAAAGGAATCTCATTTTCACTATTTATTACTATGTACAGTCGCGAGAAATAAATTTTGGTTGTCATTGATTGTCAAAAATTCGTACCTAACTTGCATTTTATTAAAAATAATAAGGTTGATGTCTTAATTCTTAGTATTAAGAATATTCTCTTAAAAATTTAAGTTATTTTCAACACTTCTTTGGTAAAAGAATATTTATCTGACATGTTTTAATTTCTGAAATTAAAACTGACGTTTTGATTGACAATGGCGACTATGAGATTGAAAACAAATCATTAAGATATTTCAAATAATTAATTTTTATTTTCTTCTATTCATCTTTATAATACAACGTAAATGAAAAATCTGAAACATGAATTGAGGCGGTCAGAAGCAAAGGGGTGTAAGTTTAATTTTTGTGATTTTGAGAGCAAGAGGTTCAAAGTTAAATTTCTATAGAAAAATCACGGTCAAACGAAAATTAATGAGATAAAAATACTTTACTTTCTGATAACCTTTTATGATTGTTTCTAAAGATTCGATAAATTTGTGTTTATCCACATAACTTGGTTTGCGTGAAAAGTCACTTACACTCTTTTGGTTCTAACCGCCTCAGCTGTGATGTATGCAGCCTTTTCAAGCTTAAGTCGGCACTTTTGCTAACTTTGTTATTATAAAAGCTACAAATTCGGTTAAGTTTGCAAACTAATAGTACTTTTCATGCTGATTAAAATGACGCAGTCAAAAAAACAATTGAACGTCGCTTTTATGAAATAAAGTCAAGAAGACACTTTTTTAAATGGAACGCCATATATATTATATTACCAATCGATAGAGAATAAAATTCTTAATTATAATTGTTATTATTAAGATATTTTCATTTTTATAAAATTATCAAAGTTGCCTTTGCTTTTAAAACAAACATTTGCAAATCGCCGTAATCAAATTTTTCTCTTGAGAGACTATTGTTTTTGAGGTTTGTAGTTTTTTCTTATATGCATACTTGCATGCATACCGAAAACTGACCAAAAATTATGACAATTTTTGAACATTTTTAATGGTTTTTACCCGCTACTAGAAAAATGAACAAAAATTTTGACATTTTTTGTGCATTTTTTATGGTTTTTATACGCATCTAGAAAAATGATAAAAAATTATGACAATTTTTGTAAATTTTTTCTAGATGCGGAGAAACCATTTTTAGTAAGAAATAAACCATAAACTACAAAAACAAATGTACGTTTGGCTTTGCGGCATAAGCACAATATGACGTATCTATAAATTCTAACGGGAACGCAAGCAGCACCCGTCTGACGGTACTCTAGTCACAATATTAGAGTCCCGTTATACACCAACGCGCAGGCGCAAAAATGTCATCGTGTGACGTCATACTTCTAACGGGAGCGCAATCGGTACCCGTCTGACGGTACTCTAGACACTGCCTATTTTTTTTAATAGGAACACTATATTTTCCTTGACGAAATCTTGTAGATCTGCTTTTTCTAATTACTGTGACAGCATAACATACTTATAACATGTGTTCATTTAATATCGAGTAGCATTACCTGTGGATATATTTTGTTTTGGAAAACGTATGTCGCAATGTTAAAATTGAACATAACCTGACTTTTAAGTCTCAGCATGACATAAATTATAAAATAACAATTACTACTCACTCACAAATTAAGTAATTTATTATATAAGATTCACAGAAAGACATTCTCTGTAGTGGATCACCAATATCATGCGGCAAGGATAGAGCTCAACATTTTTATGTAACAATTTGTGGGACGTTCCCAAAGAAAGCTCAATCTGTTGTGATAATTGACGGATAGAGGTGTGAGAGGCATTTTTCATTATGTCTTGCAATTTCGATAACCTGAGGTTTTGAGGTTGACCTGCTGTTTTTCTTCAGAAAAGACCTCCAGTTTCACGAAACAACTGTACATACCAATGCAGCTTGTCTTCGAGTGTTTTGTTGTCAATAATAATATCGGGAAATTCAACTGTAAGCTCTTCCAAGCAGTTTCGTACTCGTTATACCCATGCCCCATCGATTTTTAAACTATTACGAAAACAACTTTCAATCACAAATGTTTTCTGCTCTAATGTAAACACCATTTTGTAATACAATAAATGTAAAGTATATGAGTCCTGAAAATAACTTATTTTTGTATAAAACCAACACTTACTCGACAGTTGACAGAACGAATGATACTAGTGACAATTCTGTTCGCTTCGAGCTTAAGCTGCGACATGCTTTTACCAAGACAAAATATTTCCATAGCCAATCTACCAGAATATTAAATGAACATGTGATACTTTACCTTTGCAAATAAATCTTAATCTTTTTTTTTTATTATTATTTTTCGGGAAATTAATCAAGATTCAATGAGATTTTGTTTACCGCGTATTAGTCTTATCTTACTGAATAATCTCAAAGCCAGAAAATAATGCTCTTTCTTCTTTAACTGCCTCAAAAATTGAATTTTTCAATTTTTGAAATATTCTCAAAATTCCACATAACAAAACTTTACTTCAAAATTCAAATTTTTTTGGTGAAAACTTAAATTTAGATTATAATAATTAGATTTATAATAGAAGAAAAGATTAATTAATTTAACTTGAAGGCTTCCGCGGCCGTCATCCATGTCTGAATTTGCTTCCGGTTGGAACCGCGTCACGTTGACTTCTTCTACTGCCGATGTTTCGTTCTCTATTGCAGAAAAACTTCCTCAGGGCTTCTGCTACTGGTGGTGTTGCTGCTGCTTCTCGTTAGTCGTTGAGACTGAGTGGGTATGTCTGTTGTCGTGGCATTTATAGTGATCGGTGGGGGTAGTGCGTCGGAACGGTGAGCGGAGATTGATCTGTCGGGGCGTGATCATTGATGAGATGTTTCCAGGTATTGTGGAGGTAAAAGCCAGTATCACGGTTCAGGTTATTGGGGTGTTTGAGGATTCACGGATTTTACGATTGAAAAAATGAGATGAGCGGGCTAGAAATTTTGTGTCGGAAAATAGGATTTGGTGACCGGTTTCTAGTCTGTGGCCCTAGCTGAACACAAACTAGAACTTTGCTGCTACTATAAGAGCCAAAATAATGAAATAGTTGGTAGCATTGATTTTAGTGGTAAAGTTTTGAATAATAACGCATTATTATTGGCAACTCCAATCACGGATGGAGGCGTTGACGATTGTAAACAAACATGGTGCAAAGCGAGTAATGTTTTGCACACATAACCTCTTTAAGCTGTTTTCTTTTTACATCGTGAAATAGCTCCGGGCAACTCCGTGCAATACAGTGCCTCGTTCTTTGAATGAAAGGTTTGAAGCTCTGAAGTTCAATTTTGGTTCTTTCGAATTACATACTAAAGGCCGGTTTCATAACGAAACTTCAAATTAGAAATGACTTTGACCTATAAAAAGACATTTGTTTTCCTATTCTTAAAGTGATTTTAAATTAAAGTGTTCTTAGTCTTAGTTCTATTATGAAAACGGCTCTTAACCTATTACAACGAACCTATAAGTTATTAAGTAGTTTAAAACATTTTCCAGTAGAGGTCTCATTCACTTTTGAAACTACCAATTCGCGAAATCAAACAAAGTAGGCGACCTCTGGTGGTCAATATTGATACCATCAAAAGGGTGAGCAACATTTCGCGGACTTGTTTAATATTGAAAATATCAAAAAACCACACTTTCACATATATTCATATACCGTCTGTCTTATGAAAAACGCATGACACTATAACTTCGTTATTAATGATCCGATTTCAATAATTCAAAAAGCACAGGAGCCTAGTTTAAAAATATTACAAAAGGATAGCATTTTAGACTTTTTTTTAAATATGATATTTTTGTCAGACGATGGTCAACTTTTTTTTTCAAATGGCGGCAGATATTTTTTTTACTCACTTTGATAGAGATTTGTTTACTGAATTCAATTATTTAAAAGTCGATTTCGAAATATCAAATTGGGGGGGGGATAGTCGAAAAACTTTAGGAAAAGTGGAACTCACCGTGCGGGTACTCAAATTAAAGGTCTCAAAGAGGAAAATCAGATAATCGAAAATGTGCAATTTCCCGAGTTGAAGTTCTTGGATTTTCTTGAACACTAAGGTCCGGTATTATAAAAGCAAGTTAACTTTAATTCCCAGTTTATTGCCATAACAACAATTGTGTCCACAATTGTTACCATGGGAATAAACCGATAACACAGTGCAACAATGTGAGAGTCAATTTTCCTGACTGGCCTTATTCCGAAAAAAATGAGTAATTCGGAAGTAAAACAAAATACATTTCGCGGGATTTGGAGAGTTTGGCTCATTTAAGCGTTTTTTTAAGATAGAAGTTAGCCATTTTTCTTTGAAATTGAACACTATTTTAAAATTTCAGAAGGTAAATGCCTACGAGAAATTCTTTTTTTTTTCGCTTTATTTTGGCGAAAAGAATACTTTTTTAAAGAATATCCGTTCATTTACATTCATTTGTTTTTTTTTATTTATCAAAAATACCATAAAAACATTAGAAAAGAAAGATTTTTTGATACGAAAAATTCAATTTTTCCCATTATTTTGGCAAAAAGAATACTTTTTAAGGAGTAAAAGTTCATTTAAATTATTTTTTATATATATTTATCAAAAACAAAATTTCTAGATTAAAGAGTATGCCCCCCTATTTTGTATGCTGTTGAAATATTGTCTAATGACAGGAGTTTTAATTAGTATATGCGTTAGCCAATTGCCCGGTCAATTGATATTAAAGTGAAAACTAGGAATTTTTTAACAATGGAAAGCATAGAAACAATTCATAAAAATCGAATTATTCGGCAAATAACGTTATCGAGAACTTTATTAGCAGATGGAAAGATCGGCCCTAAAAATAGTATACACTGCAAATCAAGAAGCTTTTATTGTTAAGTCGTATTATTGCATAATATGTCAAACAGTTTAGCAGCATTTCAAGATAAATTTCCAACCATACAGCGAATGCTAATTTAAAGTTGTGTGTTAATCACGACATACCTACGTTTTCTTTGCACCTTTACAGAACTATCGCATCCAATATGCCAGACATCTCTACAACCTCTTTTATATTCCTAATATTTGTGTGTGTTAGGAGTTGAACCATACGTTCAAAATTGCTAACTGTTAGATTAAATGTATATGGGCACATTGGGCACTTTCTTAAAGCCGCTTTACACTATTTGATTTTTAATTTGACTTCTGAAATGTAATAGTAATTAGGCGCAATTTTTTTGTGAAATTAAAAATTAAATGGAAAATAAAATAGTGTAAAAGCCGCTATAGAGAGCCGTAGGAAAAATTTATTTACGATTTTTTCTAATTCTTTTAATTACCTAATGTTTTTATACAGTCAGCCTCTAAAGTATGGAATAAAATTTGCAATTTCTTTATTTTTGACATTTCGAAAAAACGCTCGGACAGGTAAATTTTGCTTTTAAAAATCAATTTTAGATTGTTATTTGTTTTCGAGTAATCACGTCATCGACATTTTTTTTAAATAGCAACCCCCAATTTTTTTTCTTGATTCTGATAGCTCATTGAATTCTCTATCCAACCACATCAAAAATTGTTTTATGGGAAAAAAATTGAGAAAAAAAGTTATTGAAAATGAATGAATCATCTACTACCTACAAATGAAGTAGGCGTGACATTTTCAACAAATCCGAAATGATACCTACAATAAAAGAAAACTTGTCATTCTTGTCATTTAAACAAAGTCTTTTCAAGTCAAGTAACCATGGTTCGTCATTTGACCGAAAATAAAATTATTATTATTATTATTATTTAATTTCATTTTCAATAATTTTTTTCTCAAAATTTTTCCCATAAAACAATAAATTTTTGATGTGGTTGGATAGAGAATTCAATGAGCTATCAGAATCAAGAAAAAAAATTAGGGGTTGCTATTTAAAAAAAATGTCGATGACGTTATTACTCGAAAACAAATGACTGTCAAAAATTGATTTTCACTGAAAAATGTGTGCTTTTTAAAAACAAGATTTACCTGTCAAAGCGTTTTTTCGAAATATCAAAGATAAAGAAATTACGAATTATATTCCATACTTTAGAGGCTCACTGTAGTAGTTTCGATAAATAAATTTAAAAAAAAATAAACGTTTATTTCTCAAAAATATTCTTTTTGACAAAATAATGTGAAAAATGAATTTCTCGTACCAAAAAGACTTTACAAATACTTTTTTGAAAACAAAAAATTCTACCGTTAAGTGTTCAATCCCAAGCAAAAATGGCTAACTTCTATCTTTAAAAAAAGGCTTAAATGAGCCAAACTCACTAAATCCCGCGAAATGTATTTTGTTTTACTTCCGAATTATTCATTTTTCTTGGAATGAGGCCAGTCAGAAAAATTGACCCTCACATTGTTGCACTGTGTAATTAAAGCTAACTTGCCTTTATAATACCGGCCCTAAGAAAGACATCTAGCTCTACATTTTCACGAAATTGACGTTGCTGTTTCTTGGGTTTCTTAAAAGCTTCGTGATTTCTTAAATTTTTTTCAAGCCTTCTAAATTTCTGACGGTTAGGAACTTCTCTATTAGGAAAGCAAGCTGCGTAAAGGCGCTCAGCTTGACCAGAATTTTTGTGGCACTCGAAAAACACTTGCACCATATCAGTTAATTGATTGTTATTCATAATGAAATAATAATGGTATAACAATATAATAACAAGACGGTAACAAATAATACAAACAAGAACATAAATGAAAACAAGTTGACAGATAAATACTTAAATCGTAAAAGAAAGTTACTGTTTTGTGCAATTTGGTAGGAATCCAAAGCATACTTGAAAATTTTATTAAAAAAACAATTTCCATTTCTCAAAAACATTCTACAAAAAATATCAAGTTGAAATAAATCCTTGAATTCCTAAAATAGATCTCAATCAAACCGAGTAAAAAGAAATATCTGCCGCCATTTGAAAAAGAAAAGTTGACTATCGCTTAACAAAAATGTTATATTAAAAAAAATTTAAAATGCTATTATTTTGTAGTATTTTTCAACTAGTCTTATGTGCTTTTTGAATTATTGAAATCGGATCATTAATAACAGAGTTATAATGTCGTGCGTTTTTCATAAGACAGACGGTATATATTTAATGCAACTGTAGTGTTGTTCACCCTTTTATCCACCATGTTGCAATTAACAGAGACCTCTCGCGTTGACAAGTAGGTCGCGAATCACCTACATAAACCTTAATAATGAAAAAGTGCTGCCAACTCTTTCAATCTTTTTGACTCGCAATATAGAAGATCCTAACAACATTTTATTGCAGAATTTGAACAAAGTTTTGCGATAATAAATAAACCTTAGTAGGGTATTTGTAGGTAACGATTTCATTAGCAAATTAGCTTAAGTTTAATAAATTATTTTATATTAGAATTAATTGTAAATATGTTTTTTTTGTTTTTATTTATGCTAGTGCACCATTAACTTTATAATTTTGTGTTAGGACTTGGGACTAATAAAATTTTTTGTACTGGTTGTTTTATTTTTTTTACTAATTTGGTTGACGATGGTGATTTTGCCTGCTTACTTGCATTGTTTTAAAGTGAGTGATAGGAATTTTAGCTTTTTATATTGGTACTAGACAAACAAGTATTTAGAAAGCGATCGGTTCGGAAAAATTGAGAATTTGGTGGGGGTGGCTGCGCCACCCGATGATAGGTCACATCGGCTCTTTTATCTAGAGCTGCGCCTAGTCGTGGAGTGTGTACCTTCGGCCAGGTTACTGAGCGTAACCTCGAGCAGCAAGCCTTCCCGTTGGACCCTGCTGTCAGGTTGAGGTCGAGTCTCTCCCTCCCTGCGAAGTGCTGCAGAGGTTCTCTTTCTGCATTTTTGCAAGGTATCGATCGGCGTTTCTTCTCTTTTTTTTTCAATTAATCCATTTGCGACATTGCACACATAGATGCCGATCCTTTCTTCTATTCTTGATGAATCCGACTCCTTGGTTCTGGTCATTAAATCCATGTGTATTTCAGGAGACCATAATGATGAAATCCTATGGGATTGCCTTAATACCGAGAGTTACCCGATGGAGGATATCAACATTTTTATGAAACATCTTTACATAGTAGCCGATATTCAACAGATCCAACAGAATAAAAAGGTCAAACCTACTCAGGAATCGCGCAGCCAAGACGCTCGTCCATACAAAAAAAAAAAACGCTCGAAGAGTTGCTGAATACAAATCTTCTCGGCAGTATTTATGAAGGACAGAGCAAGACTGGCGAACGCAATCCTGGAGGATATTTCTATACAGGGTAAGAATAACTCCAATTAATAATAATAATAATAATAATAATAATAATAATAATTTTTATTGACCATAAATACAAGAAGTATAAGTACAAAAAAGAGAAAAAAAAATACAATTATACAAATTTATGGTCATTGGAACTTGGATCAGCGCCCATATAAATGGGAGCTGTTCTTCCTCCAAGACCCAACCATGAAACGTATTCCTAATAATAGGTGCAAATTATACAAGTGATAAACGTATTACCAAATTCACTATCAAACTACAACCAAAAAATACAGAAATTAATTAAAATGCACTAATTCAGACAGTCACGCGATTTCAAGAAGGACATTATTTGATGTTTAGAAGTTTAGAAGTTTAGAAGCAGCATGCACATCAGTCGCACGATAAAGAAGGACCATTAGTCAGTCCTAAGATAAATTAGAAAACAGGGGTCAGAAGTTATAGGGTAACTTTTAATCCTCGCCTAAAAGAATGCAATCCTAAGCTTTTTAAATTATGAGGGATATTGTTGTAAACCTTAGCAATACAATAAGAAAAGGACCGCTGAAACAAGGCTGTACGATGGAGAGGGGGGGTTAGCAGACCTTTACTTCTGATATTGATATTGTGCACGTCAGTGCGAAAGCTGATTCTGTCATACAAATACTCTGGACATTTAGTCGTTAATAGTTTGTGATAAAAAACTGCCATGTGAAAATGTCGCCTCTGTCCCATATTCAACCAATTAGCCCAGTCCAAGGTGTGAGAAATATGACAATTACGCTTTATTCCGTAAATAAAACGAAGACAAGCATTTTGAACTCGTTGTATGCGAGATTTGTCCGTGCTATCGAGACACGGCCCATATACAACGTCACAATAGTTAAAATTGGACAGGACTAACGATTCAGAGAGCAGTTTACGCACGTACGTACACTTAAACAATCCTACTGCCAAACAGAACCAAGCTTACCAAATGCATTACCCACAATGTTGGTAACTTGATGTTTGAACCTTAATTTCGTATCAAGAAATAAGCCTAAGTTCTTGATACGGTCAACCACACGTAAAGGCCCACCGATGACCAAGGAAATTTGTGAGGTAATAGCCGCTCTATGTTTATCCTTACAAAAAACCATTACTGAAGATTTTAGGGTTATTTATTCTTGAGGCCATGATTCGATACTGAATGAGAAAGTTTTCTTAAATCAGAGTTCATCTGATCTACAGCATTATGTAAATTATTTAATTTGAAGAATGTAGGAGCTGCGTATCATCTGCATACATGTAGTACTTATAAATTGTTAAGGATTCTAACAAATACGAAGTGTATATAACGCATACATTAGGGGACCACGACGCTCCCCTGCGGCACCCGACCCTTGAGCTCCAAGGATTCGGAGAGAACATCACCAAGTCTGACTCTTTTGACTTCTATCACATAAGTAACTTCTAAAAAACTTTGCAATTACTATCAAAACCCATATAGTGCAAAATAGCTAGCAGCAATTCATGATTTATCATATCAGATGCTTTTAGAAAAGTCTATGAGGACAAGCACAGCGATGCTACCCTCATCCAAGGCGCGAAACAAGTCGTCGGTCACCGCAGCAAGCACCGTAGAGCAACTAAATCCAGGTCTAAAACCCGACTGCACCTTAGGCAATAGATTAAAGTTTCTTAAGTGAGCCCGAATTTGTGCATCTATAGCTCTTTCTAGAAGTTTAGAGAACACTGGTAAGATGCTTATTGGCCGCAAGTCACCATAATTGGAAGGATTACTTTTTTTTGGTAATGGCAAAACTACTGCTTGCTTCCAAGATGTAGGGAAAACACTGTGAAGTATGCAATAATTGATAATGAAAGTCATTACAGGCAAAAGATAGGGGCAACATAAGGTTAACATTTTTAAGTTTATATTGTCTACTCCACAGGCATTGCTTTTCAAAGAAATTAAAATATTATGCACATCATCAACTGAGATAGGAGTGAAAGACAGTAACCGTTGCACTTTTGGATCAATATTATTAGAGTAAAAACTAGACAAATCATCATTAGGTGATGGGTTATCATTGATCACAAAAGAGGAATTAATGTCATTTACATCCGAAATGTGTGGAGGTATAACCACGGGCTTATTTTTATTGTATATGTTTAAAGTTCTAAGATCCCTCCATACGGTGCGAGGGCCATGTTTATTGACACTATACTCAATGTACGCTTTTTTTTCTCTACGTATGGCTGCTGTTGTAAGATTTCGTAATTGTTTGTAATAGTCGATGTGCGCAGGTTGAGCTTTTTAGCTCTTTTAAAGGCATCATCTTTCAATTGCATCATAAGCTTGATATTGTCTGTTAGCCATGGGCCCTTAGGCTTCCTAAACGAGCCTATTTTATAAGGCGCATGTAAATCAAAGAGCAAAGTTAGGTTGTTATTAAAAAAACTAACAATATCGTCAATATTCTCTAACTCATAAATTAGATTCCATTGTATGAGACTAAGGTCATGATAAAAGTTTTCGTAATCAAAATCGTAGAAGTTACGAAATTTGCGAGTAACTGACTTAGAACCGCTGTCCTTAAGACAAAGAGAAGCACAAGTAAGCATATGATCTGATATTCCATGCATGTCAATAACATTAGAATCATGAACAGGAATATCATCCCCAATAACAACAAGGTCTAATAAGGACATTTTCAAACTAACAGTGCTAATTCTGGTTGGCTGAGAGATAATCTGTTTTAAGCCAAGACAATCGAATACACTTTGCAAACATGACATGCAACGAGTCGCTTTCCAGCATATCAATATTAAAATCCTGTGCAAATTAAATTGTTAGTATTGACTACAAAATTAGATAATAACTATTCAAGATCCTGAGTAAATTCATAGCAATCAAAGTTAGGTGGTTTATATATAAATCCTTCAGTTACTTCTGATTTTTACCTAATATGCAGAGGTTTCAGAATACAAAATAATGAACGTGGGAGTGAGCACAAACGGAGTACCAGATCTGATATAAATACCTACACCACCCCTCTTCTACCATCACTACGGTCCTTCCTTACAAATTGATAATCATCAATGAACAAATTGTTAGTGTCAATTGCTGGCGTTAGCCACGTTTCTGTAACAGTTTACGACATCATAACCCACCGACATTACATGCTGCTTAAAACACCAAAGCCATTTTAATAGTGAGCGCGCGCATTAAAATGGGCAATTCGCATTATAAAGAAAGAAACATCAATGGCGCAACCCAAAAGTATTTATGTTTAGATAAGGCATATTAAAAATGAGATAATATTAACAATTCCCTTATAATGACAATAAGGATGTAGCACAAAATATTTTGAATACTGTAAATAGAGAAGTCAGAATTAGCAGTAATAATTATAAGATAGAGCACTTTCTTAAGTATAGTCTAAGAAATAGTTTTGTGAATATAGAGTTTAAAAGGACAAAAAGTAAGAATACGAACAAATAGCAAGTATTTTTAACAAATATTTATATTTATAATATTAGCTTATTAGTTTATTAGCTTGTAGCAACTAGTTGGTGTGGAATGCTAACATGCCCCGGCGCCTAATCATAATACATGTATAAATTTGTAATAGAAACAGATTTAATAAATTGTAATCAGGGTTTGTAGTAGTAAACTGAATTAGGACATCAATCCAAGTATTAATAGTAGAAACTGAAATGAAATAGACACAATCATTATTATCAGATAAAAAAACAATAACATAACCAGGCTTTTTTATAAAACAAGGTAGTATTGATGGATAAGCCAACTCATTATTAACTTAACTTAAAAACTATGCGTAAGCAAAACCCAATAATAATACAAAATGTAAATAATAATAATGGTAATTCAGACCAAAGAAAATGTAAACAGTCGCACCGCCAAACTGACACTCGGTGAGCAACAGCAAGTACATCCATTCAGTTCCCAATTAAAATTAAACAAAACTGTAAATAACAAGTTTAACTAGTTTAACCTAACAAGGAGTAAGGTGTAAATAAGAGATGGCGGCACTGAACATAAAACATCCTGGAGGATGCAAATAAATTTTCACAATTGTTAAGATAGAATAAGGTTTAAGTAATGTTCTGTAGAGTATTAAAGTCACGAAGATTATTTATCTTGCGTACCTTATTGTTGATTTTGACACAAATAACACCATCGTGAGACCAAACCAGGTTTTTGCCAAACGTAGCAACAGCCTTCTTCATAAGCTGGATACGAGAATACGTTAGGTCCTCCTTAATAACCAGTTTTGTACCCTTCAAGAGCTTCTTATGTTTATAAACATTGTCTCGATCTTTGTACGACACGAACTTAATGATAATAGGTCGCGTAAAACCAGGTTTTGCAGCACCAATACGGTGGCACCTATCCACACAATCAGGACTGATAGAAACGTTAGTTTTTTCTTTAAGCATATCCAGTACAATAGATTCGGTATTTTCAACCTTGCTTTCAGGAATGCCCCAGATTCGTAAGCAGCAACGTCGAGAGTATTGCTCCAGCTTATCGACAGTATCCACCATGTCACAATTTTGTTTTTCCAATGCAATGTTTTCTTGCTTGAGACTGTCGACTTCTTGTTTTAGAATGGCAATTTCCTCCATAGTATCTTTTAAGATAATTTGTGTAACCTTTTTCACAATCGACTCAATGAAATCCTGGTTTTCTGATCTCCAACGTGGTTTTGCGAATGAGTTTAACATATTCTTCAGATTCTCCTCGTGTTAGCGGCATCTTTGCACAAAACAAAGTTCACAGCAATCACCACTTGTAAATTAATGACTTTCAAGCAATTACAAGGTAATCGTTGGATTGAAATTCAATTAAACGCCGGAGCACGTGCAAATCGTTCACTCACACTCGCACCGGGCGGCCTCTCAATCTACCTCTCAATCAATAAAGTCTTCGACCACTACAATTCTACCTTCAATGTTTCTTCTTTGGCCTTTGATCCGGTGATCCCCTTTCAGACTTTACTGTCCCTTTCTCTTGTTCATCCGTTACTCTCGAAGAAATCACTGAAGCCATTTCTAGCGTTAAGTCTGATTCAGCGGGCCCCGATGGTATTCGCGTCAAACACTTAAATCGCATCCCCAAGTACAAACCTAGTATTCTTTTCAACTGTACGGTCCTCAAATCCCACACACCACCTAGGTTAAAACATTGTCGCGCAATCTTAATTCCTAAATCTGGCGACACCGAGGACATTCTTAATTGGTGGCCTATTCCCGTAGGCTCACTCATAATCCGTACTTTCCATAGGATTCTTGCGACAAAGTTGGAACAGGTTGTCTTAAACCAAACATGGGCACAGAAATACGGAAAGAGCTAGCTCATAGTATCCCCCACTATTCGATAGGCCTCAATGAAACATCGATATCAATATGAAACATCGATATCAATGAGCCAGCCTGCCAGCCGATCGTGTACAATAGAAGTTGTTTGTTGAGATTGAAGCGCCTTAGCGCCAACCTGCCTGTGCGAGCGTAGAAGGAGAAAATACTCCGATACATTCCCCTCACATGCTCAGACCTGTCTTAAACGAATCGCAAAGGGGGTTTCAGAAAGTTGACGGCTGTCTTGTCAACAACCTTTGCCTTTACTTGATCTTTGAGTCACATCGCAAAAAAGGCAAACCCCATCACATTACGACTCTCGACCTACGTAAAGCGTTTGACACCCTGTCTTACAATTGCATATCCAAAGCTTAAAGTATTTACGTATTGACGAACGCATCATTAATTATATTGTTACAGTTCATTTTTCATTTCTGTTCCGAATACACCATGTATATGCATTGCTCCCGTTCATTTTTTTATTTCTGTTCTAAACACACACTGTACACGCGTAATGCGACGTTCCGGAGTATTTCTTGGAACGCGTCGTTGTGCGCATTGCATTCGGTGTAGGAATCCACTGTATTTCGCCGGCGTAATTTTCTTAAAATTACATTCCAGCATATTTCCATTAACAGGACCTTCATTTAATTAAATAAATTCATTTTATATAAGTAATCCATCCTTATTTAGGGGCAAAATCGTGTGTTTGTGAGTAGTCGGACAAATTGTGACGGAGTTCTACTTCGCGACGCGTATTATGCGTGATCTTTGCCCTTTCAGCCGATTGGTTCCCACTGTTACTAAGAAAGTTCCCCGGTGGTAAAATTAGAAGGTGTCTCGCTTGTTGATAATCGTTCCTTTTCTGTCAAACGAGAAATGTTGCGCCATTGCCAGAACGAAACTTGCCGTCTCCTGGATCGCACTTTCTTTTCGTCAAATACTTTATTTGTGTGTGCCATTACATCGAAGGGATGTTACTGCATATCTACGGCTAATTGCCGACTCTGATTAGACCCACTTGTGAGACAGGAAAAGCCGCGTGTTCCGTGGTTTGTCCCAGCTTCGGTGAAATACCGGGGTAAGTTCTATACGAAGCAACTCTCGATTTGACCCTTACGTTCGTTTTATTTCATTGATTATAGGCTTTTCGTTGGGAGTTATTTTTATCAGGAATTCTCGTATCGGACGCTAATCTAACGTAGATTGTTCTGCGGGAGGTTACGGAAGTTGGTCCTGATCCGGTCTTGCGATTGCGTTGTAAACTACGACGTTGGAAGTTCCCCTCGCCCCTCTACGCGGAGGCCGGCACATCTCCGAGTGACGCCGCTGTTTCCCCGCGAAGATACCGACAAACGAATCGGACATCAGAGGAAAAACAGGTCGGAGCGTTACAATTATATTTTCGAGCAGTAATACGCGAATTTAATTTCCGATTCATTTCTTTGACGCTGCCGCAATTAAACATGTAACTTATTGCGTACACTTCTCCGTTAAGCACCGATGATTGTTCGTTCTGTTGCAAATAGGATATAAGTAGACGAACGTTGTCGTGCGCACTTAACTAGAGATACTTTTCTTTACGTGTTTGGTTAATTGTAATTTAGATTAATGCGAAGTTCGGATCCGACAAAGCACTAGTATTTTGAAAAGTAATTTTGTTCTTTTGTTGTCCATTTATTGTTTATTTGTCTGTGTTACCTGTGTTGATTGACTGATTAAAATCAACGTGTCTTGGACGTAACGTGTTTTCTTAATTTTTCACTGATCCCCGTACAAAAAAAATTAAGTGGCCACTATTTTGAAATGGCCTTCGCGGTTTGGATTTGAACCCGTTCCCCCCCCCCCCCCCGTCCCACTGAAGTTGGCTGGCAGCACCGGAATATTCCGCTCCGGTGTTAAAACTTCTGCCTATTTGCTCAGGTAGGTAGCAATATCTAAGATTCTTACTCCGTCGTCAATACCACAGTCTCCATCGGCGGTCTCACTACCCAATCCATCCCAATTAGACGTGGAGTGTAGCAAGGAAATCCACTCTCTCCGTTTCTTTTTAATGCCACTGTGGATGAGCTTATAGCAAGCATCCCATTCCCGACGGTCTTCTAGTTGGAGAGAAGGTCTCTTGCCTTGCATACGCGGACGATTTGGTTCTCCTTGCTTCATCCACCTCCGCAATGCGCGCCCTAATTAAGATGTGTAGCTCTTTTTTTGAGAAACGTGGGTTAGCTTTAAATATCCAAAAATACAGAGCTCTTTCCGTCAATTGTGTGCTCGCCAGGAAACAACTGTATGCCGTAACCAGACCCCTCCACTTCATTAATGGGATTTCTCTAAAGCAGATTTCCCCAGGAGAATACTTTAAGAGTTTAGGTCATCTCTACGAACATGACGGTCCTGTAGGCCCTGATATCAGCAATTTGCGGAACAGGGGAACAGGAATGGAGATAGTGGATACGGAATTGAACCATGGCTATTAACTCCCATCAACAATTCGTTGAGTGAACTCCTGAAAATGAATATAATATCGTGTTGCAGCTTGCTAGAAACGTTGTAGAAAGAACAAATGATTTATTAAAAGCTAAATTTCGATGTTTGTCAAAATTTCGTGTGTTGCAATACCACCCAACTATCATTCCGTTCATAACATATACTTGTGATGTATTACATAACATGAGTCGAGGGGAAAACGACGAAATTAATGATTATGAATACGATGGTGAACAAGATGATGGAATTCAACATAAATTTAATCAATCAATCAATCAATCAATAATTTATTGTCATCAAACCAGCTGTGAGTGTAGACAAGATATAATATAATGTAATACATACATAGTATACAGTACAACAATGAAAAAAAAAAAAAACGCTGATGATAAAAATTTAAAAATTAAAATTACAAAATTCATTTACAGAATAAAATGCTTGACTTAGAAGGATCATGCTTAATTTGAGTCTAAAGCTTTTTACACTTGGAGCATTACGAATTACATCTGGGAGCTTATTGAACATGAGTTTACTCATGTAGAATGAGGACTGTTTAACGAGAGAAGTATGTGGGAGTGGCAAATATAAAGAATCTTTATTTCTTGTGAAGTGATTATGCCTGTCGGAGTTTCTTTGAAAATCATTCATATTTTTATATACCATTGTTAACATTTCCAAAAGAAAAAGGGAGAAGATAGTTAAAATTTTTAACTTAATAAACAATGAACGACAGTGCGCATTATAATCTGCACCACACATGACTCTAATAATCCTTTTTTGTATAACGAATAGTTTATTAATATTTTCTAATGCACTAAACCCCCAAAAACAAATACCATACCGCAATTTTGATTCGAATACTGTGTGATAAACTTCTAGTGCTGCTTTACATCCAAGATTAAAATAAATTGTACGGATCAGGTAGCAGTCTCTTGCTAATTTCGTTGATAAATCTTGTATATGGTGTGACCATTTTAAGTCTTTATCTAGGATCAGTCCTAAGAATCTTACTGTATTTACCTGGTTTAGAAAACTGTTACCTATACCAACCTTAAAAAACTCACTATTTTTGAATAAGATTAATTTGGTTTTATCGACATTCAGCTTTAGTAGATTACTATTAAACCAAGTTTGCAAAATATTTGTGTCATTCTGAATTTGTTCTGATAAATTTATGTTATCTGTGGCCGACCAACAGATAGAAGTATCGTCAGCAAAGAGTGTGATGTGCCCTGATAATTTGAGAGTTGCAAGGTCGTTTATGTAAAGCAAGAATAATATGGGACCCAGAATTGAACCTTGTGGTATACCGTTTTTTATGTTTAATAAATCTGATTTTACGTGTTTAGAATTTAAAGTGAGATCAACAAGCTGATGCCGATTTGATAAATATGATTTGAACCAATCGTTGACTAAGCCTCTGAATCCATAATTGTGTAGTTTCTCAAGCAGAATACTGTGATGCACGCAATCAAATGCTTTTGCTATGTCACAGAACATAGCTGCTACGATGGATTTCTTATTTATATTTTCGTAGATGACAGATAAACAGTTATGAATGGCATCAGTAGTGCTCGTTTTAGATTTGAACCCAAATTGCAGTGAAGAAATAATATTATGCGTTGTTAGAAATGACATTATTAACTTTTAACTACTGATTCAATTATTTTTGAAAATATGGAAGTCAACGCTATGGGCCTGAAATTTGCGATGTTGTGATCAGTACCTCCCTTATGAAGTGGTACCACCCGAACATGCTTTAGGAACGAAGGAAATGTACCAGATTGAAAACTTTCATTAATTAAGTCAGTAAATATTAGTAAAACCGAAGTGGGAACAGATTGTATTATTTTTAAATTTATTTCATCTATGCCAGAAGAATTTGACTTTTTAATTGAATTGATTGCGTCGAGAACTTGAGACAGTTCAATTGGTGTAAAGAAGAACGTATTATTATTGAAAGAGTTTCTTATGAAGTGAGAGGAGTCAACTGTTTGTGTTATGTTGGATTTTATTGTATCAGCAATGGAACAAAAATAACTGTTTAACGAATTTGCAGCTTCAAGAGGATCATCGATTTCCTGATTCAAACTATTGGAGATAATATTTATGTTGCTTGATTTTTTCCTACCTAGAAGTTCATTAATAATGTTCCAAGATTCGCGTTGAATATTATTAGAAGATATTAATCTATTTTCGACAGTTAAGCGTTTTGCTTCACGAATAAGTAATTTCAATGTACTCTTAAAACGTTTGAAGTATAACTTAAACCATTCAACCTTATAGAATTTATTTAGATAACACAAACATTTTTTATTTTTTATGGATGTACGGAGTCCTTTCGTCAACCATGACTTATGTTTTTCAACTGGAACGTTTCTGAGTGGAAAAGTTTTGTTAAAATTACCTAAAAATATACTGAAAAATGCATTGAATTTGTCATCACAACTCCCCACTAGCACACTTTCCCAATTAATATTCTCCCAGGTTGAGCGAAATGCAGCAAAATTTCGTTTAGAATAGATTCTTCTTGATTTTACACTACTTGAAGAATCTTTGTAATCAATCTTTAACAAATTAAGTAAAATATAACTGTGGTCCGATAATCCACTCTCACCAATTTTTATATCGACATTTACATCAGTAAAATTTGAACAAATGTAGTCAATTAAAGTAGCTGAGTAGGCCGTTGTTCTCGTTGGTCCATTTACATGCATAACTAATCCAAAGCTCTTAAAAATGTTATGCAGGTAATGAACGTTGTCGTTATTTTCGCTAAAATTTATATTAAAATCACCTGTTAAAATTATTTTATCAGTAGATGAAAAATTTTGTAATAATCCTTCTGTCAGTTAAAAAAGTTTTTATACAACTGGAGGGACTTCTATACACACATAACACATACAATTTAAAATCCTTAAAATATGCAGCGGACAATTCGAACATAAGTTCAGTGGAATTTAGATCTTTAAATTTCCATTGAAATGCATTTATATTGCTTAAGGTAAGAATTGCTGAACCTCCATTTTTTTGAAATTTACGATTAAAACTGGATACATATTTATATTTAGGAATGAAAATTGTTTCTCCGGGTTTTAGCCAGTGTTCGGTTAAACACACAATTGGTGGAAAGTGTAATGATTCTAAGGTGGCATAAATTTCATCAGCTTTATTTCGGAGGCATTGAATATTCAACAAAAATAAGGATACGCTGGGACTCACATCGTTGTTCGATTTGTTCTCTGCATTACAATTTTCGTTGAGATTTAATGAAAATTTATTGCTTTAAATACCTGATCTGTATTACATCCATCAGGATTAATTTGTATTAATACTTGCGAACCTCTGTCAATAGTTGAGTCTGACTTAATAAAAACTTCATGTATTTTGTTTACCTCGTCAAACATTTTTGCGATATAACTAAAAAGTAAAAATTTGCCTCTATAACCTAAATGAACGTTACTAGTGTAATCATTGTAACACAATAAATTATTTATGTCGATAAAACGAGCCGCGTTACCCTTTTCAATTACAGCGTTAAACATAGTAAGATTTATTTCGTAAATAAATTTATTTAGGACAGGGCGATTTTTTTGGAAAGGTACTGAGATTATTATTTGAGTCGTATGATTTGTTGCATCTAAAAATTGATTAATTGCATCTACATTTAAGTAACCGTTTTGAAGCGCGTCGTTTGTACCTGCCCATACTATGACGCAATCTTCCTCCGTGAAATTAGTTGTCAGCTTTCCCACATCGGATACTACGTCCTGGAAGGTGGCATTAGGCTTGAATACATTACAAATTTCAAACTTCTTTTCTGCAAGTGAATTATTTAGGCCCTCATAACCATTCCTCCCTTGACTGTCGCTTAACATCAAAATCATCACACGGCGATTTTTTGTGAAGATGATCACTAGTTTTGTTTAAAGATTTTTTCCTGGAAACCACCGTGGACAAATTGCTCTTATTAGCCGGCTTCTTCACCTCAGTGGCACTGTACTTCGTATTATTACTACTTTCATGTTGCAAATACGTGAATTCTCTCTTTATTTTTTTTATGCATTTCGTAAATGCTATTTCCATTCGATGTAATTTATTTTCTAAGTAATTTATGCGGTTTAATAGTTGTAGCGTTGACGATCTCTTATTTTTTTCCTTCGGAGCACAGTTTGTTACAGGTCCATCACTTCGATTATCATCTGTATCATTAATTGTCAAGAAACTAGAATTTAAAACATCTTTCAGTTTATCAACGAGTTCACATTTCTTTCCGGCCGAAACAACTCCTTTTTTCTCTAACTGTTTTATGAGTTCGTCCTTCTTCAATGATTTAATTTTCACTCTATTACCTTCACAGCTGGATGACATTTTCACACCGTTTTTTTACGTTAACGGCTTATTCAATTTTATTCAAACTATCACAACCAGTAGGCCAAGTCGTAACTTAGTGGTTGAACAAATTTTTACAAAATTATTTGCACAAGTACCGCTACAATTAGCATAAGAAGACGGAGCCGACACGACACGACACCGGCACTTCAGGTTTCAATTACTGAAATAATATTGTACATTTGGAAGCTGCGGATATACATCAAGACATAAGAAATGTTTATATTCAAGACAAGTTTTTGTAAATCTGTAACAGTTCATTTATTAATTGAATACTTATAAGTAATAAATTTGTTCCAAACACAACATATAAACAAAATTTTTCAACACCACCTTCACATTAAAAATATTTTTTAAGAGCTTTTTTTTAATAATAATACTCTTAATTTATTAATTACATTAAACTATTACAGATAACAGAAGACAAACTATTATAATGTAGATAGATGTACGTGATGCTGTACATTTTTAACTATACAAAAGTTTTTCGCAAACTACTGGATACGACTTCATACAAAATCAAAGACTAAAAAACATCCAGCGGGTAAAAAAGATATTTTATCATTCGATTAAACGATGGTCAGATTAAGAGAAACGCGAAACATGCCGCTCTTTGAAAATTTAACAATGCCTGTTAATGGGTCGAAAGAAGTTGAAGTTGAGCTGGCGATTCTTAAAACCTTGATTGCGATAAATTGTCAGGTGAATGCAGGCTATGACTGCACGATGTATAAAAGCGACTGTGTCCTTCGGGTTACCGAAAAAACTGATACCTTAGAAATGACAAGTGATGATGGGAAGCGTATATTTAAATTCGGATCAGAAGAATTAAAAACATACTTTTGTAATGCGATCCCACATTCCAGGACTGAGTAATAAAACTGAGTAATAAAACTACCTACACAAATAATCGTGAAAACACTTGCGGAAAGAATTTTTATTTTTTTCTACCGAAAACCGAAAGCAAACTATTTGGATTAATTAACTGATGTTTCACAAAAAAATAAAATGAAACGGACTTTGAAAAGAAAAATCAGCGATGGGAGCATATTGAAAAATTAATTACCGGAACGGGATTGGTTAAAAGTGGCCGTCAAAATATAATCACAAAAATATGGTGAAAGAATTATAAAAATCTTACGTTTTGCTACGCGCGACTATTAATCACTCGCAACAATCACCTGTGCGCGTAGAGTAAACAATTTTAGGAAAAAATTGGCAGAGTCTGTCTGACCTACCTGTGAAGTTGAAGGAAACGCCTGCTGTCCCAGTAGCTCAATGAAGACGGTCGTGGGCGCGGTAGATACGCACAAGTGTCCGTCAAAAATATGGAGGGGACTTCCCAGATGCTGAGAACCGTAAGGGGCGCCACCTAGCTTATAAGCAACGTTCCCCAAAGTCATGGACCGCCGCTAGGGGAAGGACCAAAATATTCACCATGTATAATTCCGACACTAAATGACTCGCCAGAAGGGCGGGGTAAATTATTAGCAAATCCAAAATCTCACTAAAACAAAGGAAACCGAATTCAACAACCTGGAAAACCGGTTCAAGGCGCACCTAACAAAGTCGGCAATGCAAGTGCCGTCAACATTAAAACACGGTAAATTAAATAAATTATGAACGCAACAAAACGTTCCGACAAAAACATAAACACACGTAAATTGCAAGTACAAACCGCACATGTTTGGGCCCAATCTCGACGTTCACAAAATAAATGTATAAAAAACTGCCGGTGTGTTACTAAATGTTTCAAAAAATGTAGAAAAATTGAGTTAATAAAAATTAAATATTTAAGCAAAAAATCTAGTACAAGAATAAACTAAATTAGCCGAAACTTTACATTCAAGTCAGAGGCAAAGCAAATCCCAGTCGCAAGAACTCGGAGAGGCGGAAAGGCGTAGAAAATTTAAAATTGAACGATACCAAAAGTCTCGCAGCTCCTCGGTGGACGCCTAACGCAGGACGCTTGCAAGAACGCCGAGGCGACGACGAAGGGGGATACGGCGTTTCAAACTTCTGCCGGAGTTCCGCCTCGTTCGGTGACGACAAGGTCCAGAGTAGCTCGCAGTCTGAAGAAAAAGGAGCCGGGTAGCGGGCTCTAAAGCGATTTGTATGGTGGTAAAGCCGTGACTTCTGTATGCAAGTCCGGGTACGATCCCGTACTGCTTGCTAAATAAAAGGAAACGAAACTATTAACACAAAATCGCGGGACAGAAACCACGAACGCCACTGAAAAGAATTGAAAGAAAACTTACCTCATAACGGGGTTACGAGCGCCGAAAAAAAAATTCCACGTGCCGATGATTGAGAAATTTAAAAAAAAACACATCTGCAGTAGCGATAGCGGGAAATTAACAACACCCTGACTTTCACCTGTGGTCACAGATCCTTTTGCAAGCCTATTTGCTATAAATTCTCGAAAACCAAAAGCAGGCTGACCCCAAACAGGTGTGAATTCTCACGGCACAAAATGGAGCATGAATACGTGCGGACGAGTAAAACGACCAACGCCCGATGCCGGCAGTTAAAAAATCATCGATCATTCTGGAAGGCAGGCAAGCCAACTGCAATTTCTGTGAATTGGCCAGACACGCGTCAAGGAAATTCGAACCAGAAACTATTCCACGGGGAAAGGGGGGACGTAAAATTTTATAACGTACGCAAAACCAAACCCCGCGTCACGAAAACAGGGTCTATGCGACTAATCGATCACATCGGAAATCGATGGGTAAATCCTCTGTCGCCGCAACAAGTTGGCAACACTGCCTAACCTCGCATCGTCATCAAGCAACTGTAAACAAAGCAAACGTCGCAACAGATTCCGGGGCCCCCAAAAGAATTATCGCGGCGAAGAAGGCACCAGCGAGGGGCAGCGACCATAAATGCAAGGAACCGCACGGATTACGACGACAACAAAGGTAACTGATCAAAATGCAGGTTGTTAAAACGAAGTAAATCAACCGCTGAGGTTCTGAAGTGTGAAATACGGAAAGAAAACGTAAGAAGTTTTAAATATTTACTCACAGATCGAAAAAATTGATAATTCGCTATAACTACCACGGTCCTCCACCAATAAAGACGAAAACAAGACTTAAAGCATAAAATGAACAATCACTAGTTATAACCACAGCCAATCAGCCCGAATATGCATCCCATTCAATCGACATAACGTTTACGTTATTAAAAAGTCGAACATTATTTTGTAAGACGTTATAAATTTTAAGTATGTATCCCGTCCACAACGGTTAACACTCAACGTGTGTGTTATTTTCACACGTTAAAGGACATTTTAACGTCTACATTTAGCGACATCCATTTAGGTGCCGTTGAGAAATAACATGTACTTTTAAAATGAATTAAACTGTGAAATGATTATTAGAAAAACTGAATCATATAGAGGAAATGTAATTAAGACAAGTATTTTTAATAAACATTCATAATTACAGTAATATTCTTTATTTTAGGTTTAGATCATACGTGCAGAGGACAATTCTGAAATATGCTTTCTGAGTTACCGGATCAAAATTTACAAAATTATGTATTTGCCGAAAAATTATTTGTTAATATACAAGTTATGGAAAAAAAGGCGATAACTTACTATATTAAAAATTTAAATAAAAGATTGATTTCCTGAAAAACCGTTATTGTTCGTTTTTTTTGGATTTAATTAACAATTAACAACTAACGCTGACTTATATCTGTTTCTTTTTAATTCGTACGTATTCACATAATTCTTTGTCACTTGCCCACAAAAATGAATTCTAAATAACGTCTTCAAACTTAACGCTCATGATAGCATAACGCATTTTTAAGGGATACGTACTTGAAAATATAACGATTTCTATCACAAAATCTTTTAAGCGGACACTAAATCGCGCACTATAACACTTTACGTTTCACCGTCGTTCGACAGCTTCGTCAGAAGTGAAAAATATGTTGTCAAAATAAACAAGGTTGTCAACGGAAACGGAAAAAGTAACTTGATTTCTTTTTTAATTTTAATTTTTTAATCTAAAAATAATTTGAACATTACAAATGTTAAAAAATTGACAGATCTATATTCTATTTAAGGAATCAAGAAAACTACAAAATGTATCGTTTAAATTTGCAAAATCAGTACGTTTATTAATAGAATTCGACGACATTTTTATTTTACACATTTCTATAAAACGTCTTTTGAAAATATTAGACTCGTAATATAAAATATTGGTATTTTCAAAATCAAAATTATGGTCATTTTCTAATGAATGTTCTACAAGCATTGAATGATTTTGATTATTTTTTTGGATATGATATTTATGTTGGTCTAGACGTTTTTTTAAATTTTGGCTTGTTTCTCCAATATAATATGAATTACACTTTAAACATTTAATTTCATAAACCACGTTAGGTTGTTTTAGTTTTTAAATTTGAGAAAATACCATTTAAATTATTTACACCATTTATTTTGACAACATATTTTTCACTTCTGACGAAGCTGTCGAACGACGGTGAAACGTAAAGTGTTATAGTGCGCGATTTAGTGTCCGCTTAAAAGATTTTGTGATACAAATTTCATCGGACAAGAACCAACTGTAAATATAACGATTTCGTTATTCCGCAGGTTATTTTCAAACGTTAATTTTAACATAACATGTAAACGTTATTTTTACCATTCGGATACATACTTGGGCTGAATATCAGTAGTTAGTTACTGAGAAATGCTAGGTATGACAACTTACCCGTGTGACAACAAGCCCCGGTCTCCCCTATCTGGCCTCTCATAATTTAATACAAATGCTATTTTCACTTTCCATTCATTCTAGACACACTGAACAAAATCAATTTGAATGATTTTATTAAAAAAGAACATACCACCCCGATATTTCATATTTTTAATCCGAGACAAGTAAAAAGGGCTTCATTACAACATGAACATGACATATCTAGTACAAATGACAGTGAACACCACATTGGGAAACAAATTTTAATATAAAATCACACAATTATATTGAGAAAAAATTACTATTTGAACGACAATTTCGTTGCAAATGACATTTTTCAAATGATTTCAAATTTCCCTCCTTTTGTTTGCCGCCCCAATGGCTACCTTTGCGGTACTCTAGTAATATAGGGACTCTAGTTTCCACCAATTTCCCGGTGCAGCGTATGCGAAATTCTCTGCCCTCGCCTCAAATTGTCTAATCAGCAAAAAATGTATTGAGATGCTAATTTAGTTGTTTCTTATCCTTTGATAAGAATGAAACTTTTCTTCCGTGTAACTCTATACTCGGCAAATTTTTAAATCACGTCGGAATTTTATCTCGGCAACAGATATTCCGCTTCGGCTTAAATATGAAAAATTTCGCTAAGATACAGCCTGCTGTGTTTCAATTATTTTCGTGGGAACTTAGTTCTTATGGCTTGTTTAAAAAAATCCTTGCAACATTTCGGGTCCTTACATCGCTATATAAGTTGTTTAAATAAACAAAAGTGCATAAGATTGCTAAACGTGAAATGCAAGGTGGAGCTTCGGAAATAATCCTGAAAGAGGCGGATGAAGCGGCTCTTGTTATTTTACCGAATATGTCTAGAGGCGTCTATGATAATCTGCATTTTCTTCAACTTCACTCTCTTACTCTCAACCGGAAGGCAACGCTTTTTCTGATTCTTCATTTGAAAAATCATCTTCAGTTTCTTCCTCCTCCTCTAATTCTAGTTCTTCATCACTATCATTGCAATTAATCCATGATTTTAATCTTTCAGACGGTAAAACTGCATGATAAGGTTTTTGAGTTAATGAAAGGTTTGGAACGTTTGTAACACCTTCTTAATGTAACATGGCCCTACAAATTTTTTACTCGTTTTCGGGTTGCAGTCTGAAATTCTAGTCCTCTTCACCACTACATGGTCCCCTTTTTCAAATTTATTATGTTCATGTTTTCCTTTATCATACCGTTCTTTAACTTTGTCTTGATTTACTGTGTGATTTACGTGTTGCTTACCGTTACTTTCTTGTATTGTCTCCTTTGGTAATCTATCAAAATTCTACCATTAATGACTCCTCAAGATCCTCATGCATATTGGTATGTACTTTATATGCAAAGAAAATTTCAAAAGGGCTACATCCTGTGGTTTTTTGTAAAGTAGAGTCAATTGCAATTTGTACGTTTTCTAGTAATTCATTCCATCTGTCAAGTGTTTCTGTTTCCTTTGAAAGAGGAGGCAATACGGTCCTGTTGTATTTTTCTATTTGACCATTCGATAGAGGTATTTGTACAGCTACATAGGTAAGTTTGATTTTTCCTCTCATCACAAAATGTTCGAGATTCGTTGCTAGTAAATGCGGTATGAGGTAAGTGCCAAAATTTCCCGGGCTGACATAGATCTAGGTATCGCAGTGGGGCTAAATTTTTGTAACACATTGTTCCAAGTTTTATTAGCCTTGAAAAAACAAAATTGGACTTTATGTCAATTAGTTTTCTTATAGCTGACACTCGTTCATCACGATGTCAGAAGTCACGAAAATTGAGTATCGAGCTGTTATAAAATTCTTTACTCAAGAAGGTCTTTCTCCTCAAAGTATCAAAGATCGGCTAGATGGGGTGTACGGGAAAAATTCTCCGTCTTATTCTGTGGTAAAAGATTGGTCAAAACGGTTTTGCATGGGGCAGGAATCTGTCAATCAGCAAAAAAGGTGATGGCCACGATATTCTGGGATTGTGAGGGTATTCTACTCATAGACTTTAAAGAACGTAACACCACAGTCAACGGGGTATATTATGGAGCACTGCTACATAAATTACTACAAAATATTCGGGAGAAAAGACGTAGGAAAGCGACTAGAGCCGTACGTTTGCTGCATGACAATGCACCCGTGCACGCTGTTGGAATTGCACAAGCCACACTTCGTGACTGCGGTTTCGAACAAATCGATCACCCTCCATATAGTCCCGATATGGCCCCCAGTGACTATTATCTGTTTGGAAATTTGAAAAAGGACCTTTGTGGGCACCATTTTAGTGACGACGAAGAGGTGAAGACTGCAGTTTGGCCACATTTTGAAGACAAACCCAAAGAATATTTTTTTAGGGGTATTGAAATGTTGCTGAAACGATGTAATAAGCGTATTGATGTCCAGGGGGACTATATTGAAAAACAAAATTTAATTGTGAGTCTACGACATTTCTTTCATAGTCAGGCCGGAAATTTTTGGCGCTTACCTTGTACCTCTGTCGGAGATTATTCGTTTTGTCAGTTCTCTAGTATTTTTATTAATGTTACTATTGATTTTTAATTCTGATTCGTCGTGGTCAGTTTCAATATTCATTATTGAATTTAAGTGATCGTCAAAAATTTCTGTTCTATGACTGAAATTAAATCCAAATTCATCGATGCGTCAGTTTACCTGACCCAGAAAATCTTGACCCAAAATTAGATCTGAAGTCATTACGTAATTTGGAACGACGACAGCACTCACATGAAATATTGCATTATCTATGGAGCATGTTATAACATGCGATCAATTGAATTTTAGATTAGGATAGGCTATGAAAAAATATTCATGTCGTAACTTACATCATACGTTTGCAAATGTCATAAAATTGTCATTTGAACGTTTATTTGAAAATCATTTCAAAATGATCTTTACAAGACAACAAAGGGCTTTTATTGTGGAGTCATTGGGTAGGTTTAAGCAGAAGGAGACTGATAGGGCCAATTTTCTTTCAAGGTACCTTTCACTAACTTTCACTATCTACCTAGCTGACCTTGCGTGAATTGCGAACGCGAAAGTTTAACATCGCATGCAACGAAACGCGGTTCTTAAGCAACCTCGGCCTTAAGCAGCCAAGAACGGTATCACAAGGCACCGAAGGTACCCAGTAATCAATTTAGAGACGCATATAATTAAACGATAGAAAGTTTGTACAATAAATATCACACTCGGGTCCCACCAACTTTACGTTCAGTTCGGACAGTCTGGGAGGTTGCAGCTTACGACGCTGGCTCTATCCAGATGGGCAGCTCCTTCAAGAGTTCCAAACGACGAACTGCGATTGTACAAAAGTAGAGCAGGGCTCTTGAACTGGCGATATCTGCGTCCAAACTCGTACGGGGAACCCAAACGATTACGTCAAAGTAATACGGATTATTCAAGAGTTTTCGACCCTCCGCAGTTTTGCTAATGGAAGAAACACAAAAGTAAGTAAAAGAGTTTGACTAGCTTAAAGCTGAACTAAAAGACTTACTCCTTTGAAGATAAGGGCGTCGCGTCTGTTCGAACACGTGGTAAACATAGATGAAATTCGTGCCACAGGTTTTAACTGCGATTGCAGCACTGGATTAAGATTTATTAGGTAGTCAGAATCAAACACAAACTACAAAATTATTTTTAGCAACGAAAAAGCGGCCAACTCCCATGAGGTGCCGTGAATTAATTAAATGACGACTCCGGAACAACGCTGAACTTTTTGCAAGCCGGAAATCGCCGGCACGCCCTTTTCACTCCAAATTCAAACATAGTCAATCTACACGCATGAAAAGAAACCAAAACCTTAGAGTTTGTAAACAAATA
Organism: Dorcus hopei; assembly: GCA_033060865.1. Classification (NCBI taxonomy): domain Eukaryota; kingdom Metazoa; phylum Arthropoda; class Insecta; order Coleoptera; family Lucanidae; genus Dorcus; species Dorcus hopei. The sequence goes on along the minus strand of CM065426.1, from coordinate 63,471,466 downwards.
GAGCCATCACTGAAGCTAAAATTTAGAAATAACCTAAAATGAAAACATTAAAGCAAGAACGAACTGTAACAATTTATTAACAGCTGAACGATATCGTGATATTGCTTCCTTTTGTGAATGAATTACACGATGACGAACTTCAGGAAGGGTACTTCCGACAGGATGGAGCAAGAGTTCATTCTGCCAGGGCTACTTTGGATTTATTTCGTGAATTTTTCGATGACAGGATAATTAGTAAAAACATGCCAAACATTTGGCCTCCAAGATCCTGTGACTTGACGCCACTGAATTTTTTCTTTGGCCCTACCTAAAAAGTTCAATTTTTAAACCCCCCATTGATAATCTGAATGTGCTAATGGATAGAACAACTGAAAAATATCTTGAAATAAATAACTCACCAAGATTACTGCAAAACTTTTTCGAAGGATTAGAAAATGCCTGGAGGCAGAAAGTGAACATTTCCAGCACCTTCTTTTTTAACAACAACTAACTGGATTTTTAACTATACTATAGGTACTGGCGATATCCGCTCACAACATTTTCAATAGGAACAGCATTACTAAAGAAACCCGGTTAATGCTACACCCTGTATAGTGTTTCGTTTTTATGTGGAAATTTACACGCATTTAGTGAGAAACCCTTCGGTTATCGCGTCGTGTCGTAACTTGCTACGAAAAATAGATATTTTTTGCTATTCTAACAAGAAAAGCTGCTGAGTTCCGTGTGTGATACGAAGTCCAAGTTACTTGTTCGACGAGACCTTTTTTGAAGAGGAGTTGAGTATTTGGTGGAATTTTGAAGGAGTGTTACATTTTCAGATCATTTCGGACAGTCGTGTTTTAACGCCGATCGATTTAATCGCTTATGTAATGCATTGAGACAAAAATATCTAGCAAAGATAAACCAAAAGCTACCGCTCTTACAGCAAGATAATGTCCTAATGTCCTAATGTTAATCATCAAGTGTTCTGTTTATTTCCCAATCTAGTTCATATCGTATTTTAAAATGTATGCTAAAATTTCGAGTTGAATTGTGATTTGACAATAGAAGTATTATGTATTTCTAATCTTTTTTGTCAATATTTTATTTTAATTGAAAACAACTTTTCCCATTCTAACGATATTTATTAAGGAGATAGAAGAAACACATTTTCATTATCAGCCTGTATTTGGGGAAGAAATTAACTTGTATTTGGATTGATGTTGTAGATTTAATAAATAGGGTACAAAGAATCTTTCGGGAAAGCCTCATGTACGCGGTTTATGGCATCGATGGCGAAATTACCAAGTGTGCGATCCAGGAAAGATGTGATTGTACCCCGCAGAGCGTCAACATTCTGATTGAAGAAGTAATTGAAGACCAGTAATTCCGTAGGGTCCTTAAGTACATCGTAAATTTGAAAATGGGGTTTATCGTAAGTCATTTCGATGGAACCTTCTCTCCATCGAATATGTTTCTGTCCGTTCTTTGCATACAGTTCGCCGTCCAAAACAAGTTCCATGACCAAATTTGCTGGAAACAAAAAAACAACAGGAATTAGAATAAAAATTAGATCAAGTTGACTTTTGTACTTACTGAAGCTTGCTTCTCCACTTCCATCTCCAAGTAAGCGAAAACCTAGAACACTTCCGTCTACGGTGAATGACCCTACAAGATGCACCGAAGGCAAGAGAACTTTTAGCTTCAAAACCAGTGCATTAGAATCGACACTAGCATCCAAAATTTTAAAGTACCTGGCACCAGTGTATATGATATTCCGATATTCTGCCTCATAGGATGCCACGGGAGATTTCCTCTTGCCCACAGTCAGTTTGCGAATGACGAGTGCATCTATCGGAGGAAGTCGCAACTCAGGGATTCCCTTTATCAAATCCAATCGCAAGTCTTCGATTTTCTGAAGCCAGCATTGTTTCAGCAAAGGATCGGTTGCTTTGCATTGTCTGAGGAGCAATTTGGAAGCTGAAATAGCCTCTAGTTAATTTTTTTTATTATTTTTTTATTATTTTATTATTTTTATCTATGCATAAATAAATAGGAAGTGTAACCATCTACGTTATAAATAGTATATTGTAGACCGAGGCGGTAAAGTGCTTGTTTTCCAGGTCGAGAGAAGATATGGACAGGCGAGGCGAGAAGCCGAGCCTGGCCACACTTCTCGAGACTTAGAAAATTGCTTTACCGCCATGGTTTACATATTATTTTTTTTCCTACACAACATTATAATTAATTTTGTTAATATCACACAAACGTTCTTTTTCTCGAAGTAAAAATATTAAAATTGAGTTACTATTAAAATTATTATAGATGTTTTAAAACACAGTGTTACGTGTAGTAATATGGCCGAGTGGTCAAGCCGATGGTTTAATACACCAGTCTCTTCGGAGGCATGGGTTCGAATACCACCGCTGGCGAGTTTTTTTTTTTTTTTTGATAATTTTAATCCTTTTTAAAACCAAATACCAGTGGAATTAAATAAAAAAAAACTAGTTTGTTAATTTTTTGATGTCGATGAGAACGCATTCCAGAAATTATTGTCGCGCCACATAGTGGTAAAGCCTCGTAAATTATTTTCTCGGCTAGGCATTTATGTTCATTTTGCCGGGCTAGCCGTGGAAACGTTCACTTTCTCCTCTCTGATGAGCCGGTAAAATTGAATTTTCTACTAGTGTAGGAAAAAAAAACTATTTTTATTTACCTGAACCTAAGGCTTCACTTTGGAAAACAAGCGTAGCAGCGCAAACGCAAACGAACAGAATGGAAAGCATTTCTTCACTTTTTAATTTTCAATTCTAAAGTGATATCAACTTCAACAAAATATTTATAGTGTTACGCAACGTACTTTATCAAACAAAATTTGAATTTCCAATAAGAACGTTGTAATTATAAGATTTATATGTAAGTCGTTTAAATCAAATTTTGAATGCCTACCGATCAAAAACATTCATTAACTTTTGATTTAGTTAGACGCGCGTAATATTTATATTATGTATATCTAAAAGTTTGAGTTAATTATTAAAAAATATTTATCTAAAAGCCACATCAATTAAAACAGGGTCTGCACTTAAAATTCGCCGCAATGTTGTTTCCTTAAAAAATTGCAAATTATTATGTAACAAGTCATAAAGTGAAATTTAGTGAAGTTTAAAAGCATGATTTTACTTGCAAATAAGAAATGGTAATGTTTGCATATTATTCACAAAATATACCAGTTTTTTTTTATTTGAGTATACAGCATGTAGCATTTAACCGGGTTTCTTTAATAACGCTCGCTGTTCCTGATGAATATATGAAAAAAAAAATGTATACAAAAGTTTCTTCTTTTCAAGCTCCGCATACTTTAAAAATTTTGAAATATTCAGGGTTTCCTAAATTATTTGCACGATGTGTAACTTCGTTATTTTAAAGGGAATATTCTATATTTTATAAAGAATTTATGTTTATTAGGTTATTGTAAGTCTGATGAATTCGGGATAATGGTGAACGGATATACAATCTCCAAGCTCGCATTGATGGATTTCGTGAAAAATTTCCTAGAGTTGTAGATATTGAAAATTTACGTGTAACCATTACAAATACTGTACTGTTGAGGGATTTAAAAACACAGGCACAAATTGTAACTGCTGAACTTTACAGGAACAATATCTTAACTGTTTTTATAAATCAATTGTTCGACGACGAGTTACAGTTATGGATGTCTCCAACAATACGAGAAACTTTAAATTACTTACGTGAGTTTTATAACAATCGAATTATAAGCCTAGGTTTCGGTGTACGAGCATAATATCCACTACGTTCTCCTGATTTAACACCGTTGAATTATTTTAATTCTGCCTATTTGAAAAATACAGGGTTTACAACTGCTGTTCATAACCTTCAACGCCGTATTGCAGAGGAATAATTTCACCAACATGAAATGCAGTGAAAATAAACGCTTACAAACTGAAGGCAACCATTTTCAGCAACTTCGTCTGCCCACTCATTGTAAAATGGCCCTTTTTAGAGCCCCAAATTTGTAAACAACTACTTAAATTGTCTGACACCATTCAATTTCTTGCAACAGTCTGTTTTAACGACGCAGACGTATTGTGACTGCAGTTTTAAGGCTCAAACAGAAAGCAACGCTGTTACGTTCCGTTGCAACAGCGCCAACTCTCACTTCAAAAGACTTGCACAGATAAAACGGCGTGGAACACGGTCAATCTAACCTAAAAATAAAAATAATTTGTGCCACAAATGGATAAATTTCAAGTGTTAATATTTTTATGTACGTACATATATGTTACACCTGATGTATTGTATGTTATATTATTTATATATACAAGAAATTACCGGTTGAAACTGCTATGGTGATTCATATTTGGTTATGTGTTATGATGTTTGCCGCCCTCAAAGTTGAAATCGACCAATTTTTCGCGTACAACGCCGTTTGACGTCGTTCATTCGGTATAATGATATTTAAACCTTTACATTTAACATTCACTTGACAGATTACCGCGCGTAACTGCGGTGCATTCTGTTTGAGCCTTTAGACAAGCGTTTTAAAAAGTTCTTTAGAGGTTAAGTTTTGAATAGTTAGCAAACAAACGTCAAGAAGGTAAATTATTTAACAGCAAAGCTAACACATCCAAATCTCATAAGTTGAGTTCGGAAATGTGCTCGGCGATTCGAGCAGAGCTGGTGAGATTTTAATCAGCCGATCCTAGAGTGCTCAGTGCTCCACTTGAGCAAACTTAATGACGAACGATATCGAGCAATCGGAGTTAGCTACTGAGAGTTGAGTTTGAAAACAAAAGGAATAAAGTTTTAAATAATTGGTAACAAGAATTGACTGAAAATTGATTTCTGTGATTGATTCTATGCAGGTTTTCGTTGTGGTAAAACATGTGGGGAAAAGTAAAGTTGTTAATCAACGGTGAATTTGAAACGGAAGCAAAAGTATCGGCTCAAATTTACCAAGCCTTGTGTAATGGTAAGTTCTTATACCCGAGTATATTTTTCTACATTTGTTTGAAAGTTAGTGTTTCTGCATTACCTTTTCTATTTTCACTTTATGGATGAAATAATGTTTGAGAAACGATAACTCAATTTACAGAAAATTGCAAAATATGTAAAATAAATAGCAGAACTTCATAAAAATTTGAGATGGAAATATTCGACTTAAGAAAATCTGTTTGTATAAGTCAATTAATATACCGTGAATTTATTTTAACACAAAACATTGCTGTTACGTACGAATCTGAGAATCCATAGCAACATTTACAATTTGTAAATTAAACTGTCCTTTTTAAAATAGAACATGAGATGACAGCTGTCATCTGGCTGAGTCCAAAAAAACGCCTATGCGAATAGCGTCGGTGTTTATTGTCGTATTTGGATGATCAAAAATCAAATGAAATGGCAGAAAAAACTCTACAATATACCATACCTTGCGTCTTTAATGCATTTAAAACAGCTGCATGACAGCTATCAACTCTTGTTTTTTAAATGCAATGGTATAATTACTGTAATAAATTTCGGAAGAACTTTTTTTTCTGCGTTCAATGATGTGCTGCAATAAATACTTATTTTTAAAACAACAGAAAAAAATAAAAAGAAATTAATAAATTATTAACATGAAATGACGTAATAAACAGTTGCTGAACAATAAATGATATCTGTTTTACGGTAAATAATGTAGTGTCTATAAGTACTTCCTCATAGGCAAACAAATGACGATAACTGTCAACATTTTTGTTTATTGTCAGCAAAGACATTTCATGTTAATAATTTATTAATTTCTTTTTATTTTTTTTCTGTTGTTTTGAAAATAAGTATTTATTGCAGCACATCATTGAACGCAGAAAAAAAAGTTCTTTCGAAATTTATAACAGTAATTATATAATTGCATTTAAAAAACAAAAGTTGACAGCTGTCATGCAGCTGTTTTAAATGCATTAAAGACGCAAGGTATAGTATATTGTAGAGTTTTTTCTGCCATTTCATTTGATTTTTTGATCATCCAAATACGACAATAAACACCGACGCTATTCGCGTAGGCGTTTTTTTGGACTCAGCCTGTATGTACTTGTACTACAAAATAATAGCGACTTTTAATTACATTAGATAAGTTTATTCTAGTTTAAAATAAGTAAACTTAAAACATAAGGAAAACAGAAATTCTTTAATTCAAAACAAACACCACAACAAATTTTCAAAAATTTATGCATTTACCTCCATGTAATATCCTAAACGATTATAAAAGTTGTTAATTGCATTAGTTACTTGTCCCAGGGTAATTCTTCCTGATACATTTTCACTAACTTTTTTCATCTGACAGATGTTCCAAATTAAAATGGACAAATTTGATTTGACATGACATTATAAACATAAACCCTAACGACGACGATCATGCAACAACATTTTTAAAAATTGGAAATAAAATCACGGTATTTCGTCTTGATTTTATTTTATTTTATTTTTTAGATGATTCAGTATTAGTTGACGTGGCCCAACAAATTTTTTCAGATAAAGTACTAACAATAAATAATAAATAAATTAACCTCATAAAGAGAGCTGAAGAAAGTACTACCGAAAGAAATACTACCAAAGGAAGCACTATTTATGAAAGCAGCATTTCAGATGCTTCTTCTGCCGCACAAATTGCTAAATTATGGACAGTTGCAAATACCCAAATATTTATAAATTTAGTACAAAAATTTCAGAAAAATGTTGAAGAAAATTTAAAGAAGAATATGTTGCAGAAAATTGCTAATTTAATGAAAGAACGGCTTCATCGTCTTCTCATGTTGGTGCAGCAGTCACTTGACTGTTGTTTTGGGAGAACTCGATCTCCAGACAATGTCACAGGGCCGAGATCCTTGAGGTTAAATTCCTTAGCCAGCTTCTGTTCAAGCGTGATAATCAACATTTCTAGATGCAATCAAGATATTATCAACATAAACAACTATTAACGTGATATCTTTTCCTGAACCAATAAATCGATTTATTCAACAGACATACGTTATCTCCTCTACGAAGATCGCGCAGCATAGTTATGCTTTATTTCTAACTATACCATTGCTAGACGTATCAGCTATGTCCTGTAGGATGTTATTGGAACATTTTGGCATTTCATAAACTTCTTCCTTTAAGTCTCCATTTAGGTATGTCGCGGTGACGTCGAACTGTTTAATCTTCAACTGGTATCGCGATGCAAGTGAAACCATGAGTCGAATTGATCCAAAACGTGCCACTGGTGCAAACGTTTCAGTGAAGTCTCTACCAGGCTGTTGACTGCAGCCCTGCGACACTAGGCGAGCCTTACTCCTCTCAGTGGTTCCAGCCGGCTTCGTTTTGTTTCGCAAATCCATGCGGCTACCAATGATCCTTCGATCCTCAGGACGATCGACGACAAGAGATCAGGTATTATTTAGGATGGTTGATTCCATTTCTGCCTTGATAGCACGTCGCCATTCTTCTGCGTCGAGACCCGTTAGTTTCTCCTTCATTGGAACTTCCGAGACAAATGTCGACTCAACTTCGCCACTGTTTACATCCACGTCCGGAATAGCTTGAAATTGTTTCCTTGGTCTACCTTTCCCGTCGATCTTTACTATTTTACGTCTGCCCTGCCCCCTAGTTGAAGTGGACTCGTGAACGTCCCGCTCATGTCCGTTATGACTTCCATCACCGCCGATCTCGGGCTCATCCCCACGAACGGTTGCTGGTCCACGTGCTTCAGAAGGGTCGTCGAAAACTGCGAAATCTTTCCCTTCATCCGAGTCGTCTAGAAATCGAACGTCTTTGTGTGGAAACGATGATAATTTGATTATGCTTAACGACGATTTGACTCGTTTTCGTGTTCGATCTTCTGTAGCAGCATCACTCTTCGTTTTCGGTTGGATCTTTTCCACTTCGAGAAACTTCACGTTTCGACTAATTAGGACTTTCCTTCTCTTCGGCGACCAGACGCGATATGCCTTAGCGTCCTCAGCAAAAATGCCTTTTTCGCCTCGACCATCCCATTTTCCTTTACCAGGGTTCCGATCCAAGAAAAACACACTACTACCAAAAACTCTAAGATCAGATAGATCGGGCTTGTTACTTGTTCACGTCTCGAATGGCGTCCGACCATTCAAGCACTTTGTAGGCACGCGATTCCGTAATAATTCGCTGTATTCAGTGCCTCTGCCCAGAATGTATCAGACAACCTTGATTCCATTATTAAACATCGGGCTGTGTTCAGAAGGGTGCGATTTTTTCTCTCAGCTATGCCGATCTGTTCGGGATTGTATGTTATTCTTCTGACAATACCTCGCTTCTTGAAGTAAGCGTTGAACTCTTGGCTAGTATATTCACGTCCGTTGTCGGACTGCAGGGCCTTGACACTCTTAGCCTTCTGCTTCTCGACTAAGGCGATGTATTCCATGGTGGCCTTGAACACCTCTGCCTTCGATTTCATGAACCTGACCCCACACCTTCACGTGACGTCTAACGAAGAGAAGAAAGTGACTTCTGTAATGAGTAAAGTTAATACCGGCCACTGGCCGGCATTACCCACGCTCATGAGGTACACTATTTAAAAATTACGCACCAAGGAGTTTTTTGACCGTTGGGAATTAAACTGTTTTGAAAATTATCGGGCTAGCGGTCAATAAAAGACTTTTTTTATTTTTATGCTAAGCTTTCGGCAACCTTTATTGCCTTCATCAGAGCAAAAACTACAAGAGGAAGGTTACAATGATTGAATTGATTCAAATTAAATAACTTACATATTCTTTTAGTTTAAATTACATTCCAAATTAAAATGTTCAAGATTTCAAAGTATATGTCTAAAATGAAGTTTATTTATTTTCAAGGATAGTCTAGATTTAGAAAATTGTTTGAAAATATCATTACCTTTGGATTCTGTTATTCCAAATTATGATTGAAATCAAATTTTATTAAATATTCATAAGCTAAATTAAGATTTTGAATATCCGATCGAAAATTCATAGAATTACTGTTTTTTTTTTAATATGAAATAATTCTAAGAATAATCTTGTACGATAATTGGTTTCTTTTTATAAAATTTTAGTGTTATTGAAACCTAATAAATGATTTTTCTCTTTAAAATGTTGTACTAAAGCACTAGAATTTTTTTGGAAGTTTGTCCTATATAAACCTGATTACATTCTGTACAAGGAATACAATAAACAATACCGTATTGATTAGAAGGCGGAATTTTATCTTTAGTTTTACTAAAAAGATTATTAATAGTTTTTAAATTATATTTTGCAATTTTAGCATTAATATTTTTTAATTCTTTAATAATCAAATTTGTATGACCAGTTATTTGTGGAAATTTTTTGTAAAATAAAATGTTTTTATTTTGATTATTGTGAGAATTATTATTGTGAATATTATGAAAATTTTGATTTTCATTTTGATTATATTGAAATAAAATTTTATTAACTAAATTTAAAGGATATCCATTATTACAAAAAAGATTTCTTAGTTTAATTAAATTCTTTTCTAAAAAAGTAGGCCGCGATTCCCCCCTCTCCCCTACTTTCTAATTACTTTTCTAAGATTTACTAAATTTCCCTACAATCACGTATAGCTACACAAAATCAAATGACCATTTACCATTTAAGCATTTAAGGTTATGTCGTACTTTATTCGAAAAGTAGTTTTGACAATAAAAAGAATGATTTTAAGTTGGCAACATTCACTCCATTCGCCTCCTTCTCATATTCTCTTTCACTTCCCATTTCACTCACTCAAAAATACGTATGATGCTGTCAGAGGGATATGAGTATGATGGGAACGTTCCTATCCCATTCACACTCCCGGTTTCAAGAATAAGCACCCTGTTTATGTGTGCGATAGCAAGCAACGGCCGGTTCCCTATTCTTGTCAGTCTTCGACCGAGTTACCTATTTATAATCAAACAATATAATAAACATGTAATGTTTATGTCACTCTTTATATATTTATTAAATTATGAAATAAAAATCAAAGTTAGTTTTTACACATTTTTTACAAACTATATTCTCTGGAACTTAAAGTACAAGTAACAAGAGAAAGGTAACATATTATTCTATACATTTCAGATATCAGGCGGCCGTGTCTTAACTTAGAACAAATCTGGTACAAACGCCACTTATTAAGTAAACAAAACCGCTATTCCGATGTAAGGAAAATTGCTAAAATAAAAAAATTTGCCTAATCTGCTAATACAGGTGTCCATAATTAAAACAGGTTATTCGAAATATTTATGATGTGGATGAATTGTGTTTGAACTCAAATTATTTAGGTGTAGTAATGTATTATAAATTATAACAACCCCTCATAAATCCCTTGTCATCAATTTTTGTATCTGTCTACCCCCCACTAATTGTAAGTTTATTTATTCTTTTTCAAATGATATTTTGATTTCACAGTTTCGTTTGAGCTCTCTAGCATACACGTATTGCATTCTTTTCTGTGAGAATTAAAAGACAACATTTGGGCAGAAATTGGACAGCAACTAAATATATCAGGTGAAAAAAATACTAGTTTATTATCCATACACTTATACTTTTACTATTAATTTAGTATTAAATATTAATACGATGCAGAGAAATTCTGGGGCTACAATTTCAAAGAGCCAGAGTTAAGTTCCGAGGCCCTTTTCATTGAAAAACAGTCCTCCGACTTCAAGCAACTTGCCCAAGTCGATCCTGTCACGTTGGAAAGCTGTTCACATTCTTCAATACATTAGAAGAGGCAATCCGGAACAAGCCTCGAGAATACTTTTTCAAGAAGAATGGTGAAAGACGCCGTATTCTCATGAAGTTGAAAAACCAAGTCAGGATTCGCCTTTCGAAGATTGAAGCTGTTCGGTTTGGTCTTTTCAAAATGTAATTTCATATTTAGTGTCGGTAGCAGAAGGTTTAATTTACTTGTGTGTTAGAATTTTGATTTTCATTCATTTAAAGGATTTATATTTTTTTTAAATTAAGGTTACACAGTTTTTTGTTGCTTCAAAATCATATAAAAGGGAGAGATTCAAGGTTAATTTTTAGTCTATGTTGAGCTCCTTCAGAAAAACATACAAGTTATTAAAAGTAGTGAGCTGAGTTTAAAACATGTAAAAAATTGAATTTATTTAACTTTAATTAAAAATGCTATTTTGTTTAAATAAATTTTAAAGTACATTTACTTTAAAATTAAATGATTGAAATTTATTTGATTGTTAGATGACTTGACAAATTTTCGTATTGTGTGAAAACTAATAAGAATCACTTGTTTGATTTTGGCCTCGATATGAAACATTTGTCTAAGTATTTTATTGTCGTTTCTCAACAAAGGTCTCCGTTCTTGTCCACTACGTGAGGAGTCTTAAGAATTTTAGATTTTGGTTGTATCGCTAGGACAAATCAGATGTACTTGACTTGACGAATTTCAATAAACGACAATACAGATTCTATCATTCACTTTGGATGAGGAGGTTAAGTTCTCCCATCTACCGTAAATGATACAATTCTGATAAATAAATTTTATTAATGATTGTCATTCAGATAACAAATTCAAAACTTACCTTGTATAAGAATTAAATTCAAACATAGTTTTTCTCTTGGATAAAGGAGGCTATAAGTGCATTTTTGATTAAATCCTTATGTAAAACTTTCCATATTTGTGACGCCGAAAGAAATGACAACTTAATTCGTGCTGCCAACACAAATTAATGTGCATTTGTCCCAATTTTATATTTTATGATGTGTATTATGGTGTATGAACTTTAAAACTAACTCCTACTTACCTTCATACACTTCACGTAGCGAGACAAAATTTGCAGACATTTTTAAATTCATTTTAAGAACAAACACTCGATAGAACCCAGTTAATCTAATTTGTTAGTAATACAATTGGTAACCCTGAGATACCAATTTATAAACAATTTATTAAACGAAAAGAGTCTTCATGTTAAAAATTTTATGCGTGACTTTGTTATTTGGGTTAATTAATTTTCATTTAGAAATAATTAATAAACAATTACATTTTAACCTGCAAAAACATCGCATATACAGGTGTCCACCGAGTGCCGCGATCTTCTCTACCGTCTATAGTATATAGAAAAAAAAATTCAAACGAGCTAAGATGTAACTCAGTCAGCTCTACTTCATAAAATTATTTTTGGCTATACAGAGTGTTCAGTAACTGAGAGCCATACCAAAGTTATATTTTTTTAAATGAAACACCCAGTATATTTTTACATATTTCGAAAGTACGCATAACGAGTAGGTAATAACCAAAAATTTAGGAAGCTTTACTTAAGAGTTTGTCAGATATTGATGTTTAAGTGTAAAAAATTGCCATAATATGAGTGCTTATATCTTTGTTATTTATTTACATTTCGTCTTGAATTTTTGTAGGTACTCAATACAATATTGCCATGAACGCGGTGCCTGTGCCACCTGTTGGTGGTCGGTGAAAGGTAGGCGAGAGGGGTACCAAGTCGCCCGTGGAGTGATAAGGAGTAGAGTTGTGCTTGGACTGGGCGACCTGGTAGACCTCTTAACCGAGCTGGGGCGAATAAAGGGGTTTAAGTGAATGTGCCATCTCCATTACTACCCCTCAACTACTCCCTCAGCAAAGCGAAGGAGAAGGTAAGTGAAGCCCTTTCATAACTCCAACAAGGTACTTCGAGCTAGCGAGTACTCTTCCGGGAGGGATACGACCCCCATTTACGAATCCTCCCAAGGGTACGTAACAATGGTGGAGGCGCCTTAGCTCGATGTAACAACTTTTATTTTTAATTTTGATTTCCCTATTTTTGTGTTTTCAATGAACGCTTTCGAAGCGAAAAAAGAAACGCATTCGGGTGCGGGAACCTAATTAAATAATTATTATTAACTGAAAGGAAAAAAAATTAATTCTTAAATAAATTAATTATTAAAATTCATTTGTATAAATTTGTAGGACACGTATAAGTTTGCATATTGCGTTATTGCGTAGCTCAGCGATTTGTCAGGTTACTGGCCGCGAAAAAGAAAAAAAAAAAGAACACGCATTCGGTTCGACGACGTCGTTCTTGCAGAATAAGTGTTTTATGAGAAAAAACTTCCGCTGTAGCGCAAAAGTTTGCAGTTTACATTTCCTTTATGGATTTTTTTTCTTTTTATTGTAAATAAATTGAATTAAATTAAATAATACAATTTTCGCATTAATAATTAGTCAAATATTTAAAAAACAATAAAATGGCAACGGGGACGAGGAGTAAATCAAAAAGCCAAGAGGATACACCAAAAAGACCAAGCAAATTTGATTTTGATATTGCGCTAGATAAGGATGTGTTCTTTCCAAACGCCAGAAGTACAATTACCCCACGATCACCGAGTGATAAAGAAACTATTAATTTACCCGAAATTAAAGAACATCTGCCCAAACATAATTTTACACCGGATGCGTCTAAAGAGAGAAAGAAAGATGAAGTTTTAGAAAAATCTTCCACCAAGAGTGTGCGGCTAAGATCACCTCCTCCTCCACCGCCTCCTCTGCCCTTATCACACGTTTCAGAAGATAAAACCTCTGAAGAAACGGTAAATATAAAAGAACTAAATCAAGATTATCGGTCAGCAAAGTCTATAATAGACGAGGTGTTTAGTAAAAATATTTCTAAAGTAAGTAGTACAGGGGCGAAACCCAAAGAATCAAGAATCAGGGTAAATGAAACACACCCTCAATCTGAAGATCCCAATATGAAAGGTAAGAGGTCGGAGGCACAAACTGTGTTCTCGTATACAAGAGATCAACACGAAGACTCGGGAATGATGAAAAATAGATCAATAATATCAGCACTGAACAGTAGGAAGCCACTATTCCCAAAATATGTAGAACCGCCTACGTTTAACCCAACAACAGACGACCCCATGGCGTTTTTAAAGGAATACAGGTTATCGGCTAAGAAAGATGCTTGGGACGAAGAGATGAAATTAGCTTATCTGGGAAATTCGTTAACAGGAAGTGCTGATAGTTGGCTAAGAATATTTGTAAATAATAATCCAGAAGCGGATTGGGAAATGACTATTCAAAAATTTAAAGAAAAATTTATTGGTCCAGGACACGAAATCAAGCTGCGAGATAAATTAGCTACTAGGAAGCAAGAAGAAAATGAACTTCTTTCCGATTATTTTTATAAATACTTGGATTTGTGTGAAGAGACAAATTTAGATATTTCTGAAGAGGAGATTTTGTACAGAATAACGACTGGTTTACTGCCGAAATACCGGCAAATGGTAAATATTAGAAGCCCTTCAACTTTGCAGGAAATAGAACAGTTTTTTGACAAAATTCAAGAAACCGAAAGAGAAGAAGGACAGAGCCGTTCTCAAAAATACTATTATTTGCCAAAACACCGCGCAAATGAACATAAAAAAGAGCATAGCGAAGAAACAACGAAAAATTTATTAAAAGAACTAATAAACAAAATCGATACGCAGTCTTCACTATCAAAGAAAAATAACTATTATGTTCCTCGAACCCGGGATATTACTTCCAATTTCGATTCTAAATTGGTTAGGCAGCAAAAAACAAGCAATTTAAATAAAAGATATAAATACAATCAAAAGTTAACAAATAATTCAGAACCTTCTTCGAAAAGTCAACAATGTCAATGGTGTAAACGTTGGGGTCACACTGCAGATACATGTTTACAAATTACTTCGAGGAATCAAATTCAAACACCGGAGAAAAGAGACAAGGTTGCTCTGATACAAAACGTGCAACACGGGAATTTGTCGAAATTCAAGAAAGAAGATTTAAATGGAAAAGGGCAGAGTTACAAGAGGCTCTAAATTCTGCCCGCAATTTTTTCAAAAGCGGAGTCTCTGCAAAACCACCTCATGTAGAGAATGAAAACGTAATTTGTAAAATAATTCCCATTTATACTAATAATATGAATATACTTGCAATAAATGTGCGGTTAGGAAACGAATTAATAAATGCAATTTTAGATACGGGCGCAGCATATAATATCGTTATTAAACAACTAGCTAAATCAATTAAAAAATTAGAAAACCCCCCGATACTAAACACGGTAGACGAAAAACATGTAATTCCTTTAGGTTTATCAGAAATAAATATTAAATTAAATGATTTAGCAACAAAAGTTAAAGCGTTAGTTTTGGAAAACGCGGCTGCCCCATTAATTTTAGGTTTTCCGTTTTTACGGGATAAAGGAGCAATTATTAATTTTGTTGAACGTACTGTTACTTTTAACAAGTTAAAAATAGATGACCTATGTAATAAAACATTACTCCCAGATAAAACAAAGCAGGGGAAGTGTATACGTAAGGCACATTTAAATGTACGTGATGAACGTAACCCAGGTCATGGTTTACGGCAAAATGTAAATAAGCAAAATTTTACATACGAACGTTTTTTACAAGTTAACGACAAAATTATTAATTTACCAAAAAATATTACAATTCAACAAGGTAGTCTCTTTGACATGTCAGATAAATACAGTTTGGCACACGCAGTAGCAGCAGATCTAAAAATGTCAAAAGGGATAGCAAAATTACTCAAGTTTAAATTTAATAATGTCGACGAATTAAGAAAGCAGAACTGTAAAGTCGGTGATTTAGCACTTTTAAACAAAAACAATAAATTTATCTATAATTTAGTAACAAAAAATTCGTCAAATGGTAAACCTAAGTATAAGGACATTTTTTCGGCTTTATTAAAATTAAAACAACATGCGTTAAAACATGAGGTAAAATTTCTGGCGATGCCAAAAATTTGTTGCGGCCTAGATAAGTGTAATTGGGATGTAATACAGAAAATGATTACATACTTATTTCATGACGATGATATACAAATTGTGATATGCGACTTAAAAAATAAAATTGTGAAGAAGAAAGAAGATTCTTGGCGAAAAATAATCAAGAAGAAAGAAAATAATTGGGCTGAATTACCAGGAGAAAAATTAATTGAAGAAATAGTTGATAATAAAATTATTAAAATAAATATAGCTCAAGAAGTGACGATTAATGCAAATGAAGAAAACGAATGCAAAATAAATTTTTCCGAAGACCTTCAATCTAAAAACCGCCCATTTGTTTGTATTTTTGTACCGAGAGGTGAATTTTGCCAAAAACAGAAACTGGAATTAAATGATAATTTTGCGGATTTTGGAAGAAACATAATTAAACTAAGAAATTACGGGAATAAACCGGTTTCTTTAAGAAAAGGCACTGCTCTGGGATATTTAATGAAAGACAGCAGTGGTAAATTAGGAAATTTGGCGATGGAAGACAACACTCCCGTGGGTAAGAGAAATGTAGCAAAGCCAAATAAGCCTAAAATAAACCACATTAATGAAAAATTAAATCAAAATCAAAAGCAAAAACTAACAAATTTAATTGAAAAATATTCTGATATTATGGCATGGAGTAATAAAACATTGGGATTTACAACTATGGCAGAACATATCATCGACACGGGAACCAATGCACCAGTAAAGTCGAGACCCTATAGAGTGAGCTTAAAAGAAAAAGGCATTATAAAACAACAAATCGAGGAAATGCTGGAACTGGGAATTATCCGGCCGTCCGATAGCGAATACGCTTCGCCTGTGGTTTTGGTAAGGAAGCCTGATGGAACTTTCAGATTTTGCGTTGACTACCGAAAATTAAACGCAACAACTACAAAATCTGCTTATCCTTTGCCTTTAATTGAGGACATATTGGAATTCTTAGGAGGAAATAATTATTTTAGTACTCTTGACTTAAACAGCGGTTATTGGCAATGTCCAGTAAAAGAAAGTGACAAACATAAACAGCCTTCGTCACCAGTGACGGACTTTACGAATTTAATAGGTTAAGTTTTGGTCTTTGTAATGCGCCTAGCACATTTCAGAGATTAACAGACACTATTTTCAAAGATTTGAAATGGAAAGAAGTGGCAATTTATTTAGACGATGTTATCGTAGTAAGCAAATCATTCGAAGAACACATTAATAGGTTACAAAAAGTGTTTGACCGCATAAGAGAAGCAGGATTAACACTAAATCCGTCGAAATGTCATTTCGGAGAACAAATGTTAAGAATTTTGGGTTTCAGTGTATCACCAAAAGGAATATTGCCAGATAGAAAGAAAATGGAAGCGATTACAAAATTTCCGACACCGAAGAAAATTAAAGACGTGCAAAGTTTTATCGGACTAACAAATTATTTCAGAAAATTTGTATCAAATTATGCAGACATTGCTACTCCTCTATACAACATTATAGGTAGCAAGTCAAAGTTTGAATGGGGAGAAAGTCAGAAAAAAGCCTTTGAAACCCTTAAATCCAATTTAGTGAACGCCCCAATACTTAAGCACTTCGACCCCGAAGCTGAAACAGAATTACATGTCGATGCTAGTGGCGTCGGAATAGGAGCAGTACTACTTCAAAAGGAAGTGGTATCTGGAAGATTGCACCCTTTGGCCTACATATCTCGGACCCTAACATCATATGAAAAGAATTATACGATAACAGAAAAGAGTGTTTGGCAGCAGTATGGGCTGTGGAGTATTTTCGAACCTATTTATGGGGGCTGAAAACCTTCAGTATTATTACTGATCATCATGCCCTCTGTTGGTTACAGAGCTTGAAATCTCCAGGAAGTCGACTAATACGGTGGTCGTTAAAACTGATGGAGTATTCGTATAAGATCTTCCATAAACGCGGAACAACCAACAAAGACGCTGACGCTCTCTCTAGGTATCCATGCACAATGGGGACAGAAAAGATGAAGAAAACGCACTTAATATTCCTACTTTTATGTTCATAGCAGAAGAAATAGCAAGAAAGCAAGAATTGGACCAAAATTTGAAGAACATAAAAAATGCCATACAAGATGGTACATATGGAAATGCAGCTCTTCAGAGAACAGCGAAGAACTTTGAAATAATAGAAGATGTACTTTACAAAATAGATAGTAAAGCATCAGAACATCACAAATTATTAGTTATTCCCAGACAAATGAAAATGAAATATTACACAGTTATCATAATGAACCAATAAATGGTCATTTAGGAATCACAAGAACTTTAAATAAAATTAAGAAAAGGTTCTTTTGGTATGGAATGACTAGGGACGTTGCTAAATACATAAGATCTTGCTCGGAATGTCAAGTCAGGAAAGGTCCTACAAATCAAAAACCGGCTGGACTTTTAAATCCGATCACAGTGGGTGCGCCATTCGAGATGATAGGTATAGACCTCTTGGGACCTTTTCCGAAAAGTGCTGCAGGCGCCAAATATATTATCGTAGCAACGGATTACGCAACCAGGTGGGCCGAAGCCAGAGCTTTGCCATCAGGAAAAGCAGAACCAGTTGCGAAATTCATAGTGGAAGATATAATCTGCAGACACGGTTCACCGAAGAAAATCTTAAGTGATCGGGGTACTGTCTTCATGTCAAAAATGGTTACAGAAATTGTAAAATTGCTGGGATCAAATAGTACGTACACGACAGCTTACAAGCCTTCTACGAATGGTTTAACAGAAAGGTTAAATAAGACTATTGTTGACATGATTAGTAAATATACCTCAGCCTCACAAAAGGATTGGGATTCATTCCTGCCACACTGTATATTTGCCTACAACTCAACGGTGCAAGCAGCAGTTAAAACAAGTCCTTTTGTACTGGTTTATGGTAGAGAACCTCTATTGCCCAGTGACGTAGAACTTGGACAACCCATGACAACCGATTTTGCCATTAGAAACCAAAAGGCAATTCAAGAAATAAGAGAGCTGGCAGCTAAAAGTTTGCAGGTGAAACAAACGGAAGATAAAATTAGATACGATGAAAAACACAGAGATGTAAAATATGAAGTAGGTGACTTAGTTAAAGTAAAAAGCTTTATAAGGCAAGTAGGTAAAAGCGATAAACTTCAACCGAAATATTTAGGACCCTTCAAAATTGTAGATAAACGGAACGACTTAAATTACATAATTGAACTAGGAACAGGGAAAAGGAAAAAACAAGATGTTATTCACGTCTCACGTTTGGCACCGTATTACAAAGAATGGAATCAGCAGGAAGAAAAAGATAGTGTAGAAAAGAGAACAACAAAAGAAGGACAAGGGAAACCACAAAATACACCACAAAATAATAAGGAAACCCGGGAACAAACAAAAAATATTACGCGTGAATACTACAATTCTAAATTAAAACAAAAACAAAAAGGTAACATAAAAAGTAGTGTTAACAACCAAATAGCTAACGATAAATCATTAGCAAAGGCTAATAAAGAAAAAATTCAGGATAAATTACAAAGGAAAAATCCCGAAAAAATTCGAAAAATTATGAAATTTTTAGGAAACAAAATTTGGATACAATAGCATCACGAGTAGTACGAAGACGTCGGAATGGAAAAAGCGATGAAGAAAATGTACAAAAGAGCATAGAGAACACTCTTTACAAAACCAAATAAATAAGAACCTAAGTGATGTTAATGGCAAAAATAATACAACTTCAAGTAGAACAAAAGGATTAGTTAATCTTGGAAATACGTGTTATTTAAATGTAATAGTTCAATGTTTAGCTAATTCCGAACCTCTTAAAGATAGGTTTCTAAATTACAAATTTGTTGGTTCACGTGGTTTAAGAAAAGAAAGCGTACTTGAAATTTTCGCCGAAGTGGTTATGAATTTGTGGGCGCCAATGTGGCCGTGGGTTATTAATATAAAACATTTAAAAAAGAAATTGGCAGATTTATCAGAAATGTTTAGAGGAAATGAACAACAAGATGCATTTGAGGCATTATATTTTATGTTACAAGAACTAGGGAAAAATGATCAAAGAGATCAGAACTCAAATCCTATTTTAAATCTTTTACCGGAAGGGCAATTACCAAAATGAAATGTCTGAAATGTGGACACAAGGCAAATAGCACAAATCAGTTTCTAAATCTATCATTTCAAATAACTCAAATTGAAGATGGAATTACTTTCCAAAAATACCTTCAAGAATTAATAATGGGTAAACAGGAAGTAATAGAAAATCACTGCACAAATTGTCAGATAAAAACAAGTTGTAATTTATATTGGAAAATTGTGAATTTACCACAAATATTAATTATTCACTTCGAAAAATATGCGTGGAATGAAAAAACAGTACAAAAAATAAACAGAACTGTAGAGTTCCCTACAAGTAAAATGGAATTAAATCAAAATTCTTTAAGCTACGGATTATACGCAACCGTAAATTATGTAGGCAATTCCCAAAACGGGCATTATTTCGCACAGATTAAAGATAAAAGGAATAATGTTTGGTTAAATTACAATGACAATAAGGTAACAGAAATTACGTCTGGAGAATTAGACACAGAAAACTGTTATCTACTGTTTTATGAAAAATTAAAATAACAAAATATATTGTAATTAATGTACAAATTGTAAATAAAATAAAATTCAAATAATAATATTTAAAATCAACTTGTAAACTAGTATTAACAGATTTTTTTTGTACAGGTACCTACAGAAATAAATCGAAGAAGAAAAAACTGATAATAAATCTTCATATCACCTCACAATAGAATAAGTTTTAGGAGATCGTACAAGCCGTTGTCACTGAGAGGGAATTATGGCGAATATTCGATATTTAATATGGATGCTAATAATTTGGACTGCCAGTAAAATACCAATTACAATAAATTTAGAAGCGACACCGACGGACTTCTACAGTATTCAGCCCTTATGGAATACATCAGGACTTTTATACGAAAAAGAAGGTAATTTATTTTTTACCAAAACTTTTTGGAAATTAGTAGTATTTATTGATTTGGAAACATACGAACAGAAATTTAATCAAATAACTGACATATACGAAGAAACAAGGCAGTTATGCAAAAGGAAACTCTCCATACCGCAGGAGTCTCCTTATGTGGGAACTATATTAATATTGCGAATTACAGTATTACAAGATTAATATGGGAAAAAAACTTAATTCCAAATTTATTAGTTCATCATAGATCAAAACGTGGTTATTTTGATGCTATAGGTAAATTATCAAAGGTATTGTTTGGAACACTCACTGAAGGAGATGCTCAAAATTTCAATGAAGGAATAGAATTGATTAAAATAAACAAGCAAAATTAATAAATATTGTTGACAAGCAAACATCGATAATAAAATCAACAGTGGATTCTTTGAATAACACATTAGGACACGTAAAACACAACGAAAAATTCTTTTGAAAATTTTGATATTATAAAAATATTGTTAATAAAACGTCTCACGAAGTAGATTATCTCTACCGCATAGATCGATATTTAAAAGACCACAAAGAATTATTTACTTTACTTATTGATCAATTTCGATTGGAAATTACAAATTTAATTAATGTTATAATGTTTGCTAAGCAAGGCCATATACATCCACTATTAATTTCTCCCACAGAAATCTTAAACGAAATGCGAAATATTTCAGCAATCATTCCTGAAGGTTTAAAATTTCCTATAAAATACCAAAATTATGAAGATAGCGAACTTTTGCTTCAAGTTGCAACTGTCACTTCATTCTTGCAAGATTCAAAATTGGGGATGAATATAAAAATTCCTTTAGTCCAAATAAAACCTTACTTACTATTCAAAATTACACCAGTTCCTCTAAAATTACAACAAAATAAGTTTATATCTATAAAAATAAAGAGCCCTTATTTGGCTACTAACGAATTATATACTGAATATTTTTATGTAACATTTCAAGAAAGAAAAAAATATATTCCATTAAAAAATAATAATTACATTTTAACAGAAGGAAAGACTATATTTCACTCATATAATAATAAACCATGTGAAGTGGAACTGTTACGTCCGATTAAAATTTTGCCTCAAAACTGTGAAAAAGAAATAATTCATTTGACAAAATTTAAATTTGAATCACCTTATTCAGAACTATTGAATATAGTGTGTACAGCAGAAAACAAATCAGAATTAACTATCCACGTTGAATTGTGCGATTCGGGAATTTTAAAATTGTTACCGACCTGCAAAGCAGTCTCAGATAAAATTACAATTAAACCAGTAAAAAATGACTTCCTCACGTTAACTAAATCATCAGAATTTTCTAAAAATTGGAGGATAAAATCATACAATACAAACAGCAGTTTGTATATTGAAAGTTTAAATGATAGTATAAAGAATTTAGATATGAAAAAATTAGATGAAGTCATGGAAACTGAAACTTATGAAGAGAATAGAAAAAAATTAAATGAAGTCAGGGCATCAATAAAAAAACTAAATGACGATTCCAATTTTAAAACTAAAACAAAAATAAATTCAGGCATTTTGTATAGCACTGTGCTAATAATATTACTTTTTATAACAGCTTTTATAATTAAACAAAAATGTATTAAGACTAAAAATTTGCCTAAAAATGAATCCATGGAATTAAGAAATTATGAAGAAGGATTATTTGTATTGCCGGACGGTAGAAAATGTAGAGTAAACTTAAGAGCTGCGACATCATGTAATGAGCTAGATCACCTAGCCTGATCAGTAGGTGAAAATGGAACATTTCATGATGTTAAAAAATTGAATACTGTAAGGAAACGATTAGAAATAGGAGGGTACCTGTATAATAAGATGAGAAATAGGAAATAGATTTAAGTTAGCTGTTAAGTTCAGGCAAGTTCTGTTATATACATTAAAGTTGTGAGAACGAGTGGCCAATCGTCCTCACAGCATTAAATAAATTTAAAAGTTATCTTGCATGAACTAGTAGGGTATTATTTGTAATCAGTTAAAGCCCCAGTAGTTACAGTACGAAAAATAAAGAGCACATTTTGATACTGCTTTTATTTGTTGCATATACTCCTACGGAGAATGATGATCACAGCCGATCTAGAATATCTAAGATGTCTGGAGCTGCATACAAGCCCATACGGACCACAAAAGGACCACAGCCGATCTAGAATATCTAAGATGTCTGGAGCTGCATACAAGCCCATACGGACCACAAAAGGACCACAGCTGTTTCTCACATTTCTATAAAATACCACCACCAAAAAGGATAATCAAGAAGTAATGCCAAAGGGCCAAAACTACAACAACATACCAAAAACGGTCCCCACAGGAAAAACATTAATACTTCGATGGTTATATGATGGACAACACTAGTCACATGAACATGGAAAATACTGAAGAACGGCACTACAAGGTGAAGTGGTTTGAAAGAGGCGACAGCAGCAAAATATGGAAAAAACGGCTGATCTAAAGACTCTATGGGGGGAATAAATCTAATAACATGTAACAAATGCGAATAATATCATTAGTACTGTATTTCCCACTGGAACGCGTTCAAGGCAGAACCCTTAAGTTTTTATAACTTATGAATAAATAAATGCCAGGAGGCATATTTTTGGGGGGAGGGGAAATTGCCATGAACGCGGTGCCTGTGCCACCTGTTGGTGGTCGGTGAAAGGTAGGCGAGAGGGGTACCAAGTCGCCCGTGGAGTGATAAGGAGTAGAGTTGTGCTTGGACTGGGCGACCTGGTAGACCTCTTAACCGAGCTGGGGCGAATAAAGGGGTTTAAGTGAATGTGCCATCTCCATTACTACCCTTCAACTACTCCCTCAGCAAAGCGAAGGAGAAGGTAAGTGAAGCCCTTTCATAACTCCAACAAGGTACTTCGAGCTAGCGAGTACTCTTCCGGGAGGGGTACGACCCCCATTTACGAATCCTCCCAAGGGTACGTAACAATATCTTTTCTATAGACATTTCAAAACTGCTTCGGTCTATCAGTTATTATATGTACAGGGTGTTGAGTTTTGCGAAATATAATTTTTCTCAAAATTTTCAAATGGAACACTCAGTATATGTAGACTCTCATGAGACACTGATTTAATAAGCTTTCATAAAACGCCAAATGTATTTGCCTAAACTGAAGAAGTCGTGAGACAAAACTTAATAATTTTTCTTTCTTTCAATATTGACGTTATTTAGTCTTTCCGACCGGTTCAAATGCTGTTTCTAAGAAGTAAAAAATATATTTTTAAAGTATACAATTTAATAGTTTCATTAAAAATTAATAAACGTAAATTATTACAGCAATAAGTAGACAACATTCATAACTGTTAATTCAAACATACCGGGTGTTTATAGCACGGTAACCAGTCGATAACTTAGTTAATAATTAAGGTATTTTAGTAAGCTTTTTTCTGTTTTATTTAACAGAAGATAGCCTAGATGGCAATATGCATTACCCATTTCCTGGGTCTACTATAATTAAGATGTTATGCGTAACTTTGTAGATTACCCGGTATATGTATTTTGTGATTTTCTGAATCTATGTACTCTAAAACTCCATCTGTGAGCAAGGATTATCAAAATTAAATTCGTGGTTTCTTTTTAAATATTTTTTTAATTGTGTATACGTTGGCCGTGAATTGCTTAAAACTAAAGGTTTTATATACAGGGTGTCCACCGAGTACCGCGGTCTTCTCTACCGTCTATAGTATATAAGATAGAAAAGAAATTCAAAGGAACTAAGGTGTAACTGAGTCAGCTCTATTTCTTAAAATTATTTTTGTCTATACAGAGTGTTCAGTAACTGAGAGCCATACCAAAGTTATATATTTTTTAATGAAACACCCAGTATATTTTTACATATTTCGAAAGTACGCATAACGAGTAGGTAATAACCAAAAATTTAGGAAGTTTTACTTAAGAGTTTGTCAGATATTGATGTTTAAGTGTAAAAAATTGCCATAATATAAGTGCTTATATCTTTGTTATTTATTTACATTTCGTCTTGAATTTTTGTAGGTACTCAGCTCAATATCTTTTCTACAGAAATTTCAGAACAGCTTCGGTCTATCAGTTATTACGTGTACAGGGTGTTGAGTTTCGCAAAAGATAATTCTTCTCAAAATTTTCAAATGGAACACCAAGTATATCTAGACTTTCGTGAAACACTGTTTTAATAAGCTTTCATTAAACGCCAAATGTATTTGTCGAATCATCACAATATGTAACAATAACGACATTCCTTCCATTGCAATGTAAATTTACTTATCAAATTTCTAATACATTTCTTAACTCTAATACAATTTGCGTCTTCAACTGATTTAGTTACGCTGAGATTGTTCAAAATATTATCTAAAACAACAGAGTTTCTATTTTTATTATTCGATGTCAAAAATTTCTTTCCGTGTAATAATATCTAAAAAAATGAAAAATTGTTATTGTCGGCACCTATCGGCAATTCATTTCCGTTTAATAATAATAACAATGAATTATCAAGTATGAAAAAAAAACATTTAGAATGAATCCAGTTTTTCAGAACCTTTAAATTAAAAAAATGACATCGCCAAACAATACAATGTTAAGACTACGTCATTCTAAAGGATTAGCAGCAAAACAAATATGAAATCTTCCAAAAACATACGCACCTACAAAAGAAATTATTCCTAGAATTTTAATACCGTAACCATAACACAACTGATACACCAAGGCATCAAACAGAAATACAAATTAAGTAAAAAAAAAGATAAGTAGGGAGTTTTCCCTGTTTTAATAGCTCAATTTTATCGTGTTGTTAACGTACGTGTATAATCTTAAGCCGTCCTGTTCTTTCCTTTCTAAGCAAGTACTATTTGTTATGTATCTGCTTTCTTCTGAGAAAAATAGTACCAAAGAGTACGTTTATATTAAGAAGAATTCCGATCATTTTATTCGGATTCGCGTTAAAAACCGACTGAGCGTACTACTGCAAAATTAACACTATGTGGTTTGTTGTTTAGAGTATAATTTCCTGTCATGATAAAAGTACCGGAGTAATTAACAAAAAGTCAGACATGACATTTTATTACTAATTTATTCAGCATAATATTTCATTATGGTTTATTATATTTTAACACTACGTATTATGTAGAATGATAATTTTACATTCTTAAACTTAAACAGTTTCATTGTGCTAAGAATCATGATTAATTTAGAATAAAATGGATATTATAACATGACAGCATTATACTTTTACATTATACTTTTATTTTATCGATAGGAGTGATGTTTTATCAAAATCGCAAAATTCCATTTTTCTCAGTGCGCGCAAAAGGGACGAGGTCCGGTCGACCCGTCGAAACCTCGGCCTTTGTTCGTGAAGTTCAGGGTACCGATTCTAATTCATTTCGATCGTTCCTAATCGAAATTATAATGACGTCAAAACAACAGCGCAAAAAGTGATACTGATTCTAATTCATTTCGATGATTTTTAATCGAAATTATAATATTGGCAGAACAATCGGCGTGAAACTGGCCTAAAAGTGTCAAACGGTGAAAAATATAGTGAAAATCATAGCCTTTAGGTTGATGTTAAACGTTGTAGGTAAAGTAGGAAACGATATTTAAGTAATCGCGGCATTCGCAACGATAGCGTTTCAATGGCCGCGTTCGTAAGAACCAAGCGCTCAAGTAGCATTCGTCTGTGATTTGCTTATTTCAAAGAAATTCAAAAAATCCACCAATCACAGATGAATGCTACTTGAGCGCTGGTTCTTACGAACGCGGCCATTGTAAGTGGTTTTGGCTTTAAAATGAGCAAGGAAACAAAAATTACTGCGGCCCAGAAAGTAGTCTTAGGCCCGATTTATTCACCTCCAAGTAAATTTATCTGGTCATTTATTCCCATAGTAACAATTGTGATCACAATTGTTACTATGTGATCACAATTGTTACTATGGGAATCAATGACCAGATAAATTTACTTGGAGGTGAATAAATCGTGATCACAATTGTTTCTATGGGAATAAATGACCAGATAAATTTACTTGGAGGTGAATAAATCGGGCCTTAATTGAATTTATGGAAGACTATGAAGAGTTTACCAAAGGAAAATTATTAGGCTCTGCGGGCAAAAAAAAAGAAAATGGAGCTGTGGAATGAACTTACATCACGCCTCAATGCATGTGAAGGGCCCTCAAAGAATGCCATAAAATGGCAGAAAGTAAGTACCCATATTACACATAAAATGCCAAAGGCTTATGAGTACATTCACTTGTATAATAGGTGTGGATTGATTTAAAAAATAAAATTAAAAAAAAGGCAGTCGAGGTATGCCGTCATCGTGGCGGCACAGGTGGGGGTCCAAAATGTAAAACCGACTTCACAGAATTAGAGGAAAAAGTGATAGCAATATTAACGCAAGAAGCAATCCATGGGTTCGAGACGCCTTGTTCTCTGCCGCTTGATAGTGCAGAGCCCGAACAAAAGAAAGAGGTAGAAGTAATCCATATTGAACTTTCATCAGCGGTCACTTCCCCACAAGAAGGAGATGTCTGGCTGGTAAATTTTGTTTGTTTCTTATTAAAAATGAAAATTATCAAATATATTGTACAGAGACGGTCTACTTCACGGAAAGAAGCAATACCTGCCACATCTGAAGATGAAGAAACCAATAGAGGAAGCATTCCATTAGCCCAAACTACTCCTAGTTTCAGTAAGTAGTCAAATATTGTATTAATATTGCCACACACGCTGCATTACCCATTTATTTTATTTTATAATTAGTTTAAGTTGGTACTTACAATGTAAGTAAGAGTAGGGGGGTTGGTTGGACGTACGGCCTGCTCGCGGCATAAAAAAACCGGGAGGAGACCGGAGAGTCAAGAAAATTAGAATCATAATCGGAGTCATAGTGAGAGCCCGAGAGGGACAGTACAGAGAATGTGTGATTAGATTGTACGAAGAGTGGTGTTCCGCCGAACCCCCTGCGCCGTACCCTAAATATAGAACATAGTTAAGAGAAGTCCCTTTTTTTCATTCTTCTGCGGCGACCCCTACCTTGATTCGAGTAGTAGTGAATTAGAAGAAAAAAGGTAAGTACCTCTCTTGTTTTTATATTTTGGTCAACTCTAAAGTGCCTAAGTGCGAGTGCTCCCTATGAACTACCCCCTAGCGGTGCCCCCATTTTCGTGGGCCCCGTGACAATATTGTTATTTGTGCACTTGAATTGAAAATGTAGTATTAATTTTACTCTGTTTTTCTTAATTCAGCTGATAGAAGTTTCGTTTTGTGTGAAGAAAATTTCCAATTCACTCCTCCGAATTAAAAAGCAGACTATAGTTATTGTTAACTGTAACTGCTATTTACATATAATAATATAAACATGATTACAGTAAAAACTGCTATTTACAGTTTACACTGATAATCATGTTTATATTTTGTGATGTTTTAGGAAAACGACAGAGGACTCAAGCCGTATCTGCAGCAGCAGAAGCAACAGAAACATTTAGAAAAATTGGGGAAGCACTAAATAACAAGGTGGACTGGTGTTGTGGAGGTGTTGGAAGAATTAGTGAAGGAAAAACGGAAAACCAATCACCTTCTGCAAGAATTGATAACTTGCTTTCAACAACACGAATAACTAATAAGTGGTATATTAATAATAAATGTGTGAATGGCTTTTCATTTATTTATTAATAAGTGTAGTGTTTTGCTCATTAGTTTTCAGTTGTAATTGATAAACAAGATTTAAGTATTGATTTGCAGTATCCTTTTAAAAATAACTTTCAATATATTGTCTTCGTTGATGTTGTCCTATTTGTCGGTAGACAGCATCAGGTTCTGGTAGCAGTGCTGGCAACTGTAGTTCCTGATCATTGTCGTCCCACCGAGCAACAGGGTTCCACACTCTATAGTGAATGGCCATATTATGTAACACTGTGCATGCTAAAATGAGGCGTACTGCTACTCTTGGTTGGTAATGCAAGGTGCGTTCTTTCAATAAGCAACGAAAGCGCCCCTTCAATAATCCAATGCACCGTTCAACAACACTTCGGCATCGACGAAATACATCATTGAAATGCTCCTCAAGTGGATCATGTGGATTGGTTACAGGCACTAGCAACCAAGGAAGACAAGCGTATCCTGAATCACCTACCGAACAATTACATTAAACAAAATGTTCAACACAATTTTAAAAAAAAGCATACCCATGATGCGAGTGTCTTGATCGCCGTATTCGTAGTTCGCCCTCATTGTTTCCCCAATACGACTCATACGCAAAAAATTTGCATCATGGGTACTACCTGGCCACCGGGCCACAACATTTAAAATTCGTAGTTGTGAATCACAAATCTACAAAATTCAACATTACACCATGGAACTCAGAGGTATTTTTATTTTACTTACCACTTGACAGTTGAGGCTGTGATATCCCTTTCGATTCACATATACATTTTCATTGTCTGTTGGTTTAACAATGGCAATATGGGTTCCATCCACCACACCAATAATATGATGCATGTGATGATCCGTAACAAACCTGCAACCCATATTTCAGTTAATGAAGAAATACATTTCTATAGATTATCACCTTTCTTTGATTTGATTTCTTTCTGCATCATTTCGTGGAAAGCGAACCCATCTTCTTAATAAATGAGTTACAATAGCAGTTGAAATTTCTTTGATGCTACGGGATACCACTGATTGGCTGCAACAGGCTAGCACATTGTTTCCAATATTTCTCTGATAACTTCCCATGGCAAAAAAATTCAATGTAATTAATACCTATTTAAAATATTAAAATAACACTGTGCATTGCATATACCGGCTGTTTCAAATTCAGTGTGCACTGAAGGGATCTTCTAAACCGTAAGAGATACAAATTTGGTTAAATGGAAGAAAAGTTGCACAAATCAATGCCTAATTCGTTTTCATTCACAGAATAATTTTTTTCTTATTTCTTCTTGAGATATTGATCAAAATGTAAAAATGTCGATTTTCTTTTTTCCTCTGTATCTCTCGTATTATAAATAATTTTGAAATTCTGATTTAACTTTCTACAGGCACTTTCTTATTCTGCTTCGAATAGAGGTGGCAGAATTGAAGTCAAACGTTTCGTCTCTCCACGACCATCTTCAGTTTCGATTTTTTAAATACAACGTATATCTTTTAATTATTCTATTCGATAGCATTTTTTCTGCTGATTGCAGTGATGTATAACAATTAATACTTTTTTCAAGTAAAGTTAAAATATGATAAAAAAAAGCTTGATACAGTTTCGTCATGATTTATTTAATAAGTAAATTTATTTATTCCTTAGTACTTTTTTTACTTACTAAATATTAATAACTAACATTCAAATGTCGGAAGAGGAAAAATCAATAAAATCAATCAATCAATCAACAAAAAATCAAAGGGCTAATATTTGGTGATCTTAGAGGCCACACGACAGGTCCATTTGTACCTATCAGGAAAAGTTTGATTCAAACAATTTGTTGTTATTTCAGCATTATGTGCTGGTGCTCCATCATTTTGAAATTACAATTCCATAATATGATTTAGAGGAATGTAATCTAAAATGTTTTCCAATGCTGTCCTTAAAAAATCGATGTAACGTTCAGCTGTTACATGATTTTCGTAAATGATCGGATCATTAATTCTATTATGCCAAATACCACACCAAACATTTAAGCTGAATTGTATCTGTGGTCACACTTGTTGAAATCTTTTTTGATTCTCCCTGGACCAATATCTATGTACATTTCTATTAAATATTCCCTAGTTTGTAAAATTAGCCTCGTCAACAACTATCTCGTATAACAAATTCTTTTAACGGATCAGTGTCCGTTAAAAGAATTTATTATACAATAACTAAAGAGGCAGATATTAAATAATTCCTTGAAATTTACACTATACCTAAGAAAATGAACTAAATATTTGAAATTATGTATGTATTAAATAAAATTTTCATATAAAAATCTGTATTATTTAAGCTTCAAATTAATATCAACAATTAAGTGTGATACACCATTACAATCAGGAGAAAAAATGGCAACAAATACGATAATAAAAAGGTATACGTTATATTTAAAAAATGTAAACTGAGGATGGTCGCGGAGAGACGAAACGTGTAACCACAATTCTACTGCCCCTATTTAAAGCAGAATCCAAAAGTACCTGTAGAAAGTTAAGACAGAATTTCTAAATTATTTTTAATAAGGGAGTTACAGAGGAAAAAAGAAAATCGATATTTTACATTCTCACCAATACTTCAAGAACAATTAAGAGAAAATTGATTCTGTTAATGGATACGAATTAAGCAATGACTGGTGCAACTTTTCTTCCATTTAACCGAATCTGTAACTCTCATGGTTTAGGAGATCCCTTCAGTGCACACCCAATTTGAAACAGCCGGTATACTTTAGTACACACCTAACACACCTTAAATACTAATGGTATTCTAGATATATACCGTCCAGCCAGAATGTAGGGTTCTAAGTTAGCAATGAATTGTTGGCATGCTTCCTTACTTAAGCGAAACTGTCTTACAAATTCATTTTCAAGAATCTGAAAGGGATCATTGGCATCTCGAACAACTCTCCTAAAAAGACGTCGTTGTTGCAGTTGGGCTTGTCTTTCAACCCTATCCAATTCGGCAATTCCTTGAAGTTGAGCATATAACCAAGCCATCATTAACTATACATTAGGGTGGGTCAAAAAAAAATTTTGTTTTTTCATCATGTTCTGATAGTGCTTAAATGTTATATATTAAACTCAATAAGTGGGCTGTAAAAGATTATTATGTTATTTTGATTGTAATGGCCCGCGCAGTAACTTTGAAAATTGACAAAAGTCAAACATTTCAAAATAACTTTTTTTTAATTTACAATCTTCAATCTGCGTTGGCACATAACTTTGTCACTTTCTTTGTTTTTTTTTTGAGGCTTTATATCTTGATCGCATAGTTGTGACAATTTTGACGTAACAGTGAAAAGTGACGCTGTCGTTTATTCTTTTCATAAGTTTTCATTCTAAGATCAAGATAAATATTAAAATCATTCTAAACTGTAACTGACAGCTGTAATTTTTATTTAAATACAATGGTGAGAACAAGACAGTATCAAAGCCGTATTTTTGGAAAAGTAGGAGATTTAAAATCCAACTTGTTGCCAACGTATGAAGATGTAATAAAATGCTACGAATGGATCAGATTTCATTTGAAAATTGATAGAAATAGTAGCCAAGAACCATCATTTTCTGATATTGCCGAAATAGTGTGTTTAAAAGTAGAAGAAGTTTGGACAAAAACATCCATTCCGATAGTATCACATACTCGAGTGATACAGCTACTGAAAGCTTACCATGCTAAGTGTAAGAATTTTATAAAATCTCAAAAGAGAATGTCTGAAGAACGAAAGAATACATTTATAAATCAAAGTAAGTTTTTGTTTGACATTTGCTCGTGCAAGTGTAAACTATCTCAAAAGTGCAGTTGTTCCAGGGAAAAAAAAGTACGAAAAGAAGAGCAGAATGATCAGAGATTTGAGAGGAAAATGGTAATTGGCGTTGCAGATCGAGTTATAACAACAAAACCACAAGAGAAATTAGCTAGAAATGCAAAAAGAAAAGTTTTTTGTTCTAACAAAAACAGCAATGATATGTTGAATAATATAGCTGACGAAGAGACCACGGCAATTTCAAGTGATACGGATGACTCTGAATATGTTTCACCTTGTCCTTCGACTTCTCAAGTGACTGGGAAAACAACGAAAAAGTCAATTAACAGCTTTCCTGCGTTGTCCAAAACGTGTGACCGTTACGGAATTTCTGATAGAGCTGCTGCAGCTATTACTTCTGCAGTTTTGTATGATATCCAATCGGATATTGGAGTTATTGATACATCTAAATTGCGCAGAGAAAGAAAAAAATTCGTGACGAGCTGATGTTTAAGCAAACGTGTGGCGACATTCCTGCTTTGTATTTTGATGGGAGGAAAGACAAAACCTTACAAATTATAACAAAAGGCTCCAAGAAATCTAAGCAAATTATAATGCAAGAACATATTTCTGTCCTTAAAGAACCAGGCTCGTTGTACGTTGGACATGCCTGTCCTACTCAAAGTTCAGCCCAAACTATTCAGCAGGCCATCTTTGCACTTGTTGAATCTGAAGAGGTTTGTCTCGATAACTTGGTGGCAATTGGTTGCGATGGAACGGTTACAAATACGGGAAAATTTAATGGTGTCATAAGACTAATGGAAAAGAGACTTAACCGGCCATTACAGTGGATTATATGTATGTTACATTTAAATGAGTTGCCTTTGAGACATCTTTTCTTACACTTAGATGGCAAAACTACCGGTCCGTCTTCATTCATGGGTACTGTTGGAAAGATGTTAGAAAATTGCGAAACGCAGCCAGTAGTTAATTATAAACAGATAGAAAGCAAGTTACCGGATATTTCTTCAAAAGATTTGAGTACTGATCAAAAATACTTATTCGACATTACGGTGGCTGTTATAGAAGGTAATTGCTCGTTTGATTTGGCAAATAGAGCGCCTGGAAAAATGTCTCGTGCGAGATGGTTAACAAAGGCTAACAGAATATTGCGACTATATATTTCAACAGTCGAACCATCGCAATGTCTGCAAGAACTTGCTACATTTGTGACTAAAGTATATTCTCCCATATGGTTTGAAATAAAAACACATCCTTCATGTAACGATGGATCACGAAATTTTTTTAAGTTAATTGAAAATTCGCGATATCTCTCTCCAGAAATCAAAGCAATAATTGATGTCAATGTCATTCAACGAAATGCTTATTTTGCTCACCCGGAAAACCTACTTCTATCGATGCTTACAGACGAGAGAAAACATATTAGAGAGCTAGCGGCTAGAAGGATCATGAAGGCACGATACTCTTCTCGGATGGAGAAAACGCCTCGCATTTTTGAAGTACCTAGCATAAACCTGAATGCTAACTCTTATGTTGATTTAATTGACTGGCAACAAATAGTTTTTGAATCACCACCAGTTCTCCGAACCGTCAGCGATGAGGACATTTTTTACATAATAACGTCTGTAGGAAATGAAAAGCTAAATCTTTTAAATTTGCCTTGTCACACGCAAGCCGTTGAGCGTGCTGTTAAAACAGTGACAGAAGCATCGTTGCTTGTATGTGATAAAAAGTCAAGAGAAGGGTTTATAAAAGCAAAGATAGAGTCCCGAAAACTTATGCCCAAATTTGACAGTAAACGCGATTTTGAGGTTTAAGATTAAAATTAAAATACTTTGACATATACCGCAATATATATTATTTGGAGTAAACTTTCCTCTTGTATATCTGTTGTTTTATTTGCGTTTTCAACTTTTTTCACTGTTAAACTTAATATTGTTAATGTTTGAATTAGAGTTGTTTTTCTTTATAAATCATAAAATTCAAAGTCACTGCGCGGGCAGAAGATCTTCATCAAATTCAAAAAGTAAGTTTAATTATTCCGTGACTAGTTAAGGGATAGCATTTTATCACTATTAGAAAAAAAAAATTTTTTTTCATATAAAAATGACCCACCCTACTATACATGTACATGTAAATATGTACATGTACATACATATTAACAAAAACTACACAACAACTATACGTACGACCACATACAACAACACTCACAGTTAACCTCAATTACCCGTACTTGTCCCAAAACTCACAAATTAAGAATTTCGACTCGAAATTGTAATTTCGACCGCTTTGAACTCGTCGAAATTAATTTGAACCAATTTCGAAAATCGAAATGTACTGACGTCACTTATGACGTGCGGCGATGAATTTTAACCAATCACAACACGATCGAAATTAGTTCCAGTCGAAATTGTGAATTAGAATCGGGCCCCAGTCCAGTCTTTCTCGTTATTATTTATATTGCCATGAACACATCTTAGATGCCACCTGTTGGTGGCTATCACTAGTTAAGGAGGAGGGGTACCAGATAGGCTACGGGGGACGGTAGAGTCAGTGGATAGCAGAAGGTGCTACCTGGTACACCTCCAAGACGAGCTGGGGTAAATAAAGTGTGCTTGAGAAGAAGCTGGTGTTTCTTTTCTGCGCTCGACTTCTCTACAGCCACTAAAGAGAGGGTGTTAGGTAAGTACCAATTTCTCTATTTCTCAAATACTAGGTACCTCGAGCTAGGCTAGCACTACTTTCTGAGAGGGATATGACCCCCAAATACGAATCCCCGAAGGGGCGCGTAACAATGGTGGACGCGCCTTAAAGCTCGATGTACTAAATTATTTTTACTTTAATTTATTTTTAAAAGAAAAATACAGAAGTAAATTGCACTGAAATTTAAAAAATAATTTGTTGTCATAATTATTTTTTTAAGCGTGTAGATAATCAAATTATTTTAAATATTTTTTCTGTAAATTAGAAAAGTT
This sequence comes from Dorcus hopei, assembly GCA_033060865.1. NCBI lineage: Eukaryota > Metazoa > Arthropoda > Insecta > Coleoptera > Lucanidae > Dorcus > Dorcus hopei. The sequence goes on along the minus strand of CM065426.1, from coordinate 63,436,314 downwards.
ACAGACGCATATTGTATTGTAAAGTAAGCAATTTGGTCAGGTTACTAACCGCGAACAAAGTCGACTTATACGTGTTTGTTGAAACTGACAGCCGTGATTTGCGAAATAAGTGTTTTCTGAGTAAAAACTTCCGCTGCAAGCTAGCATTGTTAGTTAAGCACAATTTTTAATGCATACTTTTGCACTCTTCATTTTCTTTTTCATTTTATGACGAAATTAGGCGAGTCGATAAAAAAAAATAATCATATAAAATTCGTATAAAATGACGACAAGAAAAAGGAGCAACAAAAAGTCAAGATAAAACGCCTAAAACAGGAGGCAAATTTGATTTTGATGTCGCGCTTGATCGGGACGTATTCTTTCCCGCTGCTAGAAATATTTTAACTCCGTGTTCACCTACGGAGAAAGAACTGCCGGAAAACCCTAAAATACCTATAACAAAAAATGTGCGATTGATAACTCCACCACCACTACCACCTCCACCTCCTACAACGGTTGCTATGCAATTATTAGCAAATAAAAATGCCGAAGAAAATAAAATTACCGCAGAAACAGATATAAACTATCAATTACCAAAATCTATCATTAACGAAGTATTTAGCAAAAATCTTTCTAAAACAAATAAAACTGGAACTAGACCAAAATTATCCAGGTTTAACCCTTTACTGCATTATGTTGTAATAATACAACGTATTCTAAAACCATCATTTACTTACCAAGGAACTATATAGTTTGAGGTAATGCATCGTGTCGTAATTCTACAACATACTAATAATGTATGTAGTACACTATTTTTATCCTAGATGGAACCAGTTGATTTGAATTTAAAAACAGTTCGTTTAGTTTACAAATTGTACGTAGTGCTTATGTGCTCGAACTTTACATTACAAGTTTACTTTATATAAGTTTGTAATTTATAAATAAAAATTATAATTACCGTCTAGGAAGGTTTGTTTACCATTTGCTTATATAAAAAAGGTAGGTACTGTTTTTCAATTCTTTTGATTGCTATATATTTACAACACCATGCATTACGCACAATTTTTTTAGATGCTGCGTGGGACAGGGCGTAAAAAAAATCTTACAGATAAAGAACTTCAGGAAATTATTGAACACCTTTCCGATGTTTCGGAAGACGGCTTTGACTTTAGTGATGATGATAGTTTAGTTGACCCAAATTATTTACCGGATTTAGAGTCTGATCTGGAAATTGAAGATGTACCATCAGAGAATGAAAACGAAGAAATTAACTATGAATCGGAAGCCAATGCAGCAGTTGTAGATATAAATTCAGCAATGTATACATCTACTGGATCTAAAGAAAATCATTGTAATAGCAATATGACATCAAAGAAAAGCAGCATTACTAAAACAAGTATCTACAAAAAGTTGATTGTTGATAATTCATATTACAGTATATTTTTATAGGTATGACCTGGAAAAAAAAAAAATTTACTTCTAAACGAACACCAGCTAGAATTAGTTAATTAGAAACAGTATACTATCTGATAATATTTTAGAATTTGACGGACCTCTACAATTTTTCAAATACTTTTTTACGGAAAGTCTGCTAGAAATGATAGTAAATGAGAGCAATAGATATTCTATCCAAAAAGATGCCAGTAAACCTTTAGGGTTGTCTGTATCAGAAATGAGACAATTTCTTAGTATTACAATTTATATGTCGCTGATCCATTTACCACATACACGTCTATTTTGGTCAAATGATTTAGGTTTTGATAAAGTAAAAAACATTATGACTGTCAATAGGTATGAAAAGATTCGCCAATTTCTTCATTTCAATAATAACGATGATATGATTCCTCCAAGTAATGAAGGACACGATAGATTGTTTAAAATTAGGCCACTTATTGTTAACCTCAATGAGAGATTCTCAAGTATTAGTCTTGAACAGTACTTGTCTGTTGACGAACAAATATGTTCATCTAAAGCTAGACATCATCTGAAGCAATATCTACCAAATAAGCCACACAAATGGGGTTTCAAATTTTTCGTGTTATGTGGTAGTTCTGGATATGCATATAAATTCGAAATTTATTCAGGTCAAGAAAATGGAGAAGACACTAGAATGAATAACGAACCTAATTTAGGTGCCTCATCGAATGTAGTAGTTAGATTATGTAGAAATGTGCCTACTAATCAAAACTATCGCGTTTATTTCGACAACTACAGTATGAGCATAAATGTTTGAGGACAAGTTGAATTTCCCGCGTCTCTATCTAGTAATTTTTACTCTTTGTGTGTGGCCATCCTGAAAAATTAATTTTTATTCAGTGTCGCCTGTGTAAATTTTGCAGCCGGCTCCAAGAATTCATAAGACGAAATGGGGCGCGTTTGCCTAATGTACCTGTCAGTAGTTATTGCCGCTTCTTGTATTTAAAATAAACAAATTACTTGCCTATTTTTTTTTTGTAACCTATGCATTTGACCAACTTAAGAAAAATATTGAAAGGCGGGAAATTCAACTTGTCCTCAAACATTTATGCTCATACTGTACTTCAATTCCATTGTTAGAATATTTAGCAAATAGAGGAATTTATAGTTTAGGAACAATACGTCGAAATCGCATTCCAAATTGTAAGCTTCCAGATGAAAAGGCACTGAAAAAAGAAAACAGGGGTTACAGTGTAGAATATGTAGGTATAAGCAATGAAGTTGAAATTTCATCAGTAGTATGGAAAGATAATAAACTTGTAACTTTGGCCTCTACTTTTGCTGGTATAAATCCATCCGAAACAATACAACGCTTTGATAAAAAGGAAAAGAAGAAAGTTGACGTAAACTGTCCTTTCATTATAAAAGAATACAATCGCCACATGGGTGGAGTAGATCTTTTAGATAGTATAATAGGACGTTACAAAACTTGCACTCGCAGCAAAAAATGGTATATGCGAATATTTTATCATTTACTTGATTTAACAATTGCAAATAGTTGGCTTTTATATCGACGTGTACAGACACATAATAGCAGCACTTATGTCCAATTCTCAAAATTCAAAACGGATCTTGCTGAAGCTTTAGCTGGTCAGTGTAGTACCGGAATAAAACGTGGACGTCCTAGTTCTTCAATAGTAGAACAGATGCTGCAGCAAAAAAAGAAAAAAAGGAGCTGCACAGCATATCCCGGTAAAAGACGTGCGACTTGATGAAGTTGGCCACTGGCCCTCCTGGGCTGATAAACAGATACGGTGCAAATTTCCAAGCTGTAAAGGATATTCGCAAACTATTTGTGAGAAGTGTGGTGTTGCCTTGTGCTTCACTAAGAAAAGAAACTGTTTTAAAGAATTTCACATAAAATAACCATTTCTATTTTTTAATGCAATATTCGCATGGTGTTGTAAATTTATGACATTTAAATTTTTTTGAAAAATTATAGGAAAAATTAAAGGTTGATTTTTTTCAATATTTTTCCCACAATTATCACTATGTCCCAAAGGTTCTCGATTTTTTCCAATCAAAAATAAAAAATCATGCAGTAAAGGGTTAAATTAAACGAGTTAGAACAAAGTAATGAAGTAAATGTAGAAAGAAACATTAGAAGCATAGCAATGGCTACTAATAACAGATTAACAATTTCAGCATTACAAAGTAGGAAACCGCTGTTTCCGAAATACGTACAGTCTCCTACATTTAATCCAACAGTCGATGAAGAAATGAAATTAGCATATCTTGGAAATTCACTAACAGGAAGTGCGGACAGTTGGCTAAGAATATTTATAAATAATAATCCGGACGCAGATTGGGAGACGACAATTCAAAAATTTAAGGAAAAATTTATAGGTACAGGACATGAAATTAAACTACGAGATAAATTAGCAACAAGAAAGCAAGAGAAAGACGAACTGCTTTCTGATTACTTTTATAAATACTTAGATTTGTGCGAGGAAACCAATTTAGATATCACAGAAGAAGAAATTTTGTATAGAATATCGGCAGGTTTACTTCCGAAATATCGTCAGATGATAAATATTAGGAATCCTTCATCTCTTCGCGAAATGGAACAATTTTTCGACAAAATTCAAGAGACGGAACGGGACGAAGATCAGGATTCTCCTAAAAGATATTACTATTTGACAAAAAGTCGCACATCAGTTGAAAAGAAAAAAGAAGCCGGCGAAGAAGTCACGACGAAAGTACTTTTAGAAAAAATTAATACATAATCTTGATAACCAAAAAATAAATTCGGCACCAAGAGGTAATCAATATTACGCTCCGAAAGTACGAACTACTGGCCAGTATAATTTCGAAGCAAAATCATCGGATAAAGTACTTCCTAACCAGCAAAACACAAAATTTTATCAAGAAAAACAAGTACGAAGATATAATGAATACAAACCGAATTATAATTACAGTCAGAAAACAAATAGAGATAAGAAGGAAGGCGAATATTATGCAAGATCGAAATTAAATAACAAAGAAGAGCAACAATTTCAACAACAGTGTCAATGGTGTAAACGTTGGGGTCACACAGCTGATACATGCATGCGGCTACTATCACGAAATCAGTCACAAGAAGCAAAGAAAGGGAATAAGGTTGCTCTGATGCGTAACTCAGAGAAAATTAATTATCCAAGTGCCAGCAACAAAAAAGGTGATTTAAATGGTATAGGACAGAGTTACAGGAGACTCTAAATTCTGTCCGTGCTTTTTTTAAGGACAGAGTCTCAACAGAACCACCACAAATACAAAATTATGATAAAAATATAAAATGTAAAATCATTCCAGGTTACACTAAAAATATGAATATTTTGTGTCTAGAAAACTACATCCTCTAGCTTATATTTCACGAACTTTAACATCATATGAAAAAAATTATCCAATCACCGAATTAGAATACTTGGCAGCGGTGTGGGCTGTAGAATATTTTCGAACTTACCTATGGGGATTGAAAGCGTTCAGTATTGTCACTGATCATTGTCTGTTGGTTACAGACCTTGAAATCTCCAGGAAGTCGATTGCTGAGCTGGTCTTTGAAGCTAATGGAGTATTCTTATAAGGTTTTCCATAAACGCGGATCGACAAATAAAGACGCAGATGCGTTGTCAAGGTACCCTTGTATAGAAGGAACGCAAGAAGATGAAGAACGTGCCCTTAATGTTCCTACATTTATCTTGAAAGATAAGAAAACAAGAATCCGATGAAAATTTGAAGAACATAGGAAAAGCTATACAGGACAGTACGTACGGAAATGCGACACTTCAGAGAATGGCCAAAAATTTTCACATGTCCTTTATAAAATCGACAGTAATCAAAGTAAATTATTAGTTATACCAAAGGATATGAAAGAAGAAATTCTACACAGCTACCACAAGGAACCAATAAGCGGACACTTAGGGCTCACAAGAACATTAGATAAAATTAAGAAAAGATTTTTTTGGCATGGAATGACTAAAGATATAACCAAGTATATTAGATCTTGTACAGAATGTCAAATAAGAGAAGAGCCTACAAACCAAAAACCAGCCGGGCTATTACATCCCATCACAGTAGAAGCACCATTCGAAATGATAGGTATAGATCTACTGGGGCCTTTTCCGAGAAGCACGGCAGGAGCTAAGTACATTATCGTAGCAATAGATTATGCAACGAGGTGGGCCGAAGCCAAGGCGTTACCATCAGGAAAAGCAGAACCGGTCGCGAAGTTTATACTGGAAGAAATAATTTGTAGGCATGGTTTGCCGAAGAAAATATTAAGCGATCGAGGCACAGTTTTTGTGTCGAAAATGGTGACAGAAATTGTGAGATTGTTAGGATCAAATAGTACTTACACTACAACATACAAACCTTCCACGAATGGTTTGACGGAAAGGTTGAATAGAACCATTGTGGACATGATCAGTAAATATACCTCTATTTCACAAAAAGATTGGGACACACATCTACCACACTGCATTTTTGCGTATAACTCAACTATACAGGCGGCAGTAAAAACAAGCCCTTTTGTATTAGTTTATGGTAGAGAACCAGTGTTACCGAGTGACGCCGAACTTGGACAACCCATGTCCACTGATTATGGCATTAGGAATCAAAAAGCTATACAAGAAATAAGAGAACTAGCTGCTAAAAATTTGCAAACTAAACAAACAGAAGATAAAATCAGATATGATGATAAACATAGAGAAGTAAAATATAACGTAGGAGATTTAGTTAAAGTAAAGAACTATATTAGGCAAGTAGGAAAAAGCGATAAACTTCAACCAAAATATTCAGGACCTTTCAAAATAGTAGAAAAGCGAAACGACTTGAATTATATAATTCAATTCGGAGCAGGAAAAAGAAAAAACAAGATGTGGTTCACGTCTCACGCCTAGCACCATATTACATGGAATGGAATAGAGAAAAAGAAAAAGAAAGAAAGAAAAAAAGAGACAAGAAACATTAAAGCTCAAAATTCAACAGTGATGAACGGGAAAATGCAAGATGAAATACACGCGAATATTATAATTCTAAACTAAAACAAAAACGGAAGACTAATAATGCAAAAAAAGACAATCGATACGGATAAATCGGTAATGGATCGCAATGTTGTACGTAATGATGAAAAATACCAAAATAAGCTACTTAAAAAGAGTCCTAATAAGATTTCTAAAAATAGTGAAATTTTCAGAAAACAGTGTTCGGACAAAAATGTAACACGGGAAATTTCAAATAAGAAATTTAAGAGAAAAAATCTACAATATTCGCTAAGTCATTAAACGGAAATCGCCATAAAACGTATAAAAATAATCCGATCTTAAATAGAACTAAAGGTTTAGTTAATCTTGGAAATACATGTTATGTAAATGTAATTATACAATGTCTTGCAAATACTGAACCTCTTAAAAATTTCTTTTTAAATTATAAATTTAATTCTCGTCAGAGTTTAAGAAAGGGTAATGTTATTGACATTTTCGCTGAAACTATTATGGACTTGTGGACACCAACTTGGCCAGGGGTGGTTAATATAAAACAACTGAAAAATAAACTTTCGGAGAAGATAGAGATGTACAAGATGCACTTGAGGCATTATATTTCATACTACAGGAAATCGAAAAAGATGAGGAGAAAAATAAAACTGGAAATATTAATCTTTCCAATATTTTTACTGGGTCAGCGGTAACCGAAATTCAGTGTTTAAAATGTGGACACATATCAAATACGACTAATCAGTTCCAAAATTTGTCATTCCAAGTAACACAATTTGAAAATGAAATTACGTTTCAAAAACATCTTCAAAACGTAATAGCAGGTGTAAAAGACGTAATTCAAAGTAATTGTGAAAAATGTCAAACAAAGACGGAATGTCATAAATCCTGGAAAATTTTAGAACTACCGCAAATATTAATTATTCATATCGACAGATATACTTGGAATGGAAAGCGGCGGAAAGAATAGAAAAAATCGTAAAGCCACCGACAAATAAAATGTGTCTAAATGAAAACTCATTAAATTATGAATTATACGTAACGGTAAATCACGTTGGTAACTCTAAAACGGGCATTATTTTGCTCAAATTAGAGATAAGAGAAATAATGTTTGGTTAACATATAATGATAATAAAGTAACAGATATGCAGCTAGAAGAAATAGACACGTATAACTGTTACTTATTGCTTTATGGAAAAACAAAATAATAAATCCTGTAAATAATATAAATAGGGTACAATTAGAATAGACAGTAAGATTAAGGGCCATTTTCATAATAGAACTTTAAATTTAAAGTGACTTTAACCTATAAAAACACATTAGTTTTCCTAAGCTTAAAGTGACTTTAAATTAAAGTCTCCTTTAGCACTATTATGAAAACGGCCCTAAGAGAATGCTAAAAGAGAATCGAATTATTGCTATTAATTATCATTTACATGTAAAACAAATGAAGGTATATAATATGATAAGCTAACTCGATTCATAGGAGTCGTATGCAACCATTAATATACTATGTGTTTTTTTTTAAATGCCATAATTCGTGTCTTAGTTCCATTCATTTACTTTAAATTCTCAGTTTTGGCATGTGTTACATGCCAAGCTACGACATGAGTTTAAATTTTCATGGCCAACCTTTATGGCATTTTTAAAAAAATACACCGTATTTTTTTGTATAGGTGCTCATTGCTCATGGAAATCAATCGTATCTATTAGAAGAAAGACAAAAAATAAGACACACAACTCACTTCAAAATAAAAATTACAATTTTTAGGCAGTTACAGAAATTCCTAATTATGGCGAATGTCCAGAAAACATTACTATGGATACTAATAATTAGTACAGTCGTAGTAACATCAGTCGGGACAGTATTGGAAGGAACAGAAGAATTCTGTACTATCCAGCCATTTCATAACACGTCAGGGCTTTTATACGAAGAAGAAGGTAATCTATTTTTAACAACTACTTTTTGGAAATTACTGACCTTTATTGACTTAGAAATTTACGAACAAAAATTTAGTCAAATAAAAAACTGTATATGAAAAAACAAGTCAGTTATGTGAGAAAGAAACTCTTGTTATGGGTAATATTTATGGGAACTATGTTCATATTGCAAATCAGACTATTACTAGACTAACATGGGAAAAAAATTTAATTCCAAATTTATTACCAAAGGATTATCCATGATATTAATGACTATTTAAATTTTGAACAAATATTGTCGAAAAGAAGCCTCCATTATCAAAACTAATTAAGTCGAATCCGCAAGCGTAGCCATTTCTAAACTTTAGAAATGGCTACGCTTGCGGATTCGACTTAATTAGTTTTGATAATGGAATTTGTTCCGAAACATGTCAACTAGTCAACTTTAGTCAACTTTGTTAATGCGATGACAGATTAATAAACAGATTTGGAAATTTTAACCTAGAATTTATAGTGACTCGAGGCTTCTTTTCGACAATATTTGTTCAAAAACCAAATTTATTAGTACACCATAGATCAAAAAGAGGATATTTTGATGTTGTAGGTAAATCATCAAAAGTATTATTTGGAACACTTACAGAGGACGACGATCAAAATTTTAAAGACGGAATAGAAATGATTAAAAACAAACAAAAATAATAAATATCGTAGAACAACATCCATAATGAAATCAACAGTAGATTCTCTAAATAATACTTTAGGACACGTTGAACACAATGAAAAAATTATTTCTGACAATTTTAATATCATTAAGATTCTTGTTAATGCAATGTCTCATCAAGTAGATTATCTTTACCATATAGATCAACATTTAAAGAATCACATGGAATTATTTACGTTAATCATGGGTCAATTTCAACTAGAAATTTCAAATTTAATCAACATTATCATGTTTGCTAAACGAGGCCACATACATCCGTTATTAATTACACCTATAGAAATCATAAACGAAATGCAAAAAATTTCAACAATCGTTCCCGAAGGATTAAAATTTCCTATAAATTATCAAAATTATGAAGATAGCGAAATTTTATTTCAAATTATAACAGTTACTTCATTTATACAAGATTCAAAATTAGGAATGAATATAAGAATTCCTTTGGTTCAAGTAAAACCTTACATGCTGTTCAAAGTTACACCGATACCATTGACAATACAACAAAATACATTTTTGTCCATAAAAATAAAATACCCTTACATAGCAACTAATGACTTATATACTGAATATTTTCATATAACTTCCGAGGAGAGAAGTAAATAAGTAAGAAAGTAACAACTACATTTTAAGAGAAACAAAACTAATAATTCATTCTAATGACAAACCATGTGAAATAGAACTTTTAAAGCCAATAAAGGGCTTACCTAGAAAGTGTGAAAAAGAAATAATTCATCTCACAAAATTGAAATTAAATAAAATTAATACGATAAATTCCTGGCTATATACATATGTCACCTTATTCAGAAACATTAAATATTATCTGCACAACAAAAAATCAATCACAAATAACTCTCCATGTTGAATTGTGCGACTCAGTAATTTTGAAATTATCATCTGTATGTAAAGCATTTTCAAATGGAATAATAATTAATCCAACTAAAATAGACGTCCCGTCGACTACTAAAATATTACAATTTTCTCAAAACTGGAATATAGATAAACTATACCGGGTGTCCGGTAAAGAATGGGCCATACTTCAAGGGTGTCTTCTTTGGGTCAAAACAAATCGATACAGACCAATTTATCTTAGTACAATTTTGCTTCATTAAAAAGTTATGGCCTTTCAAAGATAATTTTTTTATTTCAATATTTTAGCAAAACTCGTTCATTTTTGGAAATATTTAATTGTAATTTGATATTTAACACGTAGAGTGCCACAATGGAAAGAGAGTCCTAACGGCCCCAGTACCCACCTACATTTTTTTTCAAATTTTCGTTTGCTTTTGTGTTGTATGTTCATAATTTGGTTGTAAAAGATGCATTTAAAAAAATATATTATCAAAAAACATAAATTATTGCGTCGGACAACGTTTATCCCCCGCGGCCACAAATGGTATGTACTTCCCTAGGAGCCTTGGAGGACATGCGCAGTAGACATCTTTTCCTGTCAAAACTTGCGTTACATAGCATACCAAAGATCAGGGCAAAATTGTAATAGTGCTTGTTATTATTTCTTTTGCAATTTACAAAGTATTTGGTGTACCTATGTGAGTTGTGAAAAATGGGAGATTACGAACAAGATCAAGAAAAATTGAAGAAGTTGTGGGAAGAATTCTTGTCTGCTGACGAATCAGATTTTTCACCTGACGTTAGCGAATATGACCCTTCAGAATCAGAATCTAATTCTGATTCCGATGTCGATGTGGTACCAGAAAAAAGAGCCAAAATTTCAAAGGTAAAGAAAGTCACACAAAGTACTTCTTCAAGACTTAGTTCTAGTAATGAAAAACTTTTGCAAAAACCTCAGCATAAAAGTGCTAGTGAAATTGCTGAGCATACTTCTCTTTGTAGAGATATTGATGAATGTAATACTGGAAAAGGTACTGATGACATTATCGAGGAAGTAATTGCTCAAAATGTGAATTATGTAGACGAATATAATACTGAAAAAGGTATTGATGATATTATCGAGGAAGTAATTGCTCAAAATGTGAATTATGTAGACGAACATGATACTGAAAAAGGTATTGATGACATTATCGAGGAAGTAATTGCTCAAAATGTGAATTATGTGGACGATGAAAACGATGTTTCGGAAGAACAAGAAATGATGAGAAATGAAATAACATGGGGACCGGTGACTGGCAGATTCTTGCAAAATATTACATTTACACAAAATAACACAGGAGTTCATCCGGAAATTTATGACAATTATCAAAAAACGCCTTACGATTTCTATAAACTGCTTATCACGGACGAAATATTTCAACTTTTCGTCAGCGAAACCAATCTATATGCACAGCAAGAGCAAAGTAAAAGGAAACCGAAGCAATCGCGGATACAAGCCTGGAAAGAAACTAATCTGGAGGAGATGGAAAAGTTTATAGGCTGCCTTATGTGGTTAGGTTTACTACAAATGCCATCACTTCGTACTTATTGGTCAAAGAATTTCTTATACGAGAATTGAATGAAAACCATTATATCAAGAAATAGATTCCAAATTTTACTAAAAACGTGGCATTTTGCTGACAATGCAAATGTTAATCCCAATGATAGATTGTACAAAATTTCCCCACTCTTGGAGAAGCTCCGAGATTCTTTTCAAGCACCAATTACACCGGGCGAATTTATCTGCATCGATGAGACACTTGTCCCTTTCAAAGGCAGGTTAAAATTTAAACAATACATCTCCAACAAAAGATTTAAATTTGGCATTAAACTTTTTAAATTATGTCTAGAAGGTGGTTATTTATATGATCTCAAGGTATATTGCGGTCAAGAAAAAGATATTAGTGAAGATTGTACAGTTCCGTCTAAAGTGGTTCTAAATTTGACGCAAAATTTATTACATGAGGGGCGCACAGTAGTGGTAGATAATTATTATACGTCTGTAGAATTAGCGCACAAACTACTTGAAACTAATACAAATATCATTGGAACTCTTCGTTCTAACCGAAAAAATAATCCTAAGAAAGTTGTCCAAGCAAAATTGAAACGGGGAGAAGTTATAGCAGAAGAGAGCAACACCGGTGTCATAGTAGAGAAATGGAAAGATAAAAGAGATATAATGATACTGAATACAAAACATACCTCAGAAATAGTAACAATTTACAAAAGATCTATTGAGATTCAGAAGCTAAGAACTATCATGGAATATAATAAACACAAGGGATACATTGATATTTCTGGTAAATGTTAGAACTTTTTTTTAATTTTTGGCAATGATTTCTAATATTTTTTAGACCAAATGAAATCTTACAATTCATCTCTGCGTCGCGGCCTTAAATGGTATCGCAAACTTGCGATCGAACTCGTGGTTGGAGCCGGAATTGTAAATGCATTTTTGTTGCATCAGAAAGTCACAAATGAAAAAATGACAATAACAAAATTTCGCGAAGAGGTAATAAAAGGTATGTCTGGAGCAAGTTTTTTTTTTTTTTTTAATTTGTACATTTTCGATTTTTAGGTCTTATAAAACATAATACCCAACCAGACGTGAATATACAAAACGACAACACGAATCACATATTATCTAACACTGAGAAAAGACGATCGTGTTCTGTGTGTTACTCAAAAATCTGTGAAGTTTCAGGACGAAAAATTGCTAAAAATAAGACTCCGAAAACCAAACTCTTATGTGAAAAGTGTTCTAAATACATTTGTTTACCTTGTTTTTTCGAAACACACATATCTAACTTACTGTAAAAATGTAATTGCATATTTCTGATTTTGTTTAAATAAAAACAAAAAATACAATTTGAACAAATTTGTTGAGTCTGACCCCGAACCCAACTGCATAGAAATGTTGCTAAATACATTTATCAGCGTCTTACAAAGGTTTCAATACGATTCATCGCATAGACGCTATCTGACGAGGGAAAAGCTAGTAACTGAACTAGGGGACAACGGTTGTCCCCCACGGCCACAACGATCAAAAAAATTAATTTAAAATGAGGGACAACATGGCACTCTACGTGTTAAAGGTTTCTTGTACTGCTGAATCTGAATATCTTCCTATTTTTAACGTAAAATATAGGGGGCGCTCTCGAGATCCTGATATTCCTTTGTTTATTGCTGTACTTTTTTTTTACGTGAATATTTTTTAAATTATATTCATTTTCTTGAAAGAACTTTTAATTTACTTTAAAAAAGGTATACTTGTTACATGTCGCTAAAGTACACCAGTTTTGAGATAAATGGCTTTGAATATGATAAATGTTATTCATTTCTCACCGTTTCAAAATAATTATAAGTCAGATTGACAGTGCCGGTATTTTAGAAATTGTTTACCAAATTAGATAAAGTATGACAAATTTCAGTAAAATTACTCATAGCATGTTAGAAATATTAGCGTGCCTTAAATGTTAAATGGTAAGTTATGTAGGAATTTTTTTTCAGTTTTCTCGAACATTTTCTTATGTAAGGATATAAAAATCTTATGTGGTTGAAAAGAGAAAAAGATATTCTATTGTATTTCGCAAAAAAAATTTCATCGTGCCATTAAAAAAAATGTCGATGACGTCTTGACTCCTATACAGTGTAGCCAAAAAAATATTGTTTTACTTCATTCTCTAGAAAACAACGTCCCATTTAAGAATATATACACTTTACTGGGTGTTTAAGCAAAAATAAATGAGTTATAGCTTGGGGCCTTTATAATCAAACAGACGGTATATAATATATATCGGGACTTCGTGAACGAAATTCATGCTAAGATGTCAGAATTTCAGGAGCGAGATTCAGGTAAACAAAGTAATTAATACATTCTTTTGGAATAATGTATAATGTTGTAAATATTGTTGCAGGGTGGACTTTGTGCAGAATTTTGTATATGGAAGTCAACATTAATAAATATAATCCGTTGAAAGCATCCAGCTTCATGTTATTACCGGCTTCAATAAGTGCGAAAAAAGCAGTCATAAACGTTAGAAATAATGACAACGCTTGTTTTGCCTGGACGATAACATCAGCGATGTGTCAACCGACAGGTCTTCCTCAAAGGATATCTTCGTATCCGCATGGTAGCAGATTTCACAGATTTAGAATTTCCACTGAAAGTTTGTGATGTGAAAAAATTTGAAAGTCAGAACAATATTTCTATAAATGTTTATGGACTTGCTTCCCATTATAACGGTAACGTTATAGTCTATGAAGTTGTAGGACCGCTACATTTTACTAAAAATCGAAAAGATTTCATATAAATTTGTTATTGGTTGATGACGGTAACGAAAATACTCACTATTGTTGGATTAAAAATTTATCGCGTTTAGTGTCAAAACAGACGTCACACCACGGTCACGAGAAATATATTTGTGAAGGATGTTTAATATACTTTCCATGTGTAGAAAAATTGCAACGACACGAAAGAGAAGATTGTAAAATTATCAAAACAATTTTACCATCAGCAGAGTTAAAAATAAATAAATATGGTGAATCTTTTCCAGAAAATATATTACAATTTGAAAATTTTGAGAAGCAATTGAAACTGCCCTTTGTTGTGTACGCTGATTTCGAGGCTTTACTAAAACCATTAGATAGAGTTGAACCAACTCCAGATAAGTCTTTCACAGTTAAATGTTATGAACACGAACCTCATTCTTTTGCGTATTATACAGAGTGTACATTAATGATTGAAGGGTGTTTGAATTTCCCGCCCATTAGATTATTTGTAAAAGTTGGTACTGCATACTATTCTGTTTTACCATGGGCGGCACATAAAATTATATATTATTAAAACAATTTATTAGTGATTAGAAATTATTTTACGTTTATTAATTACATACATTGATATGGAGAATATAAAAAGTAAAGCAGATATAAAATAAAATTATAACATCTGTTCAAAATGTCCCCCATTTGAATCCAAACACAAATTTACTCTTCTTTTCATGTTTTCGAAAACTTTGTGTCGTGTTTCTGGAGTGATGGTGTTGACAGCCTCTGTAATAGCATTTTGTAATTCTTCTAACGTATGGAGACGTTCTGAAAACACTTTATTTTTTAAAAAACCGAACATGAAGAAATCAAGTGGGGTTAAGTCTGGTGACCGAGGAGGCCATCTGTCCCTACTTATTAACCTATCCCCAAAGAACTGTTGCAAATGATTCAACGTTGTCAGTGCAGTGTGAGCTGTAGCTCCATCCTGTTGAAAGTAACCCCGTTGTATTCATCGTCATGAAGTTCTTCAATGAAAGGATTTAAAATTGTTTCTTGATATGCAAGTGCATTAATATTGTGTTGAAAAAAAATAGGTCCAATGATCCTCCTTCTTGACATTGCCAACCACACACCGATCTTCTGAGGATGTAATGAAGTCTCTTCAAAAATATGAGGGTTTTCTGCACACCATATTCTACGGTTTTGCGAATTTACATAACCGCTGAGATGAAACCATGCTTCATCACTGAAGAAAATTATGTCTAACATATCGTCATTATTTAAGAACTCATTAAACCATTGGCAATATTGCACTCGACGAGGCAAATCAAGAGGTAGCAACTCATGAGTTACAGTTATCTTATATGGATGTAAATGTAGAACCTTCTTGCAAGCCTTTTGACATGTACCAAGTGATAAATTCGTTTGAGCCGATAAACACCGTAAAGACTTCTTCGGACTTACATCCATTCTTTGATGAATATCTGCGATGACTTCTTCGGTGAGAACAGTGGGCCGGCCTGTAGATTTTCCTTTAGAAACACTGCCTGTTTCACGAAATCTCTGAATTATACAGCGGACGTGTTGCATAAAAGAATCATATGTGAATACCACTTCAGGGAACTGTTCTTGAAATTGTTGGTGACAACTTTGATAAGAATAATTCCACACATTTTGTTCATTGCGTATCCCCGACCGAAAATAGGCCTCAACAATAAATTTATTGTGCAGGTCCGTGAAAACCATCGCTAACCTAAAACGTTTGTGTGTATTTTTATTTCCTGTTATATGGCTGTACTTACCAATGAAAAATGTCTGACAGCAAAAGTGGAAATAAAAATAACCTTTTCGTTAATACTAACTCAATAATAATAAAATAAGGAAATCAAAACGTAAACAATACAACACACGCACGCTACTGACGAAATTCAACATATCCAGCATGAATACCAATCTTGTAAGACGAAAATTACTAATTCGACAACGCGCCAAATTCAAACGCCTTTCAATCATTAATGTACACTCTGTATTAAATGTTTGGAACATGGTTTAACATTAATTCAAATCCACAGGGCAATTAAATTTAAACAGTCGCGTTGGTTAAAAATATATATATAGACTTTAATTCGCAGAAACGAGCTGAAGCGAAAAACGAATTTGAAAATTTTTTTTACAAGTTAAATAACAATAGTGTCTTCGGTAAGACCATGGAAAATGTTGAGAATCGCGTCGACATTAAATTAGCTACCAGATGGGAAAGTCATAATCGGAGACCGGGAGCTGAATCATTGATTGCTAAACCGAACTACAAATCGAGTAAAATTTTTAGTGATCACCTGGCCGCAATAGAATTAACCAAAGTACAAGTAAATTATAACAAACCTCTATACGTAGGATTTTGTGATTTGGAAATATCGAAAACAGTAATGTACGAGTTTTGTTATAATTTCATAAAACGAAAATATAACAATCATGCAGCTCTATTATATACCGATACGGACAGTTTAATATTATCCGTTAATACTGGTAATGTGTACGAAGATATAAAGCAAAATTTAGATAAACTTGATACTTCAAATTACCCAACAAATAACATTCATGAAATGCCTCAAACTGAATCAATTATTGGAAGATTCAAAGATGAATACGCCGGACAAGTAATAGAATCGTTTGTTGGTACAGGTGCGAAAGCCTATTGTATAAAGCTTACTTCAAAATGTACTAAGGAAGCGAAAGGTGTTAAAAAATATGTTATAGATAAATATTTAACTGTGAATGACTACAAAGAAATTATTGAACGAGATGGTTTCATTTAAAAAAATGTACGTGTTTCATTCAGATTTTCATACGGTGTACACAGAGTTGAAAAATAAAGTTGCATTATCATCGAAAGATGATAAACGTTATATTCTGAATGACAAGATTCATACTCTCGCATGGGGTCACTATAAAATAGCTGATATAGAAAGAGATAGAAAACTGAAAGAATTAATTGAAGAATTAGAAAAGGAATTAGAAAAAAGTAATAAAAATAGTAAATAGATTAAATATGTTTCATTTATAAAATATACTACAAAGTAAATATGTTAGTTTGTAAAATATATTTATTGTAAATAATGTATGTTTATAATTATAATTAATAAAAAGTTATTATAAAACATTGCGTTTTGGTATCCAAGCATTATGTTTAGAACTTAATCCTAAATAACTAACTAGTGCTTTATTACCTTTTCTTCTGAACACGTTAATTAAATATACATCAGGATGTTTCACTTTTTGTAATTCGTACTCATAAAACCCACCAAGTATAGCTTCACCGTCAGCGTCTTTAATTAGGTATGTTCGGGGATTAGTATTCTGCACTGATGAAATTGTAAATATTTCGTTAGACCAATTTGGAGTGTACATTTTCGCAAATGCTTGTCGATATTTGCTGATGCGCACATGATCTCCAACTTTAAATTTTGCACTTCTTGGATCCACAATTTTAATATTGCTGTAGACCAGTCTTTCTCAAAGTGGGCGATAACGCCCCCTTGTGGGCGCTAGAGGCCTACAGGGGGGCGGTAAAGGGCTCAGAGAAAATTGGGGGAAACAAGATAAGACTCATGTATGGCAGGCTATAATTTAACTAAAGTTATTAAAGTAATGATTTTAAAATTTTAGGGGGCGCTAGAAAATTATTGATTCTCAAAGTGGGCGGTAGACGAAATTAGTTTGAGAACCTATGCTGTAGACGGACTGTAAAATAGTTTTTGCATTTCTTTGATTTATCTTACTAGGTTTGTAACCCGTCGTACTGTGAACTGTGTTGTTGTATTCTTCGATTACTTGTGGTAATAACTTGAACCAGCTGAAATTTCCTTGCATGCTAAATTCTTTCCGTATTTTTTGTTTTAAAGTTCTATTAAAGCGTTCAACTATCGAACTTTTTAAATTAGAATATGTGCTGTAGTGATTAATTTTATACTTCTTCATTAAATCTTGAAAGTCTGCATTGTAAAATTCCTTTCCGTTATCTGTTTGCAGATTTCTCGGTACAGAATTTCTACCTTCAGATAAGATTGTTTGAAAAGCTTTAGTTACTTCTTTACCTGTCTTGTTTTTTAATGTTATTCTCCAAGCAAATTTAGAAAATGTGTTGATCACAGCCAGAATGTACTTGTATCCTTTGTTTACCTTTGAATAAGGAAGCATTTCAATTAAATCTGCTTGGAAGAGATCTCTGAGACCTTTTATTATAACTCGACGACGGCGAAAGTTTTTCCTTGCTGGTTTGTGCAGTTCATCGACAACATCACGTTTTACAGCCGATGATAGATTAGACATTTTCAGTTAGAACTCGTTTCCCTATAATGAATTCAACAAATAATGTAGTTGCACAAACTACAGCTGTGCAAGAAAACGAGATTTTATCTCCCACATTCAACGTTCTTCCAATTAAAGTATCAGTACAATTTATACCGTTGGTATATACTTCCCTGTTCCAAGGTTTATGAAACATTACTTTTTTAACCACGCAAGTTTCTTGAATCGTATACGTCGTTTGATTACCTTTATTTGAAATAATACGAGGGCGACACTGAAAATTTTTAGAAAATCAAACAAGGATTGGTTTTAAAAAATAAAAATTGTTTTATAATTTTTCAAAATATTCCCCTTTAACATCAATACATTTTTGCATTCGATGAAACCAATCCTTGAAGCAATTGTGCCACTCTTCCTGAGACACTTCAGAAACCAAGTTTTTATAATATTCCACTGCTTTATCTGATGACGAAAAAGTGATTCCATGCATTTTATCTTTAATTTTTGGAAACAAAAAGAAATCACAAAGTGCTAGGTCAGGGCTATATGGTGGAGGTTTCATGGTGCTGACTTTTAGGGCATCCAGATACTCAGTTGTTACCTTTGCTGTATGGGACGATGCGTTGTCATGATGCAAAATTATTTTTCCTTTTGGCCGTTTTTCACAAACTTTGTCAAAAATTTGCCGTAAACATACATTTGTGTACCAATCAGCAGTAACGGTATGTCTATCTTCTAATGCTATAGTAGCAATATGACCCGTTTTAGAAAAAAAACTAGCAATCATTTTCTTACCAGCGCTGCGAATTCGTCGGACTTTTGTAGGCTTAGGTTCTGTTCGAAAGACCCATTATGCCGATTGACTTTTCTTTTCAGGATCATAACAATATATCCAAGATTCATCACCTGTGACGATATTCCAAACCAAATTTGAAGTGCCGCCTTTAGTTTCTCTGCACCATTCGATGCGTTGGTCTTTTTGATCGGAAGTCAGTTTATGTGGAATCCATCGACAACAAAGTTTTCTCACGTCTAACTGTTGATGTAAAATGTTTTGAATTTGACTCATACCAATACCCAACGTCGCCCGAATAAATTCATAAGATGTCCGTCGATCTTCCTCAAGCATTGCTCGAACAGCAGCAATATTTTCAGCAGTTCTTGGGCGTCCTTCACGAAGTTCATCACTAAGAAAAAACCGATCTCTTTTGAATTTGTTGAACCAATTATAAATTGTTGCCTTAGATGGGGCTTCTTCGCCAAATGCATTTCTAAGCCGATCTTCATATTGTTTAGGCGTTAATGACGATTTAAAATCGTAAAAAATCATAGCCCGGAAATGTTCTCTAGTTAAATTCATTTTTGGATGAACACAAGATCTTTAAATTATGATAATTAAAAAACTATTAGAGCAAATCGACCAAACTAAACGACAATCAACTCCCAAAACATTAAAAAGTGGCTGTCAAATAAAAATTAATTTCATTTGTTTTTAGAAACATGGCATTCTAGATATTTTCAGTGTTGCCCTTGTAGATTCGCCTTGGGCATTTAACTTGTCACCTCGAAAGTCTAATAATGTTTCGTAAAATAATTGTCTAGAAACAATATACTTGAGAAATGTATGTTTAGTAATGTGTCTTCCAAACTTATCAATGGTCATTGTGAACTGACCAACAAAGACGTGAAACTGAACAATGACCTCTATATCGTTCAGCTAAATACTTAAAATTTACGAAATAATTTTGGCTTCTTTCAATTCTTGGATAATAGCTATAATCTCATTGGTATGTCCTGTATGACCTGCACATTCTGATGCTTTCAATAAACGTAATCGTTCTACTAATTCATTAGCATTATCCCAGTATTGATACTGTGTACAACTGTTAGGTATAAGTTCTTTTTCTAAAGCTCCACCTGTTTTCCAGCTTCGAGCCCACCAAACGTTTGGTAGTTTTCCCTGCATTATTGGTTTTATAATATGCGTATACTTATATCCTCTACTTGCAGATATTCGCCCAGAAGGATCATAATTTACTTTAAATGCATGAGTTCTTCTCAATATATCTCTATAGTCACGTACATCATGAAATGTAAATTTCTCAGGAGCTTTCTTAAAAATCAGTTCATATAAACCTTTTGTACCTTTATATGTTAAGTCTCCTACTACAAGATCACGACCATCAAACGCAACTTCCGCGGCACCAATAAACAATTTCCCATCAATTTTCTTATACCGTATTTGGTGTCAAATTCACTTTCCACATCAACATTAAATCGTGTAATATAATCACGTGGTAACGGATCAATTTGTTGTAAAGCAGCCTGTACCTCTGGTGATTGTAATTTAGATTGTAATACTGATTTCCGTTCTTGTAAAAGAGTACGAGCATAAGCTTCGGATTCGTCTAAAGGGACACTACTGCTATCTGTATGAAACTCTTCAGCTTCTTCATAAGCAGATTTTGATGATGGAGATTCAGGTTCTCCATGAGAGATGTCGTGAATTTCTTCTTCTTCTTCTAAAATGGAAGGTTGTTTCTTTCCAATTTCACGACCAACTGGTGTTGAAGTACTCACATCATGCTTTTCTGACCATGTAATTTGTGATGAAGGATCAGATTTTAATTTATAAAGAGGTCTTTTTCGTATGAAAGAACTTTTCGGGTCCCCTTTAAAGCCTTTTTCACTGGCTTCGTACGATTGTTGCTCTTCTTTTGTAGGTAAAATACTGCGAACAACATCTAGCTTATTGACAATATCTCTTAGTGGTTCCACAATAGGTGAATAAGTCGCCTGAAGGTATTTTCTTGATTGCTCAATATGATGTTTTGATCGTTCGATATCGGATTTAAGTGTTTTTAATTTAGTACGCAAACTTTCACGTGCAGTAGCTAATTCAGCTTTAAGTTTATTACTCATAGCGCATCCGTTTCCTTTAACGCCTTTTACAACACTGAAGAACAATGTTAAAATGTAGTGGTTTTAAAGGTTTATATAATTGTCGAATCCTTTACGATATCTACCTCCGTTGATAGTACAGTCGGTATCAATAACTAAAAAACCAAACGGTTCCTTCCAACAAGCGTAGCATATATCACGAAACTGGTCAAAGGTCATGTCTCCATACACATGGTGATCAAATACATGCTTTAGATTTGTAGAATCTTGCCGAAATAACACTAAGAAATTACAATTATCACGAATCATTTGTTTTGGAATTGCACTATAAGTTTGACTTAAGTAGAAACAATCGACATTTTTATGGCGTCCAAAAGAGAAGTATTCTTTAATTACATTTTGTGTAGTACATTGAACGTCATCAAAAACAACAACTGAATATTCTTTTACATTTGCAGGGGATACCATCTTATCAGTATCAGAAATTTCAAAGTAACCTATCTCCGGCACTGTAGGCAGTAAATGTCTAAGAAAGTTATACTTTTCTTGAGATAAGGTCTTACAACAAATGTATAAATTTTTGAAACGCAGCCCATTAGCGTTTACCAACAAAGACACTATCAAATTACTTTTACCACTCCCACTTTTACCACTGATTATGGCACGTTTAGTTGATCCTCCGAAAAGAACACTGTGACGTTTAAAGGTTTCGTTTATGATTGCATCATCAAAATTTTGTATAGGTAACTTTAGAGACTGTTGTTTAAACTTCATATTTCTAAAACAGTAGTTTTCTGATATGGTACTTTCACTCTTTACCAAATGCGATACTCTATTATTATGTTGTACGAGGGCAATCCACAAAGTAACCTCCGGTTTGAAATAAAAATTAAACCGAAAATTACAAATAACACTAACAAAAAAAAATTTTTCCGCCAAAAAAATTTGTTAGTGTTATTTGTAATTTTCAATTTATATGTTCGCCAACAACATCCTTAATATTTAATTTATTTAAAAATTAAACCAGTTGAGATACACAAATTTTATTATTTACATCTTAAAACTACAACTTTTCTCTACTTTTCGACATAATCTCCAAACAAATTCAAGCATTTGTCATATCTTTTAACAGTTTTTGAAATACCCTCTGCATAAAAATCGGTCGCCTGCGAACGTAGCCAACCTGTCACAGCGTTTTGAAGCTCTGCGTCATTGGCAAACCGCTGAGATGCAAGCCACCGCTTCATGTAAGGGAACAGGTGGAAATCACTGGGAGCCAAGTCCGGGCTGTAAGGGGGGTGATCAAAAACGTCCCACTTGAATTTAGTCAAAAGTTCAGATGTTCTTTGAGCTGTGTGAGGGCGTACCCATTGACGGACTACACCCTCACTCATAATGTTTGGACCATACACCGCACACAATTCACGATGAATTTCAGCTGCTGAGTGATTTTTCGCATAAAGAAATCTTATTACGCTACGCACTTCACAGTTGGCGGGATTTTCTATTGCGGCACTCATGTTTTTAGGTTATAATTTGAGAACGCGCAACCGTACGATACTCCTCCTTGCACAGCTAGAAGCGCACAGAATCACTGCGCACACTGATGTTAGAATGGTGGTGCTACCCCCACTACTTATCGCGCTACACATAAACGGAGGTTACTTTGTGGATTACCCTCGTAGTTATTAATCTACTATTTATAGTAAAAATGCGTGTTGTAAGAAATTATTTATTTAAAAACTATAAATAACTTAAACTAACAAAAACTATAAATAACTTAAACTAACAAAAACTATAAATAACGAGCCTCCACCGTAACAAAAACTATAAATAACTTAAACTAACAGAGCCTCCACCGTAGTCTCGCCCAACCGACAGGGCGATCTACCGCTCTAATCTAAATCTAATCTGGATCACTCTAGAACTTATTCCGGCCAATATATTACCGTAAGGGGGTGTTGCGGCCTTCGAAATCTCTTCTCCATCCAAGTTCTAAAGTGATCCAGTTTACTGTCAATCTTCACTGTAAAAGTAATGTTATTAAAATTGTTGAAAAAATGTAATAATAAAAAACAAACCCATGACTCATCCATCTCGGTGGATGATGGTGAAGCCTCCACTTCCACCTGCACCTGCACAGTCTTCGCCGCTGGTGCAGGGAAGAGCGGCTCAGGCTGCTGCCCCAACACAGGCGGCGCAAACACCCCTCGTTTTACTCTCCTCAAACGAATACGTTTAGGCGCCGCCACTTGCTGCTCCGGTGGTCGCCGTTCCGGCGTTGCCGTCAGCGGTGTTGGAGTGTAAGATGGTGAGACGGGTGAGAACTGCGGAAACCCAACCGATGAATAGTTTATCGTTGCAGTTTCTGCGTTCAATAGTGTTCCATCTGTTAACTGGATGAGTACAAAAATAATATACCCGTAAACTGTAAAACTAAAAATAATTGACTCACTTTCAATTCCACCTGCTCTAAGAAAATGGATTTAACTGTTGGACCATTATTGGACCATCTGTAAAGTGAATAACATTAATAATACAGATGTCTTATTAGGTATACTTTGTACCTAATCTATCTCTTGTTCAATATTTTCCCAACTTCATTTGAAGAACAAACCATTGAACAACAGTAAACACAGACATATCTACCTTAAGAATTATCATAAAGTAGATATGTCTGCGGCAAGATTATGAAATTAATCTTGGATCAGAGTCAGACGGTCGTGTACAAGCAAAATTTTATCGTATTGTTCGCTCAAAGCCCGGTCAGGTCTCCGACTGACCGGGCTTAGGCGAACTATACGCATAATCTCGCGACATGTTTGTAACTCGTCCGTGACTTTTCTAAGATTTCTGTCACCCTGTAAACAACAGTTCCTTACTTCAGGCATTATTCCATCATAATAATTACTGCTGTTGAGATAACTCTAGATAAATTGGAAAAGGGTTCTTGTAAAGGAATAGAGGGTGCTAAGGGTTCTTGTGAAGGAATAGAGGATGCTGGTGTTTGTGAAGGAACTGGTTGTGAAGAAACGGTAGATGTAAGTGGTTGTGAAGAAACGATAGGTGTCGACATTCGGGGCTGCAGTGATCGTGAAGAAACTACCTGAGGTGCTGGAATTTGAGGTTGTGGGGATGGTTGAATCTGAATATTGGAAATAATGTTAACAGATTTTGATGAATTAATATTATCCCCAATAGGTGATTGAGCTGGTGATAATTGAGATATCTCCATTGATCAGTCTGATATATTAATTATCTCAGAATCACCAGATTCATTTGAATTTAGCGGGATATTATCTGCAACAACTCGAAGTTGTGACTGACCTAACAACTCCGCACTAGACTTTCGCTTAGACAAAAACATTGAGTCATTTTGCGGCGAACGTAAAGATGAAAGGAGAGCTGCTCTTCGATTAGCAATCCTAGTCATCCTTTGTTGACGCCTAAATAACGCATACTCACGTTTAGGCAACCACAAACTTTCAGCGGTCCTTAGATGAGAAGATTGACTACCTCGCGTACATCTGGGTTCACGAGAAAGAATGTGATAAAGTTCAGAAATAGAAGCAGGTGCAGGTGTACAAATAGGTGCAGCTTTAGAAATATGAGCAGGTTTAGAAATAAGAGCAGGTTTAGCAGCAGCATGTTTAGAAACGATAGATTTTGCGGTGGAAGCGGTGGAAGTAACGATAGGAGTAACTATTGATTGTTGGGAAACTAGTGAAAGGGATTGAGTGGGTTTAAGAACGGATTGGATAGGTTTAAGAAAAGATGAAATAAGGGGTTGTGCGGGTTGAACGGAAACTGCTTGAAGTGGCTTTGAAGGAATAATTATAAATTGAGGAATTTGAGGAAGGGGTTGTGTTTGAAGCGGAGGGGTTGAGTTTGATGCGGAATTTGAGTTTGAAGGGGTTGTGTTTGAAGTGGCAGGGATTGAATTTGAAAAGAAGTAGACGGGGTTACTTGAGTTTGAAGGGGCTGTTTGAAGCGGAGGGGTTGAATTTGAAAAGAAGTAGACGGGGTTATTAAATTATTTTGTTGAACCGGTTGAATTTGAAAAGAAATATTCGGCGTTAGTAAATTATTTTGACTTAAACGATCTATCTCGTTACCAAGTACGTTCAAGGCAGAATCAACTGCACCTTCCTGGAGGAAGTAGGAATTGTCATTGTCATTCCACCAGGATGGCACAGCGTTTGCCTGAGTGGTAACTGCACTCTGAGAAGTTTCTGGAAGTGCAGGAACCACGCTAGTAGTAATTGAAGTTGAAGGATTGGTATCTTGCAAATGTTGTAAAATTGAACGTTCTTCATTTCCGCCGCCAATATTCGACATTACTGTTATGTAAAAACACGGGATACATTAAAACATATCATTTTGGTAATCGTATATAAAAAATACTCACTATTAGATCGATGATTGGGTTTAAGAAAAAGTAAAATGTTAGATCTGCAACAAGGAACAAAAACAGTATTAAATTGTATTATCTTCAATTGTATTATCTTCATTAATAAAGAATGAACAGCATTGTATCATGATAAGAAATAAAGAATTAAAAGAGGACTTACTAGTACGGTTGTAGAAAGCACTTACGATGTTAACTGAACGGAAAACTTCTTATATACCCGAAAAGTGAAAGTTAAACCTTCAGAAATGATGTAATAGGGATTGTTTCATATTTGTAGGAATTGTTTAACATTTGTAATATCTTAAGGTTACATAAATGATGCAATAGGAAATTTGTTCATGTATTCAATAACATCTAAAGGTTACATACCAGGCGGGTGTGGGAATTTTTATGACATCCTGTTTCCAAGGCAAAATGGTAGGAGACTGGACAAGGTAAAATGGGAGGAGACTGGGCAAGGTAAAATGGGAGGAGACTGGGCAAGGTAAAATGGGAGGACACTGGGCAAAGTAAAATGGGAGGAGACTGGGCAAGGTTTAGTGGGCGGTGTCCATAATTAAGCATAATTACATAAATTACAATTCATCTTACGGGGCGCTGGACCGTCTATTGCGTCGCTGAAATCCAATTGGAAACAATAATGGTGTTCACAAATTCTGAACATTTATAGCTCAGCCTTCAAACGATCAGGAAGCTTATTGTAGACAAATTCTAGATCAGTAGATGTGACCTTGTGAGCTAAATACCATTTGGGGAAGTATATTAAGTCCTTGTCTGGTATATCGGTGAAAGAATGATCTGTCTCGTATTTCTTCATGACATCACCAACCTTTTCTACAGTGTGTTTTATAATTTGCTTGCAAAAAAGACGTCTCAGCGAATCCATCGCGAAGCTAACTAAGAACCAAAGTTTCCTCACAATATATCACAAATGCTTCTTGAAAAATTACGTTTTTGTAACTGGTTCATTACAAAATAATATAGATCACACACGTTGGTTAATGCGCACATACAAGTTCTTCTTAAATGAAACGGACACTTGGCTTTGGGCTGTTGTAATTTTTGCACATTTCCGTAAATTTCACTCAAATCCATTACAGGTATTACACATGTACTTCCTGTAAGAATTTCACGTAGAAACGGAGTCTTCTCCGTTCCTTTAACGTATACAACTTTGGCTGTACAACACAAAGAATTGATAACTGCATCAAAATCCGATAACGGAACGAATCCAGTATTCCAGTGAATGCAATCATCAGTTTGCAACATTCTGATATTTTGTGGATACTAATGACAAACTGGTGTGAGGTTGAAACATAAAATGACTTAATTTATTTTCACTATCGTAAGAAGCCAACTCTTTCGGTATAAATTTATTATCTTCCATTTTAAATCCTTGGATATCAATGATAATAAACTCTTTCATGGTTCCGTTGATGTTGCTTCTTACAAAATCAAATTACGTTTAGCTCATATCTCACTTTTAATAATGTTATTACGCTTCAACGTTTACATCAACTGACGTATGATTTTTGTGAGAGGTAAATAAGAGAATGCTTTGTCGTGCAGAATTAAACAGTATGCGATAGTATCTGCCTTGATATTTTCTTTAGTTGTAAACTCAATTCTGATTTCTACTGCACTTTTATGCATCGTATCTTTTTTAAACGTGCAGTCAAATCCTATTAAAGGACATAATAATAATAAATAGTAATAAATAGTCTTTATTGGCCCAACTGTACAAAACAGAAATACAAGTACAAGTAAGCAGAGATATAGACGTAGGTAGTAGGGCCAAAAGGTGAAGTTCAGTTGCAATCAAGTTGCCGTGTTCTTCCTCTTAACCTTGACTCGATTAAATTAATGAAGTGAAAAATGAGGATGCAAGTATTAGCAGTTTAACAGTTTTTAAAAAAGCAAGTAAAAAGTTGTCTACTTAGAGAGAATAAAAGAAAATATACAAACTATATGAAAATAATTCACAAATTTTGACGATCTGGTTACATACATACAAGTAAATTATATGTGTTGCATATGCAAAACATGGCTGTATTTATTTTTGAACTGAGTCTTGTTCAAAATTTTTAAGTCATCGGGTAGTGCATTGAAAGTAGTGGCAATGTTATATTGAAAGGACCTTTCAAAGAGAGCAGTTCTGTGTAGAGGTGGAGTTATTACATTTTTGTGACGAATATTTATATTGTGCACATCTGTTCGAAAACGTATTTTATTATAAAGGTAAGGTGGAACTTTTTCATGAATAAGTTTAACATAGAAACTTGCCAAATGAAGCTTACGCCTGTTAGCCATATTTAACCAATGCATTTCTTTTAATTTACATGACTCTCATTCTCTACGTCTTAAACCGTATATAAGGCGTACACAGGTGTTCTGAACTCTTTGAATTCTCTTACTCGTTAACGAGTCTAGACAAGGACCGTACACTGTATCTGCAAATGTGAAGTGCGATAAAATCAGGGATTCACAAAGCATTTTCCTAGTAGCAATATTGAGAACTGATTTGTGAGCATAAAGTAATTTTATATTAGTAAACGCTTTTTTAATGCAGTTATTAATATGCTTAATGAATCGGAGATCTGTATCCAAAACAAGTCCTAAGTTTCGAGCAGATTCAGAACGTGATACCCTCTCCTCACGTATTTGAATATGAAGTAAATCAGTCAAAAGTTTACGCTGAAACGTTTTTCCGAAGAGCATTACTAGAGATTTTTTTGGGTTTAAAATTAAACAGTGTTGTTTAGAAACTCGCGATAAATTTGAGATATCCGAATTGATAAATTGACTTGCTTCTTCAATATCGGCGGTTTTAAATGAATAATATAATTGAGAGTCGTCAGCGTAATAATGACTAGAACAATACTCAAGACATTTACTTAAGTTACTGGTGTATAATGTAAACAATAATGGCCCTAAAATTGAGCCCTGAGGAACACCGGTCTTAACTGCTCGGGTATTAGATAGGTTATGATTAATAAACTGCTGGTCCAGTTCATTTTTTTTGTTAATTAGCGTTAACAATTAGCAAATAAAACTAAATATGAATGTGAAATAAGAGAAGGTATATGTCTAAAATATATTCTGATAAATATTTCAACATTAACGCGAAATAACGGTTTTTTAAAGAAATAACAATAAAAACTGAAAATATGGAACCTACACGAAAAGATTTTTTTTTAATTTTTAAATGAAATTTAACAATTTTAATATCTTGTTGGGCCACCTCTCGCACGATAAACTGCTAAACATCTTCTTGGCATATTTTGAATTAGAGTATTAATAAAATCTTGAGGGATTCTTTCCCATTCCTCTTGTAGAGCATTGCTGAGTTCTGCCAGCGTTATAGGACGATGGAAACGTGTTCGCATTTGCTGTTCCAGTTTGCTCCATACATGCTCAATACAATTACAATCGGGTGAACGAGCGGGCCATACCATTCTCTCAATACGGTACATTTCAATAACGTCATTCACTATTTGGGCACGATGGCGTCGTGCATTATCGTCTACTAAAATCAAATAATAATAATAATAATAATAATTCGTTTATTGGTTCGAATAATTAAATGACATTCAATATGTATATAAAGTAAAATAAAATAACTACTAAAACAACTACTAAAATAAAATAAAATAACTGAACACACTCGAACCAAAAGGTACGCCATCAGTTAGCTCAAAAGGAGCATACTGCTCTACCTGGTGTACCCTTAACAAAAAAAAAAAAATAATAATAATAATGATAGAAAAAAAAAAGATAGTTCAAAAACAATAATTAATGTGAAGAAGGCATGGAGATAGAAGAAAAAGGAAAATAATATAGCAGAAGAAGGAGAAGAAGCTAAAAGAAGAATGAGAAAACTAATAGGAAAGTTTAATTGAAAAGTTCAATTGAAGAGTTCGCTCACTAATTACATAGTCTCACTAAGTAGGACACACTTTAGTTTCCGTTTAAAAACCTGAGGTGGTAATGTCTTCAAATCAGGATCAATATTATTTAGACATTGAGCAGCAGCGTAAGTGAAACATCTTTTGAATAGAGATGTATGATGCAAAGGAATATCTAATAGATCCCTGCGTCGAACGTTAATATTGTGAACATCCGTCCTATGTCTAAATTTAACAAAAAGGTATGGAGGGGTTTTAGAAAATAAAATTTTCTGACTGAAGCATGCAAAATGGAGAAGTCGTCTGTCTTTCATTTGAAGCCAACCAGCAACATTCAATTTATGCGAAATATGTTCCCGTCTTGGAACACCATAAATGAAACGCAAACAAGAATTCTGCACAACTTGAATGCGTCTGGAGTCTTTAGAATCCAAACATGAGGTATATATCACGTCACAATAATTAAAGTGAGATAGAACTAAGCTATCGCAGACAGCTATTTTTGCAGTAGTGGTAAGGATATGCCTACTGGGGTATAACATTTTCAGATTGCAGAAAGCCTTGCTGATGCAAGAAGTGATGTGCTCTTTAAATCGTAAGTTAGTATCGATAGTCAATCCCAAACTTTTAAAATTATCACGATAAGGTAAACGAGTATTATTTAACACAATTTTAATTAGAGGCATTGCAGCATTACGATCTTTGGTTCTACCGAATAGGGAAAAATAAGATTTGCTGGGGTTGATTTTTAAACAATGTTTAGACGATATGGTAAAGAGTTCAGCCAGATCATTATTAACTTTATTCATAGTGAGTTGTAAATCTGAAAGGTCAAACGAGGCGTACAACTGTGTATCATCAGCGTACATGTGATACTTACTAAAGGAGTTCCAGAGAGTAAAAAAGTTAGATACGTAAATAGTAAACAGTAGCGGTCCAATTATTGACCCTTGTGGAACACCTGACCGAATAGAAACATCGTCAGAGTTAGAGTAATTAAGGAAAACCGATTGCGTGCGGCCCGTTAGATAGTTGCCAATCAAACCGACCGCTGTCACATCCAGACCACAATAATGCAAAACTGCCAGCAGTAACTCATGATTGATCATATCGAAGGCTTTGGAAAAATCAAGAAGAACGAGTACAGTAAGTTTATCATCATCTATACCTCTGATAATGTCGTCCATTATAAGGGAAAGTGCAGTGGAACAACTGTAACCAGGTCTGAAACCTGATTGTGACAAAGGCAATAAATGATAAGAAGCCAAATGATTTCTTAATTGTTTGTCCAATATTTTTTCCAAAGCCTTCAATAAGACTGAGAGAATGCTAATTGGTCTAAGATCATGTATAGACGCAGGTTTTTTCACTTTAGGCAAGGGAATTACCGTTGCATGTTTCCATTGGCTGGGAAAAACACCTTTTGATATACAAAAGTTAAAAATATGAGTAAAAATGGGTAATAAATAGGGACAGCAAAGTTTTATCATTTTAATGGAAATGGCATCAGCACCGACAGAATTGGACGTGACAGAGTGAATAATCTTAGCAACATAATCTACAGAAACCTCCTGAAAACTGAAATTCCGAGTGTTCAAGATAATATTCGAACGATAAAAATTTAAGACATCTGCGTCCGGAAAAGAAGGAGCACCAGTAACAGTGTTGAAGTGATTGTTAATTACATTCGAATCTTGAAGATGTATCGGAATTTCAGGTGATCCACGATTAAAAATATTAAATTCTTTAAGATTTTGCCAAAAAACTTTTTTGTTTGCTTTACGAAAACTGAAGTCTAAGTAAGCCCTTTTTTCGGATTTTACGGCAGCAGATGTTAGATTACGTAATTGCTTATAGTAATCCCAGTGAGGTTGTAGTTTGGTTCGCTTGAATCTTAGTAAGGCTTTGTCACGTAACTGCATCATAAGTCTCAAATTATCCGTAAGCCAACTAACTTTAGGCTTAGAAAATTTCGCTGTAGTTAAGGGAGCATGACGATCAAACAGAGCAATGATGTGATAGTTTAAGAATTCGACCTTATCATCTACATTTTCAAATTCGGTAATAGTCCACCAAGGAATATTATGTAAATCACTATCAAAAGCATCCTGATTAAAGTATTTAAAACAGCCAGTATTTAAAATCCCTTTCAAAATTTCTTGCGAATGGAATAACGATTGGCAGGAGACACATGTCTCTATATCTTTCTGCATTCATACTTTGATTATTCAAAACAACTAAGTCTGTGCGGCCGTTTAAAGTTATGCCGCCCCAGACTGTAATACCACCTCCGCCAAATGGGACACGTGGTGCCATGTTGCGTTCATGGTACCGTTCTCCGGGTCTTCTCCACACTAGAACTCGACTGTCTGAATGATATAGAGTAAATGGGGATTCATCTGTAAATAGGCATCTATCTGCTCCAATCTTCATCATTCCAATATAGGTGATTTTCAGCCCATCGTCTTCTACCTACACGGTGCTCCCTAGTTAATAATGGACACACTGCTCTCCTTCGCGCTCGTAAATTGAATTCATTCAATCTTCTTCTGATAGTTCTATTGGAAATTACTACTCCCATACCACCATAAAAATTGTTATTTAGTGCACTTCAAGATTGAACAGGATTACGTCTAACAAGCAAACGTAGGTATTGGTTCTGCGCAGGAGTTGTGCTTCTTCGCCGACCTCCTCCATGGCCGAATCGCATGCTACCTGTTCTTTGGTACCTCTGTACAGCTCTATTTATTACACTGTGTGACACATTAAAAAATCTTGCAACTTCTCTTCGAGATGATCCATTTTGAATCATTCGAAGCGCAGAATCTAAATTATCTTCACTAAGACGCGGCATTTTTTAATAATACGCACTGACAGATAAGCTACAAGTAAAACAAGCAAAAAAACAAAAGAAAAATTTTATAAGTAACCAACGCCAAGCCAACGTTTAGATTGTTCGTAATAATTTTGTTAGTGAATAAATAGGACTTATAACTTTATATTAAATGAAAATGATCAGTATCAATAGAAAATGAGGTAAATGTTTTTATAGAACTTCATTAATGCAGAAAACAATAATAGGATGCAATTTATTGACATTAACTGGCAAAAATTTTAAATTTTTTAGATGGACCACTTCAATTGACCAGCAGTTTATTTACTATTTGATACCTATCATTTAAATAACTAGCTATAAAAGATTCTGCACAGTTACCGAACCCAACAAAATGTAAAATTGATAGAAGTAGTTTGTGGTTGACTGTTTCAAAAGCTCTAGAATAATCTAAAAGAATTAGCGCTGTAAGTTCATCCTGATCAGCTGCATTCAGGATGTCATCAGTAATATGCATAAGAGCTGTAGAACAGCTATAATTTTTACGAAATCTTGATTGATTACTTGGTAACAAGTCGTGGACATTCAAATAATTCATAATTTGCTTGTACATGATTCTTTCTAGTAGCTTTGACATTATTGGCAATAAGCTAATTGGTATTAAATCTTTAAAATCAGCAGGTGCTGATACTTTCGGAACCGGAACAACACGAGCTATTTTCCAATCTTTAGGAAATACCATAATTTAAAATGGAAAAGTTAATTATGTAAGTGACAAAGGGTACTATACGAGGACAACAGTAACTGAGCATTTTAATATTAATTCCATCACATCCACTTGCATTCGTGTTAATGGAGTATAACAATTTACTTATTTCAACTTCTGTAACACCTGAAAATTTAAACGTATCCTGAACATTTGGATGCAAATTAAGTCTGTAAAATTGTAAAATTTCATCATCAGGAAAGTTATTCGAAAGAGAATCTATGAGATAATCATTAATTTGATTTGCATCGGATAAATGAGTTGGGATACAGGTGGTACTGGATTTAGAATAAATATTTAAATCCTTAAGTTCTTTCCACAACGTATTTCGATTACTATGACGCAGTCTATAGTTTAAGTATGCTTTCTTTTCGCTTCTGACAGCGGCATTTGTCAAGTTTCGTAGAGTTTTATAGTATTCAAAATGCTGAGGAAGACGTGATGATTTAAAGCGACGGTGAGCATCGTCACGCAATTTCATCATTAGCTTCAAATTGTCAGTAGGCCATGGTATTTTGGGCTTTGTAATGTAGCAATACTTTAGTGGCGCATGAATGTCAAATAGATTACATATACTATTATTTAGGTAACTAACCATATCATCAATATTATTCATATAATAAAAATATCGTCAAAATTGGTTGCTTCAAGGTCCATTTTAAAAGCATTATAATCAAAATACTTAAAGTCTCGAAATAGTTTTGTAAAAGGAACTTCATCTTTTGCATTCTGTAAAAGTTTACAAGATATAAGCTCATGATCTGAGATATGATTTACACTTTCAACACAAACATCTGTTACATGGCTAGCATTCGAACAAATTAGCAAATCAATTAAGCTTATTGAAGAAAGCGTCAGCCTCGTAGGTTCATTTATTAATTGGGAAAGACCATATAACTCTAACATTTCGTAAAATTTGACCGTGCATAAGTTATTCACATTCAACAGATTAATATTAAAGTCACCACTTAATAAGATATCATCGTACATTGGTATTAATAAAGACAGAAGCTCCTCCAACGAGTCCATAAAAATGTTATAATTAATATTAGGTGGACGATATAAGACGCCAATGCAATATTTGTATTTAGAAATATTAACAGATACCCACAATTGCTCTATACCGTCATTTTCTTCCGTATTTATAATTGAAAATTTGATGTCCTTTTTTATGTAAATTCCAACGTCTCGAGCTAATTCGTTTGGATTGAACCAAAGTTGGCTACTTTCACGATGATAATATTTTTCTTGAAATCTAGAATACATATCGTATAGGATGGCGTATTTATTATTCTCAATGTCGATGTCTAAATTATCATACGGATATCATTCACCATTTAGATATACTGTTAAAGATTTTAACTTAATTTTGGTAAGTTGCTCCATGATTGATATTAGTAACCAAAGGTTTTAAGAAAAAACTTTAGATTTGTCTTAAGGTTACTAAGAAAACGCAGTGCGGAGGACTAGACGTTTAATGCCGACATGTTAATGCCTTAGGGAAGGCCATCCTCGGGGCGATTACAATAATAATAAATCAAGCTAGTTAGTGCCCGTAAAGGCAATAAATTGAATTTACATACCTAGGCTAAATTATTGTCACATGATTTTCACAATAAGAAATTATTGTACGTCAGTAACTTGCACGTTAAACACATTAAAAATTGTTAAAAATATTGTAAATTTGGACAAAACTACACGTTAAAAAATATAGAATTTGACTTAGGAGCTAGTCGAGTATGTGATGGCTAACAAAATGATGAATGCAAGTGAACAGCAAGTAAATGCTTAATGACAGGTGTGAAACACAGATACAGCAAAGCGGTAAATTTAAAAAACGAAATGAAGCAAACCTAAATAAACAATAATACCCTAAACATTCTGCCAGTTAATGTTCCTGAAAAATTCATCCTGAGGTCCCATCAACTGATCATTCAGAATGTTAAAGCTACTGTCATTTATGTGTAAGTAAATTTCGAGATTTTCCGCGATGTTAAGTAAATTCCCTTTTTTGTATTTGTGTAAAATTTTAACATTATTAGAAGGTACGAAATCGTGTGAAGATTGGATTAGATGATTGGCAAAATTAGAATCAGATTTATGTTTTTTGAAAGACCTTATATGTTCAGACAGACGTGTTCTTATGTTTCGACCTGTTTATCCTATGTAAATGGAATTACAGGAGTTGCAGGAGATAGAATATACACCACTCTGTTCAAGAAAATTAATTTTATCTTTTGTGTGGGATATGATGGTTTTGAGATTGTTATTGTTAGAGAATGAAATTTTTAAGTTAGATTTATTGGTATTTTTTGAGATATATTCTTTTATTTTTTGGGAAAGGTTGTGTAAATAGGGGATACTGAAAAATTGTGGTTCTTGTGTGTCTTTGTTTTGTGTGAAAGTGCTGGTATTGTAAATAGACTTATTAATAAGTTTATTTTTAATTCTGAAAAAGAAGTTTTTAATGATATGCAGGGGGTAACCATTGTTGTAAGCTATTTGTAAAATGATCTTAATTTCTTGTTTGTCTGACTGTGACATGGGAATAGAGAAGGCCCTATAGAATAAAGAATTGAAAATTGCCAGTTTATGTTGTAAGGAATGTTTTGACTTGTAAGGTATGCAGGTGTCACTAACCCAGGTATCCAGAGTCGTTCGCCAACCTCTAGCGCTAGCGCGTCGCCAGATAGCGCGTCGCCAGCGCTCTTCCAGATGCCCGGTTCCAGAGTTCCTACACAGCGAACCGCTGGCGGGCGCACCCTTCTGGCGCTGCGCGTACTATGGTAACATAAAAACATAGACCGTCTTCTGCAGATCCGAATAGAAAATGCTCTCTTAGGGTTGGTTTATCGATGCTAGGTTAAATTTATCTTTCACTTTGTTACCAGTGGCAACAATTATGAAAGTATACGTTGGTGTTACAATTTGTTCTTCGACAAACGGCATTAATACATCCATTATGGTTCCTTTTGAAAATCTATACCGTTTTTTAAAATTTACGTTGTCGAGGAAATGTATAGGATTTTCCAAATCCCTGATATAACGTCGAGGTACCCTCATAACAAAACAAGTTGAATATCCTCGTACTCATCGTATTCGGCGTTTATATTATCATTAATATACAAATCTTCTTCCACTATTTTTTGTAAAACAATTTCACTTATGCAAATACAAAAACTTAGAAAAATAACAACTTAATTATATTTAGAGAAAACGGCGATTAACGGCTTCAATAAAACTTCTATTATACTGGCAGAGATGTAAAAATACCGTATTTTAAAATTTTTGTAAAATATATTGTATAATACGCGTATTATACCGTATTTTATCCTAACCATAGTTTATCAGCTGACTACAACAAATTACTTACTGTTTATTATAATTAAATAATTTATTGTAGTCAGTTTAAATTTATTTATAGGTACATATTATGTTATGAAATTTTCTTTCTTGATAATACTGGCCGTTATTCTTATTAAATAATTTAATGTTACAATATCTTTATTATTTCTGTAGAATCAAAATTTTAAGTAGGTAATCCTGCTATTTTGGAATCTGGTCTTGGAAAAAGCGATTTCTTTTTCTATTTCTGTCTTTCTACTGTAAAAAGAAAGAAGATTATTGTGATAAGAAAATTATTGTGATATTGAATTCTATTCTAAAATTCAAAACAAAAAAAATGCCGAAAATAAAATATTTGAAACTAAATTTTAAGATAAAAGTCTGTAATAAGAATTTATGCTAAGTTCTGAAGCAGATAGAGATTATCAAATTCTGCAACCTAGAGCATGAAAATAAATTTAGCAAATCATTCTTGAAAAGTAAATAATAATTGTTGAATTAATTAAATTTAATGAAAAACAAATACTAATATAAATAAATATAATTTCTATAAATTTCACTCATAACCTCACTTGTTAAAGTCATGTTAAAGTACAATGGTGTAATAAATTTAATACATACGGTATATTTTATGTATTTTATTTCTTGTAAAAAACCCGTATAATACAACTTTACATCTCTATATACTGGTCGATATTTCGTAATATTTTATTACTTCTTCAGGCCCAACATTAAATTATATAATAATAATAAAATTAATACATTTTGAAATTTTAACTTAAATTTTGATGTAATTATTTATAACAACGTTTTATGTAAGCAAAGTACTACTGGCGACGCGATGAACCATACTGCCATCACCTTCAGCGGTTCGCCATCCGCATATGCTAACATCCCCATATATTTGGCGCCTCGCTACGCCTACAATTCTAGAGAGCGTTTATGAAATGTGCTTGGCGAATCCATCTGGCGCATCGCTAGAAATCGTCTCGGCGGACGACTATGAAACACGATTCAGTCAGCCAAACGTCAGCGACTCGCTGGCGTTCGACTGGCGTTATTTGAATTTTTGGTGATAGTGACGTCAAGAAAGTTTATAGAGTTGTTGTTTTCTTTTTCACAAGTAAATTTAATATTTGGATGTAGAGTGTTAAAATTATTTAAAAGAGAATCTAAAGCTTCCCAGGGACCATTGAAGATGATCAGGATATCGTCGACATAACGACAGTAAAAAATTATATTTTCAATAAGGGGATTGTTGGAATTTAAGAACTTTCTTTCAGTTTTATCCATGAAGAGGTCAGCAAGTAGTGGTGATAAGCCACAACCCATAGCAAGTCCATCGGTTTGTTTATAAATTTTGTTATTGAAACTAAAGAAATTTTGATTCAGGGTTATTTTTAGAAGTTCACTCAGGCTCAGCATCAGAGAGGTCTGAGTCCAGAAGAAGTTCGTTAACTATGTTAAGGCTTTCTGAAACAGGAACAGAAGTAAATAGATTGGATACACCAAAAGAAATGAGAGTACATTTATTGTTGATATTGTAATGATTTGCCGATAGCAGCAGGCGTCCGTCTGTCTCTCGCGTCATCGCCGACGCGCCTTAGACCAGAAACTTCGATCGCTCCGATATCACGTCAGCAGAATAATCAACCCTAGACTTTCCGCCGGGCACTCGAATGTTCGAGATAAACAACCCCGGTTTATAAAACACGCGGCCGGTGAATGGAGGAACATTCAATGTTAGATAGTTCGATTAGAATGCAACGTGAGACAGTTCGAAATTAAAAGTGGCCTGTTAAACTTTCGCTCGGCTGTTGAAATAAATTACGTATAAGTCTGTAAATAAATTATTGTTAAATGATAGTGTTAAATTAGTTTACTTGTAAATAAATTAGTTATTAACTATTTCGTGTTTTGTTTTAAAATAAAAATAATGAACCTTTAAAATCATTACATTGGTGCCAGGTGTGCGGTTAGTGAAAATAAATAAACAATTAAAATTAAATTGAATTTAAACAAATTATTAAACAAAGTGCAGTGTCGAAAAAGAAACAATGGCTTCAAAGAAAGTGCCGTTAAGAGACTTAAAAGTGAACGACTTAAAAACCGAATTAGAAGAGCGCGAATTTGAAATTTTCGGAAAGAAATCGATTTTGCAACAAAGACTCCACCAAGCGCTACTAGAAGCAGGGGAGGATCCGGAAGTCTTTATTTTTGAAATCTCGAGCGGACCTGCAGATTTAAGTAAAATATTAGACGAGAAATTTCGGGAACAATCTGGAAATTTCAAAGATGAATTGCTGGAACAATCCAGAAGTTTGGACGAGAAATTTCGGGAACAATCTGGAAATTTCAAAGATGAATTGCTGGAACAATCTAGAAGTTTGGACGAGAAATTTCGAGAACAATCTGGAAATTTCAAAGATGAATTGCTGGAAGAATCTAGAAATTTAGACGAGAAACTTCGAGAACAATCTGGAAATTTCAAAGACGAACTGCAAAATAAATTGTTGGAACAATCTGGAAATTTCAAAGATGAATTGCTGGAACAATCTGAAAATTTGAAGGATAAATTTCTAGAGCAATCAAAAGGGCTCGAGGATAAACTAGTGGTAAAAATATTGGAAGAGACAAGGAATCTGCAAGAAAATGTGGAAGAGATACTGTTCCAGCAGAATAACAAAATTAAGAATCTCGAACAAATCATGGCAGGATTGCAAATATTTGGGGATCCGTCTTCAGCAGAAATACCAGAAAATAATGAGAGCCGAAGTGTGGTAGGACCAGTGGAAACTTCGAAATTGAAAATAAAACCACCGACGTTCGATGGGAAGTCTTCTTGGCCTAACTACTTCAAACAATTTGAAGCAGCAGCAAAGGGGAACGGATGGACGGTCAGTGAGAAAGCCACTTCGTTAATTGTGGCATTGAGGGGAGACGCTATCGATGTGCTACAAACGATGCCGCCAGAGGAACAAGAGCACTACAACAAGCTGGTGAACAGGATGGAGATGCGTTACGGCCAGGCGCATCTGACCGAGGTGTACCGCGCGCAGCTGAGAAACCGTTACCAGAAATCTGGAGAAGGTCTTCAGGAATTCGAGGTTGACGTAGTGCGACTGTCCCGGTTGGCATATCCTGTTGGCATATCCTGCAGCTCCTGAAGAATTCCTGCAACGTTTGACGGTGCAGACCTTCGTAGATGGAATCCGTGATCCAGACAACCAGCAGGCATTGATAATGGCCCACCCCAAGACATCCCAGAACGCATTGGCCTACGCCTTGGAATATGAGGTGGCGAAGCAAGTTTCAAGAGGACATGTCAAGATACGAGCTGCCATGGACTCCCAAGAAGAGGAACCCACCAGCGTCAAGGTGCGATCTGTTGCAGAAGAGCGGCCCAAGGAGTGTGCCACCGCCGAGGATGTTCGCCACATTGTGGAACAAGTCTTGAGGCAGAGGAATCCTCTGGTGTGTTGGAATTGCCAGGAAGAGGGACATGATCGCAGGCGGTGTCCCAAGGCTAGGCAGGATCCTCCACGAAGGAAGCCCCAAGGGAAACTAAGCCTGGTCGGTGTAGATGGGCAAATGTCGACCCGTATTCATAGGCCCTCTAAGACAAAAGCCACAAAAGTAATAGCCCTGCGGCGATTAACCAGCAGTGTCTTCGTGGATGCCAACATTGATGACATCCCTCACACCATGTTACTGGATACGGGTGCGACGAAGACTATCTTAAGGCTCGACGTTATCACATCATCAAGACGCACCGAGCCGACTAAGTGGAGACTGAGGACAGCAACCGGAACATCAGCCACTGTCCATGGTGAAGTAGAGGTGATCATTACCATTGGATCGACCCCCCATCAAGCACCGTGCGCTGGTAGCAGAAATAGAGGATGAGGCGATTCTGGGCATGGACATCATGTGTGCCCATGGGTTCCAATTGGACCTGAAGCGTGGCGTAATGGCGGTTAACAACATCAACGAGGAGTTGGTTCTACATCAACGAGAGGACGTGGCCGCTCGAGTTGTTCTCGCAGAAGATGTCGTATTGCCCAACAGAACAGAGGTTATAGTCGACGCAAACCTGAATGGCGCTTTCCAAGATGGACAAGTCATTATGGTCGAACCTAATACCGACGATCAGAAGATTGGAAAAGGAGTTCTCGTTGGAAAAATGTTGTTGACAGCGAGGAAGGAGATACCAGTCCGCCTAATGAATGTGAACTGTTTCCCCGTCAACATCAAGAAAGGTACGGTCTTGGGAAGCTGTGCCATGGTATCCTCGATCTCCCGCCAACTAGAAGCAAACGTACAAGAGAGGAAGGTCCCGAAGAAGTTGTTGGAAATGGTCATGTCAACAGCCCAGGAATTGACTCCAGAACAAAAGACAAAAGCGAAGAACCTGAAATATGTGGCTATCAAGACGTGTTCGAGGTAGAAAATGAACCTAAGGGAAGAACTGACGTCGTCAAACACAAGATAGAGACAGGAGAAGAGAGACCCATCCGTCAAGCTCCAAGGAGGTTACCATTGGCGAAGCGTGAAGAAGCAGAACGCATTATTCGCGAGATGGAAAAAGACAATGTGATCAAGCAGCCCAGGGGCGTCACCGGTGGTGCTTGTGAAGAAGAAGAATGGATCCACACGGTTCTGCGTAGACTATCGATTGCTCAACAACGTCACCAAAAAGGATAGCTATCCTCTGCCACGGATTGATGACACCCTGGACACCCTGGCTGGTTCAAAGATCTTCTCGACCTTGGATCTAAAGAGTGGTTATTGGCAAGTGGAACTAGCGCCCGAAGATCGAGAAAAAACGGCGTTTTCCCTTGGTATGGGCCTATAGCAATTCACGGTGATGCCGTTCGGCTTATGTAATGCCCCAGCGACATTCGAGAGGCTGATGGAGACGGTTCTGAAGGGTCTGTCCTGGACAACGTGCTTGGTATACCTGGACGACATAATTGTGGTGGGGAAAACTTTCGACGACCATCTGAAGAACCTGGAAGGAGTGTTCCAGCGGCTTCGCGGAGCCGGACTAAAGCTTAGTCTCAAGAAGTGCCACCTGTTCCAGAAGGAAGTGAATTATCTAGGCCATATTGTTAATGGGAATGGAATCGCCGTGGACCCAGTGAAGATTCAGGTCGTGAAGGTCGTGAATAAACACCAGATAAGGAGTTTCCTAGGCCTACGCACTTACTATAGTCGCTATGTTCCCGGATTTGCGGACATTGCTAAACCGTTGACAAAACTCACCGAAGAAGGTCGTCCGTTTGAATGGGACCAACATTGCCAAATTAGTTTTGAACAACTAAAACAGTACTTGATAAGTGCTCCTATTCTGAGTTACCCTCTCCCAGAAGGCAAGTTCATCGTGGACTGTCCCAGATACAAGAAGGGCAAGAGAAGGTGATCGGCTACTTCAGTAAAGTCCTGTCAAAGCCGGAACGAAATTATTGCGTCACCAGAAGGGAATTGCTAGCCGTGGTAAAGTCCATAGAACATTTCTACAAGTACTTATATGGCAGACACTTTCTCCTGAGGACGGACCATGCCGCTTTAAAATGGCTCCTCCGATTCAAGAATCCTGAAGGACAAGTCGCACGATGGATCGAACGACTTCAGGAATACGATTTTGAAATTCAGCATCGGGCCGGAACTAGCCATAGAAATGCCGATGCTTTGTCGAGAAGACCTTGTGCCGAAGACTGTAAGCACTGTAGTCGGCTGGAGGAGAAAGTGGCCATGACTGCGAGGACGGCCGTTATAGACGACAAATGGCAAGGTGAAGAATTGCGACGAGACCAGGAGAATGATCAGGATTTGAAATTGGTGCTGGAATGGAAAAGTAGGGAGGCAAGTCCTACTTGGGAAGAGATAGCACCATATGCACCATCCGTAAAATCGTACTGGGCGCAGTGGGACTCCATAGTGCTGGATCATGGTCTTCTGAAACGAACCATCGAGAACCAGGAAGGCACGGAACAGAAGACGCAGTTACTGATCCCTAAGAATAGGGTGCCGGAAGTTCTGAGGGAGCTTCACGATGGAACTTCGGGAGGGCATCTGGGAATCAAGAAGACTATGGAAAAGGTGCGCGAACGGTTCTACTGGGTGAACTGCAAGGAAGACATAAAGGACTGGTGTAGGAAGTGCGTAGTCTGCGCAGCTAGTAACGGCCCCCACCGACGAGGCAAGGCTCCCATGAAACAGTATAACGTGGGAAGTCCTTTCGAAAGAATTGCCATAGATGTAGCCGGCCCATTTCCACAAACGAATAGTGGAAATAAGTACATCGTCGTGGTGATAGACTACTTTAGCAAGTGGGTTGAAGCATACGCCCTACCAAACCAAGAGGCG
The DNA here is from genome assembly GCA_033060865.1 of Dorcus hopei. Classification (NCBI taxonomy): domain Eukaryota; kingdom Metazoa; phylum Arthropoda; class Insecta; order Coleoptera; family Lucanidae; genus Dorcus; species Dorcus hopei. The sequence continues at coordinate 63,393,256 of CM065426.1, read as the reverse complement.
ATGACTATTGCTGAGGCCCTTGTCCGTGAATGGATCAGTCGATATGGCGTGCCCATGGAGCTCCATTCAGATCAAGGAAGGAACTTCGAATCGGCTTTGTTTAAGAACGTGTGTACTTTGCTCGGCATCCGGAAAACTAGAACCACTGCACTTCACCCGCAGTCGGACGGAATGGTGGAAATATTCAACAGAATCATCAACCGACATTTGTCCAAAGTCGTCTCCGATCATCAGAGAGACTGGGACACGTACATTCCCCTTTTTCTACTGGCATATCGTTCGTCCGTTCATGAGACAACAGGAGAGACACCAGCGAAAGTGGTATTTGGGAGAGACCCAAGGCTGCCCTGCGACCTGAAGTTCAGCGTGAAGCCCGGTGAAGTCCCTGCCGACGAAGACTACGTTAGCGGCCTACGCAGGAAAAAAGACGACATTCACACTCAAGTGCGTCACAATATACAGACGGCCAGTGATCGAATGAAGGAGCATTATGACATCAACGCTCAGAATGGGGGATACCAACCTGGAGCACTGGTCTGGCTTTACAATCCTCAAAGACGTCGAGGTCTATCCCCAAAATTGCAGACATCTTGGGAAGGTCCTTACAAAGTGATGAAACGGATCAACGATGTCATCTATCGCATCAGGAAGATTCCACATGGCAAACCCAAAGTTATCCACTTCAACCGAATGGTCACAGGAAGTAAGGCGCGATTCGGAGTGACCACAAAGAGACAGCAAGACCTTTTTCAAGTGTCACCAGAATACAGTCTGGCCCACTGTGTGGCAGAAGACCTAAGGACGTCCAAGGGGATAGCCCAAGTCTTTCGGAAGAAATTTGGTCAGGTCGAGGAACTCATAAGACAGCACCCCATGGTGGGCAAGAGCCTGCAGATCATCCACACGGAGGCGGAACAAAGACGACACGTGTACTACTTAGTCACCAAGAAGACATCAAGCGGTAAGCCTGACTATCGCAGTATTTGGAAAGCTTTATGGAGCCTGAGGAGACAGCTGGTAGAAGGCAAGGAGACGAAATTAGCCATTCCTAAATTGGGCTGCGGACTAGACGGACTGGACTGGAGGGTCATTCGAAGCATGATAGAAGTCATCTTCAACGGAACAGGAATTGAAGTCCTAGTCTGCAGTCACCACCCACAGGCAGCTGACGGCAGTAAGAAAACCGTGGACTGCTATTTCTTCGAGACCGGAAGTTGTAGAAAGGGTCCAGCATGCCGCTTTCGACATCCTCCTTCAAGGCTATCGCGAGGAACGTTCCGAGACGAAACGTTTTTAAGAGGGGGGCAGTGTAATGATTTGCCGACAGCAGCCGGCGTCCGTCTGTCTCTCGCGTCATCGACGACGCGCCTTAGACCAGAAACTTCGGTCGCTCCGATATCACGTCAGCAGAGTAATCAACCCTAGACTTTCCGCCGGGCACTCGAATGTTCGAGATAAACAACCCCGGTTTATAAAACACGCAGCCGGTGAATGGAGGAACATTCAATGTTAGATAGCTCGATTAGAATGCAACGTGAGACAGTTCGAAATTAAAAGTGGCCCGTTAAACTTTCGCTCGGCTGTTGAAATAAATTACGTATAAGTCTGTAAATAAATTATTGTTAAATGTTAGTGTTAAATTAGTTTGCTTGTAAATAAATTAGTTATTAACTATTTCGTGTTTTGTTTTAAAATAAAAATAATGAACCTTTAAAATCATTACAATATTAACATGTTTAAGTTTGTCTATAAGTTCTGAAGTATTTTTAATAGAATAACTAGTTTTACAGTTGATTGATTGTTTAAGTATATGATTAAGAAATTTGGAAGGTTTTTCGGCTGGTGAACCAGAAAAAGAGACAACAGGACGTATTGGAACGTCAGTTTTATGAATTTTTGGAAGCCCATAAAGTCTAGGCATTAACGGATTCATAGTTTTTCATTTGGAAATTGGTAATAATGAATTGTTTTTGTGAGAGTTGAAAAACTGATTAAGAGAATGTAAATAGTTGTTCATAACATTAGGTTGAGTTAGGGTAAAACCATTGTTTTCAAGAAAATTTTCAACTTTGTTGATGCAGGATTCTTTTGTTAATATGACTATAGATTGTCCTTTGTCTGCTTTAGAACAAATTAAATTATTATTATTAATGTTTTGGACTAAATTCTTTAAGGTTGTCTGAGAGTGATTATGAATAAATTTGTTATTGATATTCTGGTTGATAATGTTAGCTAAATCATGATGTAGTTTATTTCTTTGTTGAGGTTCGTGAGCAGAAATGATGTTTTCGCAACAAATAGTGAGTTCTTTGAAAGTTTTTGTATTGATATGGTGGTTGGGAATAAATGACAAACCTAAATGAAGCAGTTTGATTTCTTCTTCGGTAAAATTAAATTCAGTTAAATTAATAAGTCGTTGAAAAGTAAGTTAAAAGATTCTGGATTATTATTATTTTGAGTGTTATTGTGAATAGTGTAGTAAGTTTGTGACCTTTTGGACTGAAAATTAGAATGTGTGGTATTAGAATTACTGGAGTAATTGAAATCAAGTCAAAAGGGAGGGGATCTTGCTACGAACTTCCGAATTGACAGTAGCCACATTATAAATGTCAGTTGTAGGTTCAGACTGTTCTGAGTTTGAGTTAATATTAAGTTTAAGTGAATTTAAATTAGTGTGTTGAGAATTAATGTTATTTTTACAGGCCAAGTTGTTTTGTGCCGAGGATGGTTTCTTGGTCCTACCTGTGGAACGGGGTGAGTTGACAGTTGTGCTGTTGTACGATTGTTGTTGTCGTCTCTTCAGAGTATCCAGCTTCCTCTGAAGTTTAAGTCTCTGTTGTTGACCAAGATCTTGAACCATGCTTCTGACGTTGTAATCGAATGTTTCGAATTCGAGGTGGTGAAGTTTGTATACCAGTGTTTTATGTGTAAAATATAACATTTTTGAGATGCACTGTAATTTTATGTAAGCAAGTTTAATTTCGGAGTTCAACCACTTTCTACGTCCAATCAGTATAGCTTGTGTCGATTGTCTGGAGTTGATGTTATTTTTTAAATTGTTCGTTATGAAATTTGGGAACACGTTGAAAAACTTGCATTGTTTCAGAAACCATTTTAACTTAACATCATCAAACAAACTCATGTTAGCATCGACAACACCCTTTCTCTTAATCTGAAAAGCAATAATTATATATCTTGGCGTTTCTAACTGTGGAGCAGCTTTTAATGTCCATGAATGATTTGTAGGAGTTGGAAGGGAAGGGTACTTGTGTAATTCTCAGCTCCTAAAAGGGACCTGTATTTCAACATCTCTATCTGTTATCCTCGTTAAAACCAATTGCTCTCGCAATCCTAATGATACATGCGGCATCCTCCTTACAATTTTATCAATTATTAATTTGATTTTTTCAGCCGTATTACTTTCAAAAATTGCATCAACGTCATCATTCGTTCTAATCAACACCAGTTCCTGCCTCATATTCAAGATTATCTTTCTATAATCTTCCCCAAAACCTAACAATGTCTTTAAAGGTACGCTTGCTGCGAAATTTCCCTTAAAGTCGAGTACATTGCTTATTCTTGCTTTCTCCTGAAGCCATCCTGCATTTTCCAATTTTATTGTTTCGTTGGGAGTAAAAGAAAAGTAACCTTTCATCGTGGACACTATCCCAACATTTCTTACCGAATCCACCTGCACTCCATTCAGAAGATATCTAATCTCGCTAAACATATAAGCCACTGGATTATTTATCAACTGTGCTGTAGGACTATGCTTGGTATTATCGCTAGCCAAACGAAGTCTTCCCTCTACATACAAATAACTTTCACATGGTAAAGTATAATTGTCAATTTCCGGAACTGTTATTCGAACTTCATCGTTATTACCAAATGATGAACCGAATGGTAAGTGTGAATGATACTCAACGTTAGTTATTGAAGTATCCATTTTAATTTTATCAGTCACTCCCAACATATCCATTCTGTTTAGATAATAATTGATTTTTTTGAACAAATATTGTCGAAAAAAAGCCTCGAGTCACTATAAATTCTAGGTTAAAATTTCCAAATCTGTTTATTAATCTGACATCGCATTAACAAAGTTGACTAAAGTTGACTAGTTGACATGTTTCGGAACAAATTCCATTATCAAAACTAATTAAATCGAATCCGCAAGCGTAGCCATTTCTAAACTGAACTTTAGAAACATGTCAACTAGTCAACTTTAGTCAACTTTGTTATTGCGATGACAGATTAATAAACAGATTTGGAAATTTTAACCTAGAATTTATAGTGACTCGAGGCTTCTTTTCGACAATATTTGTTCAAAATTTAAATAGTCACTAATATCATGGATAATCCTTTGGTAATAATTGATTTACGTATAATGATGGTGCTCATGGTACTGTTCTCTTTCTCTAGATTAACACATTATAACCTAAACTCTTTAAATACTTTTTATTTTCTCGTGTCAATTTCAATTTTTTTGTCGACAACAATTCAGTATATATTTTCGTGGCTTAAATAATATATTACGTCTTATTCTATCCCACTTCTTTCGTTTCGAATAACCACTGTCGTAGATAATCATTGTGTAAACCTCTTCAAGTGAAGTCTTATAGTAATCACTTCGTTTCTAAAGTTAACCAAACGATTTTCTTGATCTAAGAGTCGAACGACTAATCTCGTAATTACCTTCACGGTCACTGGCAGATAAATAGCTTGAAGAGGGGATTCTATTATTTTAAATCCCGGTGGTACGTTTGGAAAGAAATGATACAACACATGACCAGGTTCTCCGTTATTATAAAATCCACCGGTCAAATTACACTCTATTCTTATAGCATTGACTTTGTTTATATCGACTGGAAAATCACCGATGTTATTGTCGTTTTCCTTCAATATTCTCGATTCAAATCCCAACAATCTTCCCAATGAATTTGGCTGACTAAAATCGAGCTTAACCGAACTGTTTATGGTTGCCTTTAAAGTATTATTATTTCCATGAATGTTTATACAGGCTATTTCAGTGAAGATGCACCAAACTCGGTATGTTGGTAGATATTGTGAAAAGAAATAAAAGTTTCCTATAATATTTTTTTTTAAATGAATAAGTTTTGAGATAATCGAAGGGAAAGGAGAATCGTATATTTTTAAAACGTACAATAGATGAGAGCGGCCCGAATTCTTAACCTGCCTTAACGTTCGGTTTTTTGCTTTATTACCCCATAAACTGTCGCGCCTCAGATGATATGATGAAACACATTTAGTTCGTTCACTCCGTTCTGGTTAACGTTGACGAGTAATTAGTTGGTGTAGTTTATACTTTTCATTTTTAAGTTTATTATGTAAGTGTGTGTGGGTGTGTTGGTGGTGCGATGGGCGATTACACATTTCGAGAATACGCAGATTATTGGAACACATTGTAAGGTAATTGCCGTTTTCGAAATTCGCCCGTTTCCGAATTTGTTTCTTTCTCATGTGATCAAGTTCAGTCTAATAGGCAAATAATTTAGCAGACCGGCGCGGCGGAAGCAACAATTCTAGTTACTCATTTTCCCAATTTATTAATTGTACATAATTGTAGTAATTGTTGGATACAGGTACAAATAAAAACGTTACAAGCGTTAATTATCGTACATTATTAAGACTCGGCAAATTTGATGTAATTACGGTTTGCATAAATGGATAAATGTTAGTGCGACGAAAGTGTTCGCCTTTAACACGTCTTGCGGTCAAGGCCAAACTTAAAAGCCTCTCATAAATTTTTTCGTTTACGATAGATATTTACTGTCTTCTTGCAGGCGCCTGCCATTCATAAAACAATTTAAATCGCTCGTCTTGTTTCACGGCGGCAGAAATTTAAATCGCTACGGTATTTATAAAAACATCGGCTCCAAATTATGCAAATTTCAAGTTGCACCGATTAAAAGATTTTATTAAGATATTTTGTTTGAAATAATGTCAGAAACGTGTCCATCAAGTTTGGTGCATCTTCAATGAAACACCCTGTATAATCAGGAATATTGTTATTTTGAAAATAATCTTTCAGAAATTTATTAATATCATCGAGTTCTTATGTGCCTGTAGGTATATCGATAGTTTTCCAAGCAGACTTTTTTCCTCTTTCTTCATAATGTATTAAATTATTGCTTTCATCTATATTAGGTATTGCGTTAAACGTTTCAAAATTTAACATACACATTTCATAGGTTGCGTCTTCGCTCAGGTATATTGGTGGATTAAACTCACAAACTAAAACCGATTCATTTCCCGTTAGAGTAAATGTACACGAAATCCGTGAAGATTCCATGTTGACCATCTTTCAAGAACTAAATCCTTACTTAACTTGTAAGGCTATTAAAAACTGTAGACATAATTGTCCACAATTCTGTGGATTCGATTTTTGATATCTTTCATAATTATAATTAATAACGCCTAATCCGTTTGACAAAAGATATTTTTCCACTTCCACTGGAGGTCGTAGATCTCCATAACTATCAAAATACTTTACAGTTCTACCTCTTTTGTAATATGCTACCCAATGCGTTCCTTCACCAGAATTGTCATCTAAATTTATAATTCCACTTTCATGTTCCCATATTTTTGTAGGTAATGTATCTCTCATAAACACTCCTCGAAAAAATGATAATTTAAATATTTTAGCATATTTCAGTATGTCAATGTTACTCAATGGTCGCCGAGGCAAATATTTCAGTTTTTTGAATTAGATCGTAAATATAATCCACATCTTGTTTTGTAAGGTTTAATGTAGAATCCACTTCCCACTGCTTTTGTTTCCATAGCCCTATTATGTCGTTCTGCCTCTTTCAATTGTTCTTTCGCAGCCTTTGCATCGTTTACCGCACTTGCAATTGCAGCTGCACCGCCGCCGAGTGATCCAATTGCTCCCAAAGCTGCAAATAATGGAATTAAAGGTAAAAATCCTCCTCTCTTGGAAATTGGAATCACTCTTTGACGTGGAGGTCTTATTTTTTTGTGGTTTTTCTTTAAAACTGACTGCGCCAATTTAACATTTTCTAACAGGCTCTTGTTACCGCTGCGCGAAATGGCATGTCGAGCTTTCTTGACAGCTTCCCGAAATGATAATTCACCACCGCGCTTCCTCCGCTTAATCGCACGCTTTCTCTTCCCACTGTTCCCCATTCCGAGCTTCGTCTTAGCTCGCATTATGGCGGCTACAGATAATGCCCATGCCCTCTCTCCAAGTCCCGCTTCTGAACTTTTAACTCTTTGTACTGCCGCTTGATACAATTTTCTATCTGCTTCGTGACGCTTATCTAAATCGTCACTTAACGAATATGCAATGTCGTGTTGCTTACACGCTTTGTCCAATACATTAACACCTCTGTCTCATCTTTTAAGTCGAGTATCTAATTTTGTGCCTGGACCGCAGTAGTTGTAACCTGGTATATGTAACTCCATTGGCAGTTTATTAATTAACGTATTAAGTAAACCACGACCTTTTCGTTTTACACTACTTCTCAAAATGTGGTCTCTCTTGACGCGACGCCGCATTTATGGCTTTTGTTTCTTACAGTTGACGATGATAATGTGTACTACTCTGAAACTCTTGTCGCTAAACATTATATATCAAAAGTCATTAGGTGAGTAAATGATAAAACAATATTGTCAGAAAATTTTATTTTTAATTTCATATGTTTACAATTTTACAGTAATATGTACATAATGAATCAAAACATTTACATAGTAACGGCTTTATGCATACTTATGTCACACATTAATTTATTAATTCCGAACATTATCAATTCATTTGTAATCGCCCCTTTCTCAGATATTTCATTATTGAGAAATGCTTTGACAGTTAGCTTCACGTCACCATCCATAACACTCACGCATGGAATCATGTTGGAGTAGAATGTTTTATAATTCAATTGCTTCAAAACCTCCAAACGATATGATATAATATCACACAATTTCCATAATTCCAATAAACCCTTATAAGTGTCTCGTCACCTCTTTCTAATTTCAATATTTTTGTTCCTTCGATACGTTCGAACGATGCCTTTGTTTAGTGGCGCTCTTTGTGGCTCAGGAATTCCATGATCCGTGGAAGCGATACTAAAGATGCACTAATTGTCTATTTTAAAGTGAGAACACTAGCACTGCTTCTAAAGGTTTTATTTACAAAAATATTTACAATTTGATACAATTTGAGTTGAATGTATTAACATAAAAGGTTGAAATAATAAAGTACCGGTTAAACTGCTTAAAAACAATTTGAAACCGTTACTGTACGCGTAGTTAAACTGCTCTCGACAGTTTGAAACTAACTTGATGGAGACCCGTGTTAATCTCTCTCTTAAATTATGAAAACAAGGCCTTAAATAAAATGCACAGATTAGAAAATTGAAGCAGGGGAAAAGGATTGTATTGGCTGAAATATAAATGCCATGATTTCGTTGGTTATGGACTTAATTAAGGGTTGGTCTAGAATTGGAAACCGACAACGTTCCAGATATAAAAAATTCTCTGAACGAGGGTTGAGTAAAACTAAATCTATTTTAACTAGAAGTACTTTAGATAAATGTGTTTTCTGCGTTTAATACAAGGATTTTTTTTGGTGTTCCTAATTCGATGTATATCAATAATAAGAAACGCACGATTATGCAGGTGGCCTGGCTTCCAGCGAATTGCATTAGGGACTTTTCAGCCCGGCCGGCTATTGAATGATTACGAAGAAATACACTTAGATAGGGGTTTAAACTTTCTGACCTGAATTTGTAGAAGTTAAAGAATGATAGGTTTTACCTAGAAGTTTACAGTTGAATGTTTTTCTTTCTAAACTATTCTAAACTTATCATAAATTAACATACGAAGCTAAATGCATGATATAATATGAACTAAATGCAAAATATAATATAAATTTAACTTTGATAAATCTAAATTACAATAAATAAATCTAAATGCTGAACATACTCCCCGCCTTGAAAGATTCACCTTTCAACAAAACAAAAAAATAGATCATTTATTGTTCGATGGGAAGCACGCAGAGTCGAGTAGCAGCTCTTTTGAACACGCCATTGGGCGTCTTGATTGATGCGACGCGAACGATGCCATCATCACCAGGAAAGACTTCAGTGACACGACCAATCTGCCAGTTCAATGGATGAATGTTCTCATCACGTATGAGAGTCAGAGTTCCAGGTTTTAATTGTTGAGTTGCATTGCTTTTCCATTTAGTGCGAGTTTGGAGCTGATTTAGATATTCCTTTGACCACCGATTCCAGAAATGTTGGCGAGTCTGTTGTATGTACTGCCACCTGGATAACTGATTTACCTTGAGATGTGTTAGATTAGGCTCCGCATTTGACATAAGTGAGCCTCCAATTAGAAAATGTGATGGACTAAGAAAGGTAAAATCGTTCGGGTCGTTGGACAAGGGGGTAATGGGTCTAGAATTCAGGATTGCTTCTATTTGAATTAATAGAGTGTTCATTTCTTCGAAGTTCAACGACGTTTTTCCTAACATTCGTGTTAGGTGGTGTTTTGCTGATTTGACAGCTGCTTCCCAGATTCCTCCAAAATGGGGTGATCTAGGCGGAATAAAATACCACTCTATACCTTCGTTTGCCAAAGCCGTTTGTATGATTTCCTTATCTCTTTCGGAAACGAAAAATTCTTTTAACTCAATGAGTTCTCGGTTAGCACCGACGAATTGTGTGCCGTTGTCTGAATAGATGTTAGCTGGTTTACCTCGTCGACCCATAAATTTTAATGCTGCCAAAAATGATTCAGAAGTCAGATTTCCAACTAACTCTAGATGAATTGCCTTTGTAACAAAACAAATAAATGCAGCTCCATAACTTTTCGTTGTTTTGCTATTTCGCCTTCTGCCTTCGCGTATATGAAGAGGTCCGAAATAATCAATTCCAACATTTTCAAATGGTCTGGATGGTGTTACCCTAGTTGAGGGAAGATTTCCCATTAAGTGTTCTATTCCCTTTGGGTTTGCCTTAAAACACGTGACGCATTTATGAATGACACTCTTCACTGCAGTTTTTCCAGAAACTGGCCAGTATTTATCTCGAACAGCTGCTAAAGTTGACTGTACTCCAGCATGTAAACATCTAATGTGTTCGTGCATTATTATTAATTTCATTAGTGGATGGTTTCCGGGGAGCAGTATCTGATGTTTCTGTTGATCGGATATGTTTGCATGTTTCAGACGACCTCCCACTCTAAGGATTCCACTTTCATCGATGAAAGGGTTCAAACTTAACAAATTGCTCGTGGAATGCAGCTGTTTTTTCCTTTCCAGCTGATCCAATTCCCTTTTAAAAGCTTGATCTTGAGCGATTTTCACCAGTAGATTCATGGCTGCATTTAACTCGGCTGCTTTAAGAGAACCACTCCTGTGCTGATCGGTACCTAAATTGCGTGAAATTGTATTGGCCTTGAACCTCAGACAATAAGCGACTATTCGTTTTAGTCGAGACAATGACGAGTATTTGTTGAACAAATCAAAATCCTCAACATTCACTACCGTATGTGTTAATTGTCGCCTTTCAGGAGTTTCATCAATGCTGATATCATCATCGAAATCCGGTAATTCGTTATTCGTTTGTTGTAACCATAGAGGACCCTTCCACCAGAACTGCGATTCGATTATTCGTTGTGGCGAAGCACCTCTGGAGATAATGTCTGCGGGATTATCACCCGTGCCTACGTGATGCCAATTGTAACCGTCTGTTAGTTCATGTATTTCGCTTACTCTATTTGCAACGAAGGTCTTCCATATTTTTGATGGTGCCTTTATCCAATTCAGTACGATTTTAGAATCAGTCCAATAATAAATTTTATTGATTTGCATGTTTAACGCTTGCCTGACTTTATTCATTAATTGGGCCAAAATCAAAGCTCCACAAAGTTCAAGTCTTGGTAGAGATAAAATTTTTAAAGGCGCTACCCTTGATTTAGAACCTAATAAGTTAGACGAAATTTCACCCTTTTCATTAATTGCCCTTAAGTATAAGCATGCACCATAACCTTGCTCACTGGCGTCGCAAAAACCATGCAATTCAAAATATTTTGGATCATGAACTTCGATGATATATCGAGGAATTTTTATTTCATTTATAAATTTAATGTTCTGTGCATATTCAAACCACATACACTGTAAGTTCATGGGAATACACTCGTCCCAGTCCAATTTCAATTCCCACAATTTTTGGATCAGTACCTTTGCTGTCATTACAACTGGGCCAATTAATCCCAATGGGTCGAAAATCTTCGCTATTGATGAAAGTATGTGACGCTTGGTGATTTTGCTAGGAGTTTTGCGATTGAAATGAGTATTGCAGGACATCAGCGTTTGAATTCCATTGTAGACCTAAAGTATTAACTTCCTCACTTTTGTCCATGTCTAAGACGGTGTTTTCAGTCGACGAGTTCAAAATATCTTCTAACAAATATTTTGCGTTTGAACTCCATTTCCGGAGCTCGAATCCGCCTTTTGCTAAAATCGCTATTACTTCATTTCTGATTTGTTTGGCTTCTGCTAAATTATCGGCTCCTGTCAAAAGATCATCGACATAAAAATCTCGTAGAATGATTTCTGAGCCAATCGGATAATTATGACTCTCTTGCGCAGCTAACTCTTGTAGTACTCTAATGGCTAAAAAGGACGCCGATGCGGTTCCATACGTGACTGTGGTTAACTCGAAGGTTTTTATGGCTTCTTGTTCATTGTCGCGCCACAGTATACGTTGAAAAGGCGTGTGATTTTCATGCATATTAAACTGGCGGTACATTTTTGTTATATCGGCAGTCAATACATATTTAAATGTGCGGAAACGAGTAATGATGTCAAATAAATGTTGTTGTAATTTTGCACCTACCAGTAGAACATCGTTTAATGCTACGCCAGTCGATGTCTTGGCTGAACCATCGAAAACTACCCTTAATTTTGTAGTGAGGCTTTTTTCTTTTACAACAGCATGGTGAGGTAGATAGCAATGCGGCACTTCGTCATTTGCATGTGGAATTTCCTTCATGTGCCCCAAATTTAAATATTCGTGAATGAATGTTCTACATTCTGTTTTTAATTGTGAATCTTTACCTAATTTTTTCTCTAGAGAATAAAATCTTTTTAATGCTTGTTCACGAGACTCACCTAATTTAAATGCATTTTCTCTAAATGGAAGAGAGACAATGAATCGTCCTTCTTCGTTTCTTTTGACGGTTTTGATGAAATACTCTTCGCAGTGATTTTCATCTGGAGTTAATTTAGAGTGCTGCGAATATCTCTCCAATTCCCAAAATTTAACGAGCAAGTCATCTGAGTTTGTGCACGTTGAAATGTTGCAAATTGATCGAGAACATGGTGTTTCTTGATTCACGGTCAATTTTCCTGATATTACCCATCCTAATAATGTCTTCTGCAGATAGGGTTGATTTTTGCCTAAATTGATTTGTCCAATACATAATAATTTAAAGAATAATTCCGCGCCTATTAGTAAATCAATGTTTTTAGGCTGATTGAATTCCGGATCTGCCAGAGATATATTTGCCGGGATTTGAATATTAGTTCGCGATATTGGGACGAGCGGTATTTGCTCAGATATTTTGTTCAATATTAGACAATTTAACAATGTTGAAAACTTGCTATTTCTAGATCGTATTTTTACTTCGATACTATGCGTTACTATGGTGCTCTTTTGATTTACCCCTGCTACTGTTACATGCGTTTTTCTTTGTTGCAGTCCAAGAAGCTTTGCTAAATTTTCAGATATTAAATTGGATTGCGATCCTGAGTCTAATAGCGCTCGGCAGCATTGAACCTGTCCATTAATATCTAAAACATCGACAATTGCGGTTGACAACAATTTGATTTGAAACCGTTGTTGATGCGTGTGGTTCTTGTTTAAATTTCGTTGGAATTGATGCTGCTTCAAGCGATCGGTGCAATAACGTATTATGCTTCTTCTGGCATATCTTGCAGGAGCCCGAGGTGCATTGTGCTGCCATGTGATTTGGTTTTAGGCAATTGATACATAACTTTTTCGCTTTTATTTCATTCCATCGACGATTTACTGACATTGTGGATAATGTCTTG